>JACEFZ010005898.1:455000-484912 GCA_014155875.1 Cepaea nemoralis | reverse complement strand
ATCAGAAGCAGCATTTTTGACGGACCTGCGAGTTCCATTTTAATCCTTTCAAAATAAAGCACGTTCGTTGTTTGGTTCGTTCGAACGCTCGTTCGCCTGCTTATTCGTTCCTACATCCGTTAGTTCATTCGTATTCTAAGAATGTTTCTGTAACATCTAATTTCTAAAGGCCCGATGTTCTCCTGTAGGGGTTGTGAAATGGTGAACAACGCACGTGACTGTACACAACACACAATACAAACTTTGAAAACTACACAAGTCACAAAAAGGCAGCGAGCGGATGCCAGCATGGCCCAATGGATGAGAACTCTTGATCTTAAACTTCCGGTGTGCTGATGCTGTGGTAGCGGGTTTAACCCCTACACCGCTCAGTTGGACTAAAATGTTGACGTGTCGTCCTTGACATGGGGACGTAAATTACAAGTACCTCAGAAGTTGGATTGAGTTCACCTGATCGCGAGAGACACTAGTAATAAGGAAAGATATATGTGTTCAGTAGTAGCACATGTAAGGACTACGCTTGAGTTCAAATGGAACGAACGTAAAAACAACAAAATATGCAGCGAGATGTTAAAACTTTTAACATCCTTGGCGCCTTTCCGTCTTGACAGACGATAGTTTACTACATTGTGCTTCAAAAAGGCTTAATAACTACGATCCATGGCGGTGGCGAGTGTGACTGATAAGGCCAATTATTGCCTCTCCATAGCACAAAGCCTGGGCTAAAATATAGAGACCATGTGTTGCCCATGCAGCATGATCCCTCTCTCGGCCTGCCTAGTTTACTGCAGAGAAAAGGTAACATCTATACATCGGGAACAAGACACGCTGCAGAAGCTGCCGGATCAGCAAAGCAATGCTCTAACTGTCCGCCTGTCGGAGCTTCGATCCTAGATCAGCTGCCAAACAAGGCTTGGGCCTGGTTTGTCCTGCCATGACAATTTATCTTTAGATTGCATTTCCTCGCAACAAGTTAAGACTTGTACCCTCCCAATTGTGCTCTTCCGCCCGAAACCATTGGCACAATGTGGGGTGTCGGGTTTGGTAAGCGCCGCCCAATAATTCGGCGCTAACAGAAAGCAGGTAGTACCGTCTATTGTCATACGGTAGCTCAGTCATATCTGACTAAGAACTAACACATAAAGCATTTTAACATTTTAACATCAATATATGGAAAACATGCTGGCAACAGAAATTCATAATGTTTACACCACACTTCCTTCTCATAAACATACTACTTTGATACTGTTGAAAAGCTAACTGCATTCTCTACCTCCCGGAGGTATTTGAAAAAATACTAGGGGGCTTCAAATGAAAACTGTTAAAGTGTGAACAGAAATTACAATAACCATGCCGTTGTCTGTTAACCTGTCAATATTTTTTTAAGGCTGTCAAGAGTGTTAAGCACGTTACATCACGGTGCAGAAGAACGCCGTGACGTTATAAGGGCAGTTTCAAGATGACTGCATCAGTTTTGACATGCTCCAAAGAGGAGCGTTCTGTTATCCATTTATTTTTAAAAAATCAGTGAACTGGTGAAACATATAGAAATTCATCTTCGAAAGAAAGTCCAAGATGGTGATGCACGCCTCAGCAAGTTACTTCTGTGACACACTGTGTACGACCAGGTCAGGCACACTGAGTAGTGACCCCAAAGGCGATTGCAGCCGTTGAACACCTCGTACATGAGAACCGCAGATTGATTGTGGGTGACATTGCCGCATATCTTGACATCAGTCAAGGTTCAGCACACCACATCATCCATGATGTGCTATAGTACCACAAAGTGTCTACAAGGTAAGTGCCACGGCAGCTTACTCCAGAATTGTAACAACAACGCATTAATGCTTGTTAAGAACTTTTGCAGTGCTTTGAAGTAGAAGCTGATGGTTTCCTTTCAAGAATTGTTGCTGGAAATGAAACCTGGGTTCACTACAGCAAGCCGGAAACGATGAGAGCGAGCAAGGAATGGCGCCATCTGTCTTCACCCAAACCAAAGAAGTTTCGCATGCAGCCATCTGCGGGGAAGGCTATGCTGACTCTCTTTTGGGATGAACGAGGCGTTGTTTTAGAGCACTACATGCCAAGAGTAAAACTGTCACCAGTGATACATATACAGATCTTCTCATGAATCATCTTCGACCCACAATTAAATCCAATACGTGGACTTCTGAGTAAACATAACCCTATGCTTAATGAACATGCTCGACCCCATACTGCCCGTGCAACGGTTGAAACCATCGAAGACCTCCACTTTCAGTGTGTACCACATCCTCAGTACTCGCGAGACCTAGCCCCACGTGATTTCCACCTGTTTGGACAACTCATAGAGTCACTGGGCGAAACGATTTTTCGGTCCGATGATGAGGTACAGCAGATGGTGCATGAGTGGTTACACGCAACCAAGAGAATTTTTTTAAAAACAGGAATCCAAGTACTTTATCGGCGCTGGAGGACATGCATTGAAAGCACTGATGACTACATGGAAATAATTATATATTTGTTCTGATCTTTTTCAGAATACATTCACCCATTTACACACAACATATAAGGTTTTCATTTGAATCCCCCTCATACTTAGAGTAGTCAATATCTGTGGCCATCCAACGCTTGAATAATCCATATGAGGACTATCCCCAACTCAGCACTTCTTTCTGTCTGGGGACTTCATAAAATGATGTTAATCTCCGAGCGCTCGCCAAACGAACATTTAAAACATTTTACTGGCATCGGCTTTGTCGTCTGACCACAAACAAGTCCCTTGGCAGGCAATATGCTTCTTTAACAGATAAAGCTGAGAGTTCTTGCTGTCTCAAGTCAGAAAACATTAGTTTTGTCAATAAATTTAACAAAAAAATAATAGATGTAGACTGTAAGCCTCTTTGAACGCATCCCCCTCGCACTTCGAAGCTCTAATGTATTCTGAACTTACGTTGCCGCATTACCGCACAACGGAAACCTGATCTATTCATATAGTTTTTTTTATAACGGGATGTCAGGATATAATAATTGGCTGGAACCCCAAGCGGTCGCGATCCCTAGAATTGAAAGACCACAGGCAGAATCCTCCCAGCTGCTAATGGAGACAAATAAATGGTAAACACTGACACTAAAATGGCCATGTAATAGGTCTGAAGTTGTTCTATAAGAGCAGCATAACAGGGCGTGACAATGGGGACACGTAAGGGCACGTGAAGAGACAAGTCTAAGGATACAGAACTGTCCATAATACAAATGTCAAAGAGATGGGGAATCTGTTATTTTCTGTCATCTGCTGCCGATAGTACCTTGCAGTGTAGGTCATGGAGGTCTTGAGCCCGAGGAATTAAGGTCGCCTGGCTAGTGCAGTCGTCGCTAACTGTGCAGGTTAATATGTTCTTTTTGCCCCCGACAGAAAAAACATCCACACCTTACCGAGGATTCGAACTCAGGTCTCCCGAAGGTTAACCCGGAGTTCTTAGCCACTCGGCCAGCCGCTCCTCAGATGGGGAATCAATACAACAAAATACATGGCTGAATGGATAAGAGGCCTCGCTCTTAAAATTCTGGTGTGCTGATGCCGAGGTAACTGGTTCAACCCTTACACCAGTCAGTTGGACTAAAATGTTGACTTTTAATCCTTGATTTGGGGACGTAAATTCTAAATACCTCAGAAGTCAGAGTAGCTTCGCCTGATGGCGAGGGACACTGGTAATAGGGAAGCTAATCCACACGCAAGAATCAATTCAGAGCACAAGACGTAATAACACGTGTATTGACTACGCTTGAATTCAAAGCCGGCAAGCGAAAACAATATACATCCAAATAAGGATGTAAAAACTGTGTCACTGTCGGTTCATTAGTGCGCTCTATGTTGTTGTTGTTGTTTTTGGTTTTTTTCGGTCCTTTGTTTCATTACTCTTCAGAGGAGACTGCAACTAGGAATCTCCGTTTAGTGTCTTTTCTGTCTATTTAGTGTCTTTTCTGTCTATTGTGTGTCGGCAGAGAGACGAAACCAGCTCATATTTATAAATAACAGACATAAAGACAAACATATAAGATACATAGATAAAGATACATAGGCAGATAAATGAATGTGTGTGGACTAACAGGCGTATAATGCATCAGTTAATAACAATATACAAATTATTGAATTTATACATGGTTAAGTAGAAAGAAAAATAATAAAACGTTAGTCGAAAAGATAAATAGACAGATAAACAGACGTTTGGATTGATATACAGACATACAGAGAGGCAGTTAGAAAAAGAAGAAAGATAGACACAGCAATTCGACGGACGAGCGTGCGGACGAACTGACCGACCCATCCACCAACCAACCCACCGACCGACTCATCAATCCACCGAACCACCTGTCCACCGACAGACCACTAGATACATAGTTGGATATATGGGCAGTTGACTGTTCAGATGACGGAATTAATGCATCCATTGTGGGAATAGAAGGATGGATAAATAAGTGACACGTGCCTCAATAAGCATCATTCATTGGCAATTCGCAAAGTAAATGTTCGTCCACAATAGATGCATGTGAACACATGGTCATTTCCACCATCATGCTCCATCTTACGTCTCACGCGCTCAGTGTGTGACCTATCTGCAATTATTTTCTCTTGTGTGTTTATTCCGTTTCTGATCTTTGCTCTCCATGCAACACGTTCAGTGGCAAATTGCTCCCAATGTGAAATATCAATGCCTGTATCAATCATGTCCCAATTACACACATCTTTGTATCGTTGTAGAGGCCGACCCTGAGATCTCTTACCTATCTGTAATTCACCAAAAAAGATGTCCTTTGGTATTCTACCATCACCCATCCTCCTATCCTATCCATCCAAGTCTACAAAGACTGAGCATGGAACAAACAACCTGATTATTCCAATACGTCAGTATTTGTAATTTTGTCTTGCCACTTAACACCAAATATTCTTCTCAGACACCGCAAAATGAAAGCCGTTTAAACGTTTCTCTTGGTGTGAGCAAGTTGAACAGGCGTTACTGCCTACATGTTGACTTCTCGTTCTTGACTTGGGGACGTAAATATTGTGAACGAACAGAGTACTAAGGTCACAGGCTTGTTAGACAAGGATTTTTGTTTTGGCAGTAAGCTTCCTGTTCTCTCAGACAAGCAGCTGTTAGATTAACTGGTGGATGAGTATACGGAGAAATGGAGGAGTTGATGAGCATACGAGGAATTGGTTGAGTGGATGACCATACGTGGAAAATGGAAAAGTGAATGGGTTACTAAAATTGGGAGAACAGACTACAGTCTCTTCTATCATCAGTGCGGTCTGCTTGGTCCATTGCATGCATTTATCCTATAACATGTATGATTATAAGTGAAAAAGAGATAATAATGACGCACCATATTTATCATAATCCGCTGGCTAGGCATTCGATTCTCAATACAGATCTCGGTCCTTGGTGTTCCAAGCCAACTCGTTTGTTGATATTTCACCACGCCACCGTCTCAGTCAAACCATCATTGTTTCTCTCGGTTTGCCTCTTCCTCTTCTCCCATGATCTTTCCAATCGTCACCATGTTTTGCAATACCGCTCTTCTCATTATGTATTAAAATACCGATGTTTCTTTCTCGCGTTTGTATTTAATGTTCTCATTTCATTAGCCTCTTAAAGTTATTGATTTAAGTTGAGTCAAAAAACGGAATCACAGCACTGGGGGCAGTCCCATCCGCTCTCTACCCTCATCTCTAACAGCAAGCGAAGAGTCCTAATATTAATGGTAGCAGTAACAGTCTGATTATATGTCGTTCTGTTGGAGAAGATCTGAGTTTTTTGTGTCGACCGCATCCTCTGGTCACTGCCTGCAGCACCATTCTCCCCAAGCTGGGATGATCTATCTACCTGTTCCTCTGTACTATACACATGATTCGAAAGGGGCCCGTCCACATCTGCCTTATCGTGCACCAATACCCCGTTTCCCCTACCAAGGTGTGCAGACTCGGTCTATCTGTCGGCCTGATCGTTTTCTTAAAGTTGCTCTGCCAGTGCAAGGTACTCGCGGCATTCGTTTCAGAAACCAAATCTTCTTCGTTTTCAAGCTCCTCCTAACTTGTTTATTTACATCCCATGTTCCATTGCCCTACATCAAAACAGGATCTATCTAACATTGTAATAACTAGAATATACTTTACCATTTTTCTAGAGAAATGTCACGACTTTCCTGTATCGGTATAGATGAACTGCTTCTACTTATTCACACAGACAACTAGCCGTTTGCTACTTGCAGCACGCGTCATATTGTTTACAATATAGTTATATATTTTCTGGCTGTAATGGCATTTCTTTCCTCTATGGAGAATCAACCTCGCCCACATTCCACTTTTGTAAAATGAACTAGTTTTGATAACGAGTGATGGGAATCACTTAATGGGCGAGTAATGACGGGAGAGGATGAGTAGGAGTCTGGGAGAGGGTGAGTGCGAGTCTGGGAGAGGAGGAAGATCTGTGCATTTACATTACTGATACTGGAGCTGTCTGGGAAAATTATGATGTATTCTCTCCAGACTATTCATAAGCCTCAGGACACCGAACCCTGCAGTGTATTCATCCATTGATTCATGTTAATCTGCCGCCTGAAACTTTCGAATACGTGATCTTTCCTCGTCTGCTCTTGGTTGTAGTGGAAGTCGTTCGTGCGTAATGGTTCTGCCATGTGCCTCGCGTTCCCAAGGTGGTAGGTTTGATATAGGGTAAAACCAGTGAAATCAAGTCTATCCTTATGCCTTGTAAGCCATTTGAAACCCTTGGTGGTAAATTACTTAACTGTACACTTCTACTATTTGGAGCCTTCTTCTAAAGTTGGCACCCTGTTTTGTCCCTTTGCATCCGTCTACACATTCCAGCCACGCCAGTTGCGGATGTGTAACAATGATGTTATGCAGACAGACTATTTGCATACTAGTCATGTTTCTTATGTAAATTTCCGTTAAAATACTAGACCCACATTCAAATACTAGACTCCCCATTACGGTCCAATGTGTTCGTATGTTTGTTATTCGGTCTATACGTCGGTTAATACGTATGCATTTCTCTAACCTACTGTTCTATTTCACTGGTGAGATTTGAACTATGCCCATATTCTATAGGTGAGTGTTCAGATGGATGATAGACGGGACCAATGAAGACACCCTTTCATGGATGTCTAGATGGTTTTATGACGTAATGAGAAGAAATAAATTGGAGAAGTTGGTAACTACTGGCAAGATTGAGGGGAAAGAACAAGGGGAAGGTAGAAAAGTTAATACATGGATGGCTTGGCCACATGGTATGGTCGAGACAAGAACACAAAGCTGATCCACGACTCTGATGATCGAGTGAGATAGCAAAACATGACCGCCTATGCTTATCGGCATGGCACATGATAATGCGATGGTCTTGTGTGAAAGTACACTTGTTTATACAGCGAGAAGTTGTTGTCATTGGAGACAACAGTTCGATTAGTTAAATAGTCCCCTAGCTTTCAATTGTAATGTTGTCTTGTGTGTGTCCGACAACCTCAATTTCGTTCTCTACCTCTATGAGTGCGGTATCAATGCTATATACACACAACGTGTGTGTCCTGTAATCTCAATTTATATTCTCTACTTCTATATGTGCTGTTACTTATCATACTATTTACACGAAACGTGTGTATCCTTTAACCACAATTTCTGTTCTCTACCTCAATTAGTGCGGTTATGTATCATGCTATATACACACAACGTGTGTGTCCTGTAATCTCAATTTATATTCTCTACTTCTATATGGGCGGTTACTATCATACTATTTACACGAAACTGTGGTATCCCTTTAAACCACAATTTCTGGTCTCTACCTCAATTAGTGCGGTTATGTATCATGCCTATATACACACAAACGTGTGTGTCCTGTAATCTCAATTTATATTCTCTACTTCTATATGTGCTGTTACTTATCATACTATTTACACAAAACGTGTGTATCCTTTAACCACAATTTATGTTCTCTACCTCAATGAGTGCGGTTATGTATCATGCTATGTACACACAATCCCGCTTTGTTAGACGGTAACGCTGTGGCTAGCACGCTCGCCTGCCCGCACGGTGGTCATGATTTCGAATCCTCATGGAGGCGGATTTGATGATAATAATCTAGACTCCTAGATCGATTCAGCTTAACATGAGTACCACAAATGTCCTGGGAAGAATAGACGGCCAGTGTGATATCCATCACATTGTCTATCGAATGCCGATTGGTCTATGAACATACAGGTCAAGCACCATATAACTTTATTATAACTTCATTCGTAACTCCGTCTGACACAGCTATATCAGACAACAATTTATAATAACACGAAGTAATGCAGTTTTACAGAACAGAATTACGAAAAACCCAAGACGTTGTAGTGACTAGCCTTCATCAGCAAACAAATACATACACAAAACACAACATATAATCACGGAGAAGATCCACCAGTGACTACATTACGGCATAAGAACGGGATGAGAAGAATTAAAAGATTAAAAGATGAGAACAATGAAGAGAAAATGCAAATTTGAAAAAAAAAATGTTGCTACTTATCAGATGTGGAACAATCTTCCACATGAAATAAAAGACATCACCAATCCCTATACATATAATCGCAAATTATTTGAACACTATCTCAGTACGGATTACCTTCCCCCTTAATAATAGAAGTAATAATAATAATAAAACCCTAGTATGACAGCCAGTCCCCTTTTGGTAGGCCAGTATATGTCACATAGCTAATAACAAATGCCACTCCAGTTATTACTATTACTGAGTCGTGTAGTATTGATTTTTAATTTTTCCACATGCCTTTATAATGCATATCTTTTATATTGTTGCTGTTTTCAGTTAGCCTTGAATTATGTGTGAATGGTATAATGTATGAAAGAGAGTGATAAAAGGGCAGAATGTTAGACGAGCCTGCGAGCCCAATTCTTAACCCTTTCAAAATAAAGTTTTGTTGTCGTTGTTGTTGTTGTTGTTGTTGTTGTTGTTGTTGTAGAATCTCCTGGCTGTGATACTAACACGAATCTTTACCTTGATACTCACGTATAGACAGCCGTTGGAGTCTGTGGTGTCATGGGGACCGGGCTGGGGGGTTGGTACAGGTTCAGTGAAATTCCCAGGTAAATGAGTGGAAGTGGTTAAGATTTAAGTGGCACAATTTAAAAAAAGGGGTGGGGGAGGTAAGGCAAATAACTGGAAGCATTAGCGATGTAATGGTTTTCTGAGAGAGAAAACTGAAGTTTACAAATGGATGGAATAGTTAACTCAGCAAATCTCAATTTAATGAACTCATTGATAAACACACACTGACTCATATTAATCAGACCTAAGATTAACTGGCCCAGCGTGGCATATTGTCTCATGGTAATCTTTGTAGTCTTTTCCTTATCGGTCAAACCATTTGTTGAGTATTCTTCTTCTTCTTCTTCTTCTTCTTCTTCTTCTTCTTCTTCTTCTTCTTCTTCTTCTTCTTCTTCTTCTCCTTCTTCTCCTTCTTCGTTCGCCCGAAATGTTAGTTTTTGGACGTAATTGCGTTGTGCCTTTCGGTCGACACATCTGACTTCTTTGGGCATTTGTTGATTAGGTTATCCTACCTTGGGAATGTACTTCTAAACCATTGATTGTCTGTGAATCATTCAGCCACACGCGGAACTCACATGCTGTATACTGTTTAGGATATGCAAGATATATAAATGCAAATCTGTGGAGATTTCCTGTCTAAATTCTGAACAAGAGATTTAGAGGTTCTGGGGTGTCTTCGGCACTTGGAGACATTCAACATAAATATGGGAAGGAATCTTTTTATATGAATTTGCATAAGTACAACAGTTGATTCTTTGTATAGTCTGTCTGTACACTGTATACGTACTTTATACATTCGGCGAAGTGGCGAAGGAATTACGGACGCAATTCGTAATCCCGCATACAGCTTTCGAAACACGGCTGCGGGCAAGTGGCAGTAGACGCCTTGCGTTGGTTTTCATACAATGGTATGAGTGCCGGTAGTTCAGAAAGAAATGGCACACTGCTGAACGTAAACTTGCCAAGATACCACAAATAGCTAAAATATGCTGAAGTCGACTGCGACGTCGTGTAAACGATATACAACTAACTAACTATATACTGATCTATCTGCTATATGATGATGTGCTTCGCGTGTAATCTACCTACTTGTCTACCTACTTAGCTACTTATCTATCTACCTACCTATTAATCTACCTACTTATCTATCTATACACCTACCTACTTATCTATCCACCTACCTACCGACTTATCAAACGAGACATGTATTATTGATTATTGTATAATTTCCCAGCGTTTTAATGCATATTGTTTCTTTTCTTGTCGTTGTTGTCTAAGATCATATATGATATCTAACTTAAATAATTTATAAGAGCAGAGAGATAAGAAGGAGAGAATGTCAGATGGGCCTGCGTACTCAATTCTTAACCATTTGAAAATAAAGTGTGTTCTTTATTTCGTTCAATCTACTTACCTACTTATATATCTATCTTCTTATCTATCTCACCATCATCATGTGCCTTGCCGATAAGCGTAGGCGGTCATGTTTCGCCAGCTCACACGATCACCAATTATCTATTTACCTACTTGATTATCTATCTACCTACTTACTTACCTACCTACTTATCAACCTGCATAGCTACCTCCTTATCTACCTACTTTCGTATCAGTCTGCCTACCTATCTACCTACCAACCTTCTTATCTGTCTATGTATGTAGTGAGCTTGTAATTATGAGGAAGTATATGTGTATGTGAGGGAGTGTGTATTTGTGTGTTATTGAGTGGGTGCATAACTGTGAGAGTTTGGGTAAATGATGTAAGTATGTATGCATATTTGTGTGTTTTTGAAATTACGTGTACACGTGTGTCTGCCTGTCTCATAACATGCTAATATGCATTGCTTATGTTTACACCATTCATTTGACATTGTTGTTTCCCTATGTGAATGTAACATGAACAATGATGAACAAAAGATGAGTGATTGGAAGGACCGAATGTAAGACGGACCTGCGGTCAATTTGTGACCATTTGAAAATAAAGTTCGTTCGTTCGTTCGTTCTGTCTAGCTACCAGCCCTCCTACTTATCTACCCACTGTCTGTCTGTCTGTCTATTTATCTTATTGTATACATACCTGCCTACATACCTACCTATATCCGTATATCTATATGACTGTATCTCTGTCTGTCTATCTCTGTCTATCAATATATCTGTCGATTTGTAGGTACGCAAAATTGTCTGTTATTCGGTCCATCAATCTGTATATTTGTCGGTCTGCTTATCAATTTGTTTCAAATCTACCCTTCCGTCCGTCTTGTTCCCTTCGCCCTATCGGCCGTCCTCCTTTCCACCCGTACCGAGAGACACCAAAACAAAACCAAAAATACAACAACAACAACAATAAACTGTCCTTTAAGCAGACCAGCAAATGTAAACCCACTGTCCCATGAACAAACCACAAATATGGTAAAAACTAAAACACAATTAACCATTTACTAATCCGTAAATCAACTGTAATCTGGAATCCCCCGCTGACAGCCATTGTCTCGACAACGTGATCGTTATAATCCTTCCCAGAAACATAAATCCTTTTCTATAGCTATTCACCATAACACTGTAATCACAGAGGCAAACAAGCCCAATATCCCGTGGGTGTATTGATACAGAATTGAATAAAAGCAGATCCACTCCTGTTGTGTAGAAGATCACAAATGAAAAACGTAACACGAGAAACCGTGGTATACTGTGTCACGTGTGCTGTAAACCAACGCTTGTGACGTAGTCTGTAAAACCATGCAGACATGTCGTTCATCTAACTCAACACTGTAGAGAATATACTATGCTAAAATGTAATCAATCTTCTCTCTGGGGGAGGATAGAGTATTCAATCAAGTCATCTAATTCGGTTCTAATCAAAACAGGTTACGCATGGAGGTCATCTGATTTAGTCCAGGGAGACTAGGACATGTTTCATTGGTATAAATTGCTCTAAACTTTCGTGGCTAACGATTAAAACCTATTCGACGCTTAATTATGTGTGGTTGTGTGTGGGGGTATTCCCTGTGCTTCTTACATTTCCCAAAAAATATGATTTTTCCAAAAAGGAGTGTAACAAGTGATCTCTGATTGCCCTAAGTCTCAATGGGATGGTTCTTGGTAGCTAAACAAGATGGAGGATCACCATTATAGTTGAGTTGAGTTGAGTTAAGAATCAACATCACTGCACTCAGGACATTTCCATACGTTCACCGGCCTCCCTTTCAACAGCCAGCGAAGAGTCATACTACTAAACGTTCCCACCGCTATCTGATTTAAAGTTCTCCTGGTCTTCCCTCTCAGTTTTGAGATTCTTCCAGAACCTCTGCCGATCACCCGCAATCTCATTCTTTGCACATACGAGTTCTCAATCTGTTCCCCTAACCTTCTCCACCTGGTCCCACAAGCGCACGACCAACTCCACCCCTTGTCCATAGGCAGTCTACCACTAAGAGGTGCATTCCCTGCCAGCCTATCGGCCTGTTCATTCCCCGCACCCCCTGCATGGCCAGGGCAAAATATTCATAACATTCTCACAATCTGTGACCCATGAAGCGACGAGAGCCATTCCACATGAAACATTCCTTTCCCCACCTTAATAACATACTCCTTGAATCCGTAATGAAAACAATGTGTGTTGCAGTAGTCTCCTCCAATCAACGAAATGCATCTCCATTATAGATGCATACATAATACAATTTTTAAAAACTGTCCGGAATCAGTTTCCTGTTATTGGTCTTTGTGATAGCCCCCCCCCCCCCCCACCCCACATCTTATAGGCCTACATAATCGAATAAACAGGAGGCTAATATTTCCTTCACTTAGTAGGCGACGAGGCTAGGCGTCGAATCCGCGTGCTGAAGACATTATCATTCAAAATTGTCTTTACTGGCTCTTAAGAGAATAATCCCTTGATGCAAGGAAGAAGGTCTTTATGTTTATTGTTGATCCGCCGCGCATCTTTCCTATTAGTGGAAGTAACCGTGGCCGAATGGATGAGAGTTCTCGCTCTTAACACGTCCGATGTGTTGATGCCGAGGCCGCGGGTTCAACCCTTACACCGGTCAGTTGGACTAAAACGTTGGCTTCTCGTCATTGATTTGTGGACATAAATTACGAGTACCTCTGAAGTCAGAGTGGGTTCGTCTGATGGCATGGAACACTGGTAGCAGGGAAAGCTAATCCACAAGCAAAAGTCACCCCAGTGCACTAGAAGTTGTAGCACTTGTATGGACTACGCTTGAGTTCAAAGCGAGAGAAGGTAACGACAAAATGCTGTTGGTTGTCTCGTAGGTTATACCAGTCCTGTGTTGGTTGGCTCGTAGGTTATACCAGTCCTCTGTTGGTTGTCTCGTAGGTTATACCAGTCCTGTGTTGGTTGGCTCGTAGGTTTATACCAGTCCCTCTGTTGGTTGTCTCGTAGGTTATACCAGTCCTGTGTTGGTTTGGCTCGTAGGTTATACCAGTCCTCTGTTGGTTGGCTCGTAGGTTTATACCAGTCCTCTGTTGGTTGGCTCGTAGGTTATACCAGTCCTCTGTTGGTTGTCTCGTAGGTTATACCAGTCCTCTGTTGGTTGGCTCGTAGGTTATACCAGTCCTCTGTTGGTTGTCTCGTAGGTTTATACCAGTCCTCTGTTGGTTGGCTCGTAGGTTATACCAGTCCTCTGTTGGTTGTCTCGTAGGTTATACCAGTCCTCTGTTGGTTGGCTCGTAGGTTATACCAGTCCTCTGTTGGTTGTCTCGTAGGTTATACCAGTCCTCTGTTAGGTGGCTCGTAGGTTATACAAGTCCTCTGTTGGTTGGCTCGTAGGTTATACCAGTCCTCTGTTGGTTGTCTCGTAGGTTATACCAGTCCTCTGTTGGTTGTCTCGTAGGTTATACCAGTCCTCTGTTGGTTGGCTCGTAGGTTATACCAGTCCTCTGTTGGTTGTCTCGTAGGTTATACCAGTCCTCTGTTGGTTGTCTCGTAGGTTATACCAGTCCTCTGTTGGTTGTCTCGTAGGTTATACCAGTCCTCTGTGGTTGTCTCGTAGGTTATACCAGTCCTCTGTTGGTTGGCTCGTAGGTTATACCAGTCCTCTGTTGGTTGTCTCGTAGGTTATACCAGTCCTCTGTTGGTTGGCTCGTAGGTTATACCAGTCCTCTGTTGGTTGGCTCGTAGGTTATACCAGTCCTCTGTTGGTTGTCTCGTAGGTTATACCAGTCCTCTGTTGGTTGTCTTCGTAGGTTATACCAGTCCTCTGTTGGTTGGCTCGTAGGTTATACCAGTCCTTGTTGGTTGTCTCGTAGGTTATACCAGTCCTCTGTTGGTTGTCTCGTAGGTTATACCAGTCCTCTGTTGGTTGTCTCGTAGGTTATACCAGTCCTCTGTTGGTTGTCTCGTAGGTTTATACCAGTCTCTGTTGGTTGTCTCGTAGGTTATACCAGTCCTCTGTTGGTTGTCTCGTAGGTTATACCAGTCCTCTGTTGGTTGTCTCGTAGTTATACCAGTCCTCTGTTGGTTGGCTCGTAGGTTATACCAGTCCTCTGTTGGTTGGCTCGTAGGTTATACCAGTCCTCTGTTGGTTGGCTCGTAGGGTTATACCAGTCCTCTGTTGGTTGGCTCGTAGGTTATACCAGTCCTCTGTTGGTTGTCTCGTAGGTTATACCAGTCCTCTGTTGGTTGTCTCGTAGGTTATACCAGTCCTCTGTTGGTTGTCTCGTAGGTTATACCAGTCCTCTGTTGGTTGGCTCGTAGGTTATACCAGTCCTCTGTTGGTTGTCTCGTAGGTTATACCAGTCCTCTGTTGGTTGGCTCGTAGGTTATACCAGTCCTCTGTTGGTTGTCTCGTAGGTTATACCAGTCCTCTGTTGGTTTGGCTCGTAGGTTATACCAGACCTCTGTTGGTTGTCTCGTAGGTTATACCAGTCCTCTGTTGGTTGGCTCGTAGGTTATACCAGACCTCTGTTGGTTGGCTCGTAGGTTATACCAGTCCTCTGTTGGTTGGCTCGTAGGTTATACCAGACCTCTGTTGGTTGTCTCGTAGGTTATACCAGTCCTGTGTTGGTTGGCTCGTAGGTTATACCAGTCCTCTGTTGGTTGTCTCGTAGGTTATACCAGTCCTGTGTTGGTTGGCTCGTAGGTTATACCAGTCCTCTGTTGGTTGGCTCGTAGGTTATACCAGTCCTCTGTTGGTTGGCTCGTAGGTTATACCAGTCCTCTGTTGGTTGTCTCGTAGGTTATACCAGTCCTCTGTTGGTTGGCTCGTAGGTTATACCAGTCCTCTGTTGGGTGTCTCGTAGGTTATACCAGTCCTCTGTTGGTTGGCTCGTAGGTTATACCAGTTCTCTGTTGGTTGTCTCGTAGGTTATACCAGTCCTCTGTTGGTTGGCTCGTAGGTTATACCAGTCCTCTGTTGGTTGTCTCGTAGGTTATACCAGTCCTCTGTTGGTTGGCTCGTAGGTTATACCAGTCCTCTGTTGGTTGGCTCGTAGGTTATACCAGTCCTCTGTTGGTTGTCTCGTAGGTTATACCAGTCCTCTGTTGGTTGTCTCGTAGGTTATACCAGTCCTCTGTTGGTTGGCTCGTAGGTTATACCAGTCCTCTGTTGGTTGTCTCGTAGGTTATACCAGTTCTCTGTTGGTTGTCTCGTAGGTTATACCAGTCCTCTGTTGGTTGTCTCGTAGGTTATACCAGTCCTCTGTTGGTTGTCTCGTAGGTTATACCAGTCCTCTGTTGGTTGGCTCGTAGGTTATACCAGTCCTCTGTTGGTTGTCTCGTAGGTTATACCAGTCCTCTGTTGGTTGGCTCGTAGGTTATACCAGTCCTCTGTTGGTTGGCTCGTAGGTTATACCAGTCCTCTGTTGGTTGTCTCGTAGGTTATACCAGTCCTCTGTTGGTTGTCTCGTAGGTTATACCAGTCCTCTGTTGGTTGGCTCGTAGGTTATACCAGTCCTGTGTTGGTTGTCTCGTAGGTTATACCAGTCCTCTGTTGGTTGTCTCGTAGGTTATACCAGTCCTCTGTTGGTTGTCTCGTAGGTTATACCAGTCCTCTGTTGGTTGTCTCGTAGGTTATACCAGTCCTCTGTTGGTTGTCTCGTAGGTTATACCAGTCCTCTGTTGGTTGTCTCGTAGGTTATACCAGTCCTCTGTTGGTTGTCTCGTAGGTTATACCAGTCCTCTGTTGGTTGGCTCGTAGGTTATACCAGTCCTCTGTTGGTTGGCTCGTAGGTTATACCAGTCCTCTGTTGGTTGGCTCGTAGGTTATACCAGTCCTCTGTTGGTTGGCTCGTAGGTTATACCAGTCCTCTGTTGGTTGTCTCGTAGGTTATACCAGTCCTCTGTTGGTTGTCTCGTAGGTTATACCAGTCCTCTGTTGGTTGTCTCGTAGGTTATACCAGTCCTCTGTTGGTTGGCTCGTAGGTTATACCAGTCCTCTGTTGGTTGTCTCGTAGGTTATACCAGTCCTCTGTTGGTTGGCTCGTAGGTTATACCAGTCCTCTGTTGGTTGTCTCGTAGGTTATACCAGTCCTCTGTTGGTTGGCTCGTAGGTTATACCAGACCTCTGTTGGTTGTCTCGTAGGTTATACCAGTCCTCTGTTGGTTGGCTCGTAGGTTATACCAGACCTCTGTTGGTTGGCTCGTAGGTTATACCAGTCCTCTGTTGGTTGGCTCGTAGGTTATACCAGACCTCTGTTGGTTGGCTCGTAGGTTATACCAGTCCTCTGTTGGTTGGCTCGTAGGTTATACCAGACCTCTGTTGGTTGGCTCGTAGGTTATACCAGTCCTCTGTTGGTTGGCTCGTAGGTTATACCAGACCTCTGTTGGTTGGCTCGTAGGTTATACCAGTCCTCTGTTGGTTGGCTCGTAGGTTATACCAGTCCTCTGTTGGTTGGCTCGTAGGTTATACCAGTCCTCTGTTGGTTGGCTCGTAGGTTATACCAGACCTCTGTTGGTTGGCTAGTAGGTTATACCAGTCCTCTGTTGGTTGGCTCGTAGGTTATACCAGTCCTCTGTTGGTTGGCTCGTAGGTTATACCAGTCCTCTGTTGGTTGGCTCGTAGGTTATACCAGTCCTCTGTTGGTTGGCTCGTAGGTTATACCAGTCCTCTGTTGGTTGGCTCGTAGGTTATACCAGACCTCTGTTGGTTGGCTCGTAGGTTATACCAGTCCTCTGTTGGTTGGCTCGTAGGTTATACCAGTCCTCTGTTGGTTGGCTCGTAGGTTATACCAGTCCTCTGTTGGTTGGCTCGTAGGTTATACCAGACCTCTGTTGGTTGGCTCGTAGGTTATACCAGTCCTCTGTTGGTTGGCTCGTAGGTTATACCAGTCCTCTGTTGGTTGGCTCGTATGTTATACCAGTCCTCTGTTGGTTGGCTCGTAGGTTATACCAGTCCTCTGTTGGTTGGCTCGTAGGTTATACCAGTCCTCTGTTGGTTGGCTCGTAGGTTATACCAGTCCTCTGTTGGTTGGCTCGTAGGTTATACCAGTCCTCTGTTGGTTGGCTCGTAGGTTATACCAGTCCTCTGTTGGTTGGCTCGTAGGTTATACCAGTCCTCTGGTGACACTGGACATCTCAGTGTGTTCACGGACATATTCTATTATACCAGTCCTCTGGTGACACTGGACATCTCAGTGTGTTCACGGACATATTCTATTATACCAGTCCTCTGGTGACACTGGACATCTCAGTATGTTCACCGACATATTCTATTATACCAGTCCTCTGGTGACACTGGACATCTCAGTGTGTTCACGGACATATTCTATTATACCAGTCCTCTGGTGACACTGGACACCTCAGTGTGTTCACGGACATATTCTATTATACCAGTCCTCTGGTGACACTGGACATCTCAGTGTGTTCACGGACATATTCTATTATACCAGTCCTCTGGTGACACTGGACATCTCAGTGTGTTCACAGACATATTCTATTATACCAGTCCTCTGGTGACACTGGACATCTCAGTATGTTCACCGACATATTCTATTATACCAGTCCTCTGGTGACACTGGACATCTCAGTGTGTTCACGGACATATTCTATTATACCAGTCCTCTGGTGACACTGGACATCTCAGTATGTTCACGGACATATTCTATTATACCAGTCCTCTGGTGACACTGGACATCTCAGTGTGTTCACCGACATATTCTATTATACCAGTCCTCTGGTGACACTGGACATCTCAGTATGTTCACCGACATATTCTATTATACCAGTCCTCTGGTGACACTGGACATCTCAGTGTGTTCACGGACATATTCTATTATACCAGTCCTCTGGTGACACTGGGCATCTCAGTATGTTCACCGACATATTCTATTATACCAGTCCTCTGGTGATACTGGACATCTCAGTATGTTCACCGACATATTCTATTATACCAGTCCTCTGGCGACACTGGACACCTCAGTATGTTCACGGACACACACAACTTTATCGCCACGAACTTCCCATAACCAGTGATGGTACAACAGCGAAGATTAATATCTTTGACTGTTTTCATTGTAGCATACCACTCTGCATGAAGCATGTCTGTTTTCACCACTCTTCTCAATACGCTATGTGGATATGTTACAATCACGGTAGGTGTGTGAAGTCTGTCTCCCAGCCAGGGAACCGCCCCAGTAACTCGCCCTACATTCTCAGACTAAATAAAGATTATGAGTTCGATCATTTTCCCCAGGTCATCCTGGTGTGTTGGGAATCGAGCATGCGGACAGATTGGCTGGGTCTGCACAGCTGGGTGGTGTACTGATGCTGCTCGATGAAGCAAATGTTGCCATTGCCTGTAGGATCATACGAAGAGTGTGGAAGAACAGATAAAACATCATAACCTGGAGAGAAGATGCGACAGTGAGTGACCATAGGATCTAGCCGACAATCAGTACTGCGAGGAAAGGCCAGACAGACACATAATCAGATTGTAACTGGTACTATTAATTCTGGTTTCACGGCTAGACTGAGTCCGTTACCTTGGATAGAATATGTCTAGAAAACGCTAACCTGACACAAAAGCATGCCGAAGTCGACCATACTGACCTGTGAGGTGCATACCTAGAAGTGACGCACTTCCTTCGAAAGGGGAACGAAGAAAACGAAGAAGTACTGATACTCTTCGCTGATCATTGAAGATGGGAAAGGAGCGTGCATGGCAATGTCATTGTGATGTGGTGTCCGTTCTTTACTCACTCAACTCGATGATCCATATCAAATGCTAATGTTTGAATCATCATCATCATCATCATCATCATCATCATCATCATCATCCTCATCATCATCATCTTCTTCTTCTTCTTCTTCTTCTTCTTCTTCTTCTTTTGCCGTCAAGCAGAATAATTGGCGTTCCAGCGCCCGGTGGACGGCACTGGATAGTGTCATTCCGTGTGGTTGTACAATGTCGTTGATGTCCTCATTTCATTTTCTTCTTGGAGGTCCTCTTGGTCTCATCGCAGATTATCTTTGATGTAGGGTCAGTGCTGGTAGTTGATGTTGGGATAAAGTAACAAATTGAATGCTGTGGAATACGCAATTACACTGTTACTTTACATTTATAGAGAAGAGTAAATTAATATTAATAACACAAGGTAGGCTCAGTGTAATAATACGTAAAGTAAGGGACATATAGTATATACTGAGATAGTGTTCATAGGTTGTGATTGCGACTGCTGATGTCTTTGATTTGTTGTGGAAGATTCTTTCACAGCTGAGCTGAGTAAGCTAAGCTTGTTTTGTACAAGTCTAACCTAGGCTTAGTGGTGTGTGTTATATCTAGTCGTTCGCTATCTCACGCACTGTATTTAAATTTTAGACAAGGGTACCTTGGAGAATTTTTATACGTAATTTAGTAAATTAGTTTGGCCTAATTTAAAAGCTGGATTTAGACAAGGAAGAGATCACATTCTCAACATGCGTTTAATAATAGAGAAATGCAGAGAATTTAATGTAAACCTAATCTCATGTTTTGTGGATTATTCAAAGGCATTTGATTGTGTACAACGTCAGAAACTTTGGGAAATCATGAGGAATATGGGCTTACCATCACATGTAGTACAACTCATAAGAATGCCCTATCTAGACCAACAAACAACGGTTAGAATAAATGCGAGACATCAGATTGGTTTGACATCAAGCAAGGAGTCCGTCAGGGATGTGTGCTGTCCCCCTATTTGTTTAACTTGTACACCGAAAATATAATGAGAAATGTAAGAGATGATATAAACAGGGAGCTATATGATGCCCTAAATATCCGTGGTCATGACATACCAGAGATTCGGTATGCTGATGATACAGTATTGCTATCCACAACACAGAATGGTATAGAAAACCTAATATCCTCAACCCAATTGAATAGTGAAAATCACAACTTATATCTTGACACAGCAAAAACAAAGATAATGCATACAAATAAAACTACTGTGGAGAAAGAAATATATGTTAATGAGGAAAGATTTGTGGTGGTGGAGAAATTTTAATATCTTGGGTCATTGATTACCAACAACGGTGACACAACGAAAGAAATTAAACAACGACTATCAATTGCTCTTCAAAGACTAAAACAACTGAACAAATTATTGAGTGAGATAGATAGAGCTACAAAAATTATATTTTTAAGAGCATGCATCTTTTCCATTGCAACATACGCCTGCGAGACCTGAACACTTACTAAACAAGCTGAACAACGCATAAATGCCTTTGAATATAATATAAATGTTATAGACGAGTTCTAAGAATATCTTGGGTAAAGAAAAGAACAAATACATTCATACTTCAAGAGCTGAATATTGAAGAAGATTGGCTATTAAAGACGATAAAACAAAGAAAACTGAAATATTTTGGTCGCTTGAAACACCACGAAAGTTTGGAGAGAACAATAATGGAGGGGTATACGCATGGGAAAAGAGGAAGAGGAAGGCCAAAGAGAAGATGGGTGCAGGATGTGGCGGATGATCTCCAGATGGGTGTATCGGACGCGGGACATCTTGCTTATGATCGAGAGGTTTTCCAGAAGGTTGTTATGGGAGCGAGGTTCTGTAAAGGACATGCTACTGAATGAATGAATGAAGTAATTAAAAATAAAGCGTTTGCGGAGTGGCAGTAACTGAAGTCGTTAATATTAGCGTGAATTGTCGGCAAGCCTTTTTACCATTAAATAAACGCACAGCTCTTGTCTGGAGTGCGTAAAGAAACTTTGTGATTGAACTGAAACAATCATTCCTGACTGTGGAGTAATAGTCAACTTGTCTTTGTATCTGAGAACTATATATTATCTTTCTTAAGTCTTCAAAAACGAAATTGTGAATTTGAACAAGATAGTAGTCATTGTTACTGTTTGTTTAACGAACGCTTGAACATGGATATTAAACGCTAGATTTCTACAATTGATCTAACTTTAATTCCTTTGTTGAAGCGCTCGTTAAATTACGCAAAATGAGTGAAAGAGCAGAATGAGTAAAAGTGAGACAGTGTATTCAGTCAGTGTGTTTAGACAGTTTGTTTAGTCAGTGTGTTTAGTCAGTTTTGCCCAGGTCACTGATAAGAATGCATCAGGACGAGGGAGCTCTAGAACTGTGATAGATGGCCACTTATTACAGTGGGAGCCGCGGTGGTCTAGTGGCTAGATGCGGGCCTGCCGACCTGGTGGTCGTGGGTTCGATACGGATTGTGGCGAAATAGAATGTTTAAAAATGCACCCAGACTCCCTGGTGCACCCGGTCTAAACTGGGTACCAGGAAATGTCTTGGGAAGTAAAGTCTCTTGACAGACAGGGATTGTTTCAGTAACGAACTACACGACTTTACAAGACTGTGAGTTCAGAACGGATGTACAGGGTGACCCAAAAACAGAAACAGAACCAATAACAAGTTTATTAAATCCTACAAAGGCTATTTGGGGCATATTTTGGAAAGAAGGCAACTTTTACGCAAAGCGACCGAGGTAACTGAAACTTTTGG
The DNA here is from genome assembly GCA_014155875.1 of Cepaea nemoralis. Lineage (NCBI taxonomy): Eukaryota > Metazoa > Mollusca > Gastropoda > Stylommatophora > Helicidae > Cepaea > Cepaea nemoralis. Next base: position 462,899 of record JACEFZ010005898.1, on the reverse strand, counting down.
AAATTATTGTACCCAGACTGAAGTTTACGTTCATCATATTTCACGAAACTTGCTTGACTTTTGTAGGATTTAATAAACTCATTATGGGTTCTTTTGTTGATTTGTATTTTTTTAAATTTATTTATTTTTAATTTATTTTTTTTTTTTGGGGGGGGGGGGGGCACCCTGTATTGCCCGTCTGTCAAAGAGACTACATACACGGAAAAAACTGTCTTTTAAAAGATTGGACGTGCAGACAGGCATATTGGGAAAATATATTGTGTAATAATAGATGAGTAAATGTCCGCAGCATTGTATGGCAAATGGGGATTGCTGAATACATCAGTGCGCTATAATACGCCAGACACACAGAAAATCAATTTTCTTCGGTTGCCCATTGGTTGATTTCCCGCTCGAACTCATCAAGAGAAAGCAGGAGCAGGACAGCTGTCTGTATATTTCAATTTTCTGTTATCATGTCCAGTAATATATGGCAAGAATGAAGCTAGAGAAAGCAACAGGCAGTCATCGGGGAAACAAGGCTTTAAATGACAAGAGTATCGACTTCATTGCACTGGGTTTCATCCAATTTGACTCGGTCTCTTTCCGCAAGGATTCCTGCCGAAAGCGTTGCACAAAGCATAACTCCATAGCTCCAGTGACGACCCCCTGTGGTCTCCAAAGAAAAATGCACTCGTGAACAGAACGAAGTAGGCTGGTATCGAACCCATAACCGTCGAGAGGCAGATGGTGTAACACTTCGCCACGGAGACTAGTTCATCGGAAAAAAAGAAGGACAAGGTTTAGAAATAGAAAACTTCAGTTGCACCAGTTATCTTTTCATTGTGCTGTCGCTGTTTCTTGTTTTCTTCTTTGTTCGTATTCACACCCCAGAGATGATTTAACTGGCCTAATAACTCAGTTTGTAATGCCTAGTCAGAAGTGATGTTCTTAGGTAGACAGTGGGATCAACACCTTGTGTCACATATACTGCAAGAAAAAAGATCAAATGGTTCGGTCATCTCGTCAGAATGCAACACCATCAACTACCAGCACTGGTCCCACATCAAGGAAGACTAGACAATAGAGCAAAAGAGCGCCAGGAAAGAAAATTGATTGACCACATCAAAGATATTGTACAATCATGCTGAATGACAATAATAGACGTGGTTCCTAATTGACGAAGAGGCTCCGACCATCACAGCAGTAGGCGCAGCTCATTAAGTATATTCTGTGCATACAAGTATAAGAGTCTAACTAACGAACGAACGAACGAACGAACGAATGAATTCTTTATTTTCAAAGGGTTAAGAATTGGGCACTCAGGCCCGTCTGACATTCTGCCCTTCTTCAGTCAGTTAAACTAGCTTAGGATCAGGAGTCTTATCGGCGGGCTGTGACTAAAGCGAATTTATGGGGTGGACTTGTAACATGATGATAATGATTAACAACTGGACAGTTCCGATGAAACTAAAATAACAATCTGTAATAGAACTAGACAAGACCCTGAGATGTAGATAATGAAAGCATTAACTGTCAGAAGCAAAAGACATTTAGGTACTCTGTTATTTTCCTCTCATTTCTTCGTTTTGAACTCGAGCGTAGACAACGATGCACTGATGTTTGCCTGTGTGATATCGATCCCTATTACCAGTGTCCTTCGTCATGTGGCGAACCCACTCCGACTTCTGAGGTACTTGTAATTTACGTCCCCAAGTGGAGGACGAGAAGTCAACATTTTAGTCCAGTTGACCGTTGTACGGGTTGAAACCATTACCTCGGCATCAGCACACCGGAGGTTTGAGAGCGAACGCTGTTATCCATTCGACCATGCTGAAACCCCCCCCCCCCCCCATCCAATCCTATAAGTACAGAAAAGACTGGTTATAAGTCTGTAAAGAGCCGTATACATGTTATAAGGGCCAAGTCTTTCTCACCTGATATATCATGGATTTTCTGGGCGTTGGGTTGCAGCCTGTTGACAATAAAATACCTACAACCTGTGGAGGAAACATAATCAACCTATACGTAATCAGACTAGCCCGTGTGATTTGTGCTTAAATAATGCTGTTGTTGTTGTTGTTGTTGTTGTTGGCTTCCACTGATGCTGTTAATGGTCGTGTGTAGGAGTATTTGCAGTCCCATTCTCTGCAGTCATAATCATGGGCAGACGCACCACACGCTTTATGTGTTCTGTGCTTAAACATGACCTGGCTAATTTCTAATATTTCTCTACGCAAATGTTAGAACATTTCAACACCGGTCTTGGATACGACGCTGGTTTCTGGGCTTGAAAGGGGGATAAAGAAGTTTGCAATGCAATCCTTGTGGAAATGGCACTTTGGTATTGGATCCAATGAAGAGTCTTCAAACTAGTCACTACGAAAATGTGAGCCCTTTCCGGGGCTTAGGAGACCCGAACGTAAATGCATTGGCCTTTGGAGTTTAACTGATACAGTGACAGGGAAATAGTAGGTTTAGACCAAACCTGGTACATAATCAAATGAACGAGTACAAAGTAAATCTTCATTCACTGAGCATTGAAATTGTGGAAAATATCACGAAACGAAATAAATACCGTATTTTACGGAGTATAAGACGCACTTTTTTCGTCAAAGAATTGCCTCCAAAATTCAGGTGCGTCTTATACTCGAAATTAATTAAATGTTTTTTGTTTTTTTAAATTGCTTAAAAATTAAGGTGCGTCTTATAGTCCGTAGCGTCTTATAGTCCGTAAAATACGGTAACGAGATGACATTAATATAACGATATATCGTCCTTCTGTCCAAATGCGAGGTCATATTTGGCGATATACAGGGTGTATTTTTAATGACTGTGCAGTGTTTGAAAATATTACCGGTCCAAGTTTTTTATTCACCCTCCGTAAAGTTCATGAAACATAATAGGTAAATACAAAACATGGACCAGCAATATTTTCAAACACTGCACAGTCATTAAAAATACACCCTGTATTACCCCTTGGCAATAAATCATTTGAACTCATGTTTTTCTGGGTATTCACAACCGAAAATAAAACATCAACATAATGGAAAAACTGTGGATTTCGGAGCTCAGAACAGCCACTTCACAAGCTCAGTTTGTGGAGTACATTTCTGGTCATGATTGGCTATTATAAATTGAAGCTTATTTCTTTGGCCCAGTATAAAGGAGAAAATGCCACCACGTGTCAACATACAGATTACCAGACGTGACATACAGAAATACTGGTATGCAATATTCATTCATTTTACTTCATGTGGACTTGTTCCAGAGAACCCACTCTAAGCGGAGTTTGCTATATCTATGGATAATTTAAGCTTCTTTAAGTGGCGCAAGATACATTGAAAGATAAATTGACAATTCCGGAACAGGAAAGGTAACAAGTGACACTCGCCCTTAACAGAAAGGAATAAAAAGTGACAACTGTTCAAAAAGCAAGGGATAAAAGAGACAATTGTCCTAAACAGAATTGTTAAAAAAGTGACAATTGTCAAGAAAACAAGGGGTAAAAAGTGATAAATGTCCGGAACAGAATTGGAGAGATAATCGTCCGGAACAGAAAAGGTAAAAAATGACAATTGTTCAGAACACAAGGGGTAAACTGTGACAATTGTCTGGAACAGAAGCGATTATAATGTCAATTGTCTATAAAGCAAAGAATAAAATATGACAATTGTCAGGAACAAAACATGTAAAGAGTGACAATTGCCTAGAACACAAGAAGGAAACAGTTACAATTGTCCAGAACAGTAGGCATAAATCTGAAAAATAAAACGATGTGGAATATCGTTACAAATATTTGGAAAAGAAGGGTTCGAATTATCAGAACAAATGTATTTATCTACTAACTTTGTGGTAGTAATGAAATTGAAATGGAAATCTGCAATGATCAAGCTGCTGAACTCGTACAGTCGTATTGAAATTATTGAAATGTACTCTCTTCTGGCATATACACGCAATGCAATGGATTATAAACAAATTAATCTCCTGATCCGCCGGGCAATACTGGAATGTAAATACAAAACCACAAGTATAAGCCATTACATGTTAAGCCAAATCTGAATTTATAGCTGAAGGCTGCTTTTTTTCTCATTTAGAAGCCATTCTGAAATTGTATTTGGCTTTCAGATTGTTACAAGAATGTTATATTTGAATATTTATGAGATTTGCTGGTTAGGGGAACCGGTAAACATTATTTATGTCTTTTTTTTCAGTGTTACTTGTCTTTGTTTTTGCAAATGACAAAAAAAGTAGAACATCGAATGTTGTTTACTGATTTGACATCAGTTAACTGTAGACTACGGGTGATTGTAGAAATTGTCTAACTGCTTATATTTGTTTAGTATTTCATAAAAAGTAGTTTATTTGAGAACAATACATCCGTTCATTGTTCAATGGCAACTATTATTTTGCCGTCTTTGGTTTCAGTCGGCTTTCAGGCGAAGGAGTTAAGGATGCAAATTCGTAATCCCGCTGTCTACTGTGTTGGACACAGCTGCGGGCAGCAGACCGCCTTGCGTTGGTTTCCATACAATGGTATGAGTACCGGCCGTTCAGAAAGCAATGGCAAACTTCTGAATGTAAACTTGCCAAGAGATCACAAACAGCCCAAAAGTGTTGGGGTTGATTGTTACGTCCTGTAAAGGATATGCATCTAACTTGTTTGGTTTCAGGCAATCCGTTGATGTAAGTATTGTTCCCATGATATAGAGATTGTTCCGATGGTGTGGGTGTTGCTACTATTATGTGGGTGTAGCTCCTATTATGTGGGTGTTGTTCAGCCTATCTAAATGTTGTTTCTGTTTATGTTGGTATTATTCCGTTGGTGTTAGTATTGTTATGTGGGTGCTGCTGTGGTGATGGGAGTGTTGTTCTGTTGATTTGAGTGTTGTTCCGCTGATGTTAATGTTGTGCTGTTGATTTCGGTGCTGTTTTGATGATGTGGACGTTGTTCTGTTGATGTAGGTGTTGTTTCAATGATGTGGGTGTTGTTTCATTGATGTAGGTGTTGTTTCAATGATGTGGGTGTTGTTTCATTGATGTGGGTGTTGTTTCATTGATGTGGGTGTTGTTTCAATGATGTAGGTGTTGTTTCATTGATGTGGGTGTTGTTTCATTGATGTAGGTGTTGTTTAAGTGCTGTGGGTGTTGTTTCATTGATGTGGGTGTTGTTTCATTGATGTGGGCGTTATTTCCTTGATGTGGGTGTTGTTTCATTTATGTGGGTGTTGTTCTGGTGACGTTTGTGTCTTCTGTTGATGTGTATGTTGTTTCTTTGATGCAGGTATCTTTCTGTATATGTAGGTGTTTTTCCTTTAATGTGGGTATCGTTAAGTTGATGCTGGTGTTGTTCCACTAATGAGAACATTACCTATTAACATAGTATGCTCCGCGTGAAATGGCTCAGTATGCTTCATATAAACCAAACTCCACTTTTAAGAATACAGGTATTGATCGACTTACGACCTATGCAACTTACGACCATTCGACTTTACGACCACAATCACTAGCCATAATGTGTATCAAGAATATCGCTACCGCCTGGGAGGATGTGACGACAAAGTTCATGAATGGCATCTGGAAAAATTGTGTTAAGCGCTATGTTAATGATTTTCATGGATTTGACAGTGAACATGAACTTGAAACGATTCGGGGGAAAATAGTAAAATTCGCCAAAGACCTTTCTTTGGAGTGTGAAATTGAAGATGTCGAAGAGTTGCTAGACAATGAATCCAGAGAACTTACAAATGAAGAGTTAATCGAACTGGAAGAAGAAAGAGTGGCGGAAGAAGAAAGAAGAGAAGCCAAGAAAGAAGAGGATGAGCCAGAAAGAAAGTTCACCACTAAGGGATTATCAGAAGGTTTAGCTTTACTGAATACACTTCTTATGCATTTCGAAGCAATGGACCCAAACATTGAACGATTTGCAAGGATTGAACGGATTCGCGCACGAGGTATTTCGTCCGGATCGTGAAATTTATGATGAAAAAAAGAAACATACAATTCAGACAAAGCTCACCATGTTTATGAAAATACCAACTCCGGTACCCCCAACTACTGCCTTAAATGACGACATTAATGATCATCAGCCAAGCACCAGTGGACAATAAAATGTTTCGTATAAGTTTATATATTTTGATGTTAATGACAATTTGATGTGTTTTGCGATTAGGAAAATGTTTCCTATAGTATTTTCCACACCTGTATTTTGTATGTTTTGCAAATATTAAACCAGTTGTACATGTACAGTTAATGCAGTGTTTTTCTTAAACCTGACGATGTGAAAATAAGAAACAAAATGGTATAGAGATGATACAAATGGCACAAAATGAAAATCGAAAATTATGATTTATAACAATAATAAAAGAAATTTATGATATAATTTAACTTAAATATTTCGTATAACATCACTTCACATTACTGTATACATAGCGTACTCAACTTACGACCACATCGTGTTGCGACCGGTCTGTTGGAACCGATCGTGGTCGTAAGTCGAGCGCTAACTGTATGTTAAAATGAAAATCAAATTTGTGTTATCCGTGATATCAAGTTTTCAAGGATGTATCCCCCAGTATAGCCAGCGGATAACGGAATTCTGGAGGTCTTCACGACAGAATGGATAAGAGCGCTTATTCTTAAACTTCCAGTGTGCTGTTGCCGAGATAGCGGGTTCAACCCCTGCACGTGTCTGTTGGACTAAAATTTTAACTTCTCGTCCTTGACTTGAGGACTCCAGTAGCTGAGATTCTAGAAATCCCAATGAAGTAAACAACACGGCTCGAATTTCATTCCCATATTTCTTCAAGACTCACCTGGTAATCTTCTATTATAAGTGGAACTGGAGCAACACCGATCTTCTTCTTATAATCCATGCTATGTGGCATTGATGTCTAGTTCTGTCCCACATGCCGTCACTTATTTCTCATATGATGTTTCTTCGTGGCATAATGTCAAACTGTCCGGCATCTTTTCTCTTTGTGTCCCCTGCCTGGTCAACCCTCCAACTTTCTATTAATGGCAGCATACTCCAAATTTCACCTTCTCAAGACATGTCTGAAAATGTTAACTGTCTTCTCCTGACACGAGTTGACATTTCTCATTGTGAGTTAACTTCTTTCAAGATATCTTCATTACATTTTATATCCGTCCACGGTGTATTTTCTTCTATAAAACCACATCTCAACAGTTGTTACATAATTCCTAAACTTGTTTGATAATTGTCCCTGATTAGCCTCCGTACATCAGGACTGGCTCAGTATAACTCTTAACAATAATTGTCCCCACCTGGATTGAGAAAGATAAATTACAAAGATTTTTATTCTTCGCCAATCATGAGCTAACATTTACATCTACAAGGAGAATATAAAATTAATCTTCACCAATCATGAGCCGACATTTACAACTAACACTTGGATATTAGCGAGCAGTTTATCCAGCTCGTGCACAAAGATAAATTACAAAGATTATTCTTCGTCAATCTTGAGCCGAAATTTACACCTAACATGGGCGTATAAGAGGCCGGTGTATCCAGCTCGTGCACAAAGGGTTAATTCTCTTGTGTATTTTGAAATGTATGATGTGTTTCTACTTTACTGCAAGTTTCCTCATGCTATTCTTTGTTTTGCCTCGTATTATATTGTTCTAATGTCTCATTGAATGGTTCCATTTTCTCACAGTTATCTGTGTTGCTTCTTCTGTTCTCATTTAGTTGTAAAATGTCTTCACTCATCAGCTTCCTGCGGTCTATCATCTTCAGTTTATTGATAGTAATTTCTCCAGTCTGTCTGGCTGAGTTCTTCAATATTTCTCATTGATCATTCCCGTCTTGAAATAAAATTTCTACATTTTAAACTTCATCCACTTTTTATGTCTAGGCAGAATTTGTCTTATATCTCCATTTTTATTCTCCAGACCACG
>JACEFZ010005898.1:420000-450000 GCA_014155875.1 Cepaea nemoralis | reverse complement strand
CAGAAAATTATTGCAGATAAGTCACACACCGAGCGTGTGAGACGTAAGATGGTGCATGATGGTGGAAATGACCACGTGTTCACAAGCACCCACTGTGGACGAACATTTACAGCGCGAATTGGCCTTATCAGTCACATTCGCTACCGCCATGCGTAATAGTTATTATGCCAATTTGAAGCACAAACTATCGTCTGTCAAGACGGCAAGGTGCCAATGAGTGAGAGTACTTTAGGTAATGCAGTCCAGGTGACGCACTTCTCTGTGGATCGAACACTTGCCGTCATCTCTAAGCCAATCACGGATATGGAACAGAGTAAACAGCACTTGGTCTTCTTTATCATCCAGGTGAAAACATTTCTTATTGTCCAGAAATAAAGTTGGCAACATTGTTCTGATTCCAAGCAAAGCAGGACACTTGCGCATTTCGGCCGACACATCCTACTTCATCATGAAATTGCTTGAGACTGACTGTTACTTAATCTCTTCATCCATACTCTCTAAACCTTAATGCGCTCCGTTTCCAAGACACCTATTTTGATCTGGATTAAGGACTTGGTCATATCCGGTCCATTGACCTCGAAATAGCCAGGATAGGAGACACTGACGTCATAGATAATAGATGTTTTTTCAACTGCCTCGTCCGGGACAGACACTGGCGATCACGACTCTGCATTACTCTCTGCTTCCTTACATTTCAATGAAGCTAATGTTGCTTACCGGTCTCCCTGGCCTTGGATTTAACGTCTTTCTCAGTAATCCCTATATTGTCGTGAGTAACGTAACCTGCACGAGAATCGGAAGCTGTTCTCGCCACGTTGGTAACTTAGGGGTATGAGAGCCTGTCGCTCAGAAAGCAATGGCAAACTACTGAGCGTAATCTTGCCTAGTACATAAACAGCATCTGAAAAGTGCTGGTGTTGACTTAACGTCCCAAGTGTTTAATCTTTCCACGTACATTTTCTCTGTCTTCCTCTTCTTCTATTGTCTAGTACTTTCCCATATAAAGCCAATTAAATGTTTACAAGTTTTATTGTGACAATCACCCTTAAGTTTCATTTGTCTATTCTTTATGGCCAGATACTTCATTTCTAGCACTATGCTTCTTATAGGCCAAGCTGTGTGGCGTTGGTGATCATGTCTGTCCATAGCCTTCTCTCTCTCTCTTTTGTGCTGCAAATCATTTTTGATACCGAAATTCCTTCATGCGATAATCTTAAAGTGTCAAACATCTTTTTTCTTGGTATCATCGGGCATGTCTTCCCCTCCAACATTCTCGTTGTGACGACATTCTAAAGCTTCCCCTTTCTCGCGACATGTCCACATAATGTGGACTTCTTCTGATGCGAGTAACCAAATCTCTGTTTGAATTAACTTCTGTAAAGATGTCTTCACTGGTCTTTCTATCTGCCCACGGTGTTCTCATCATAAAACCACATCTTCGCGTCTTCCACATAACTCCTCATTTGTCTGCAAATTGTCCATGACTCGCTTTCGTACATCAGGATTGTCTCAATATAGCTAGTAAGATTTTTTTTCCTCAGCACTATGCTACAATCATATTGTCAACAACCTCAGTTGTAACCAAGGCTGAGAAAGCAGGTTGAACCAGGTGGAATTGTGTTTTTCATAAATCGGATCCTATCCTAAAGCTTTCATTAGTGACCTTCTGTCAATACCTCTGTGTTTCTGTTCTTCTCATTCCAAGATATTCTCAACATTTATTTTTCTAAGACGCCACATCTCCAATGACTCCAGTTTTCCCCATCATTTCATAACGATAACTTCCAACATTCACATCCATTCAGACTACAAGACCACAGACAACGATTCACTAATCGGATGCTTTTGATTCTTATGATGTATCTTTGTCATTACATCATTTATTCTAGTAAAATAGTCTTTGAATACAACAATACTTTATCTCTTTGTTATAACTTCCATCAGATTTCACTGTAAATCCTATATATTTAAAAGGAGTGGCTGTTTGATTTCTACCCCTTTACTATTAGTGAACAAAGTTTCATAATTCCCCGAAAAACCGGGTCGAGGGATTTAGAAGCAGATCGCTTTGCGTTGATTTTGACGGTATGAGTGCCTGCTGTTAAGAAAGCATTTGCAAACTACTGAATGAAAAGTGGTTCAGTAAATCACAAACATCGATCAATGTTGGAATTGATTACAAATTCCTGTAAAGGACATGCAACTAACTTGATATACTGACAGGCAGGCACTTAGCCATCTTGACAGATGATAGTTTGTAAAATGGAGTTATACCACTTCAAAGCACAAAGTCTGGACTTAATTTAGAGACCATGTCTTTCTCATGCAGCATAATCCCTCTGTCGGTCTGTTTAGTTTACTCGAGAGGAAAAGCAACATCAACACGTCTGGAACAAAACAAACCGCAGAAGCTGTCGGATCAACAAAGTAGTGTTCTATTTTTCCGCCTGTCGGAGCTTTCATCCCAGACCGAGACTTATGCTATGACATTTAGTCTTTAGGTTGTTTTACCTAGCACTAGGGTAAGGTTAGTACCCTCCCATTTGCGCTCCTCCGCCCCAAGCCGTTGGCACAATATGGAGTGCAGGGTTTGGTAGACGAAAATTTAAATGTGTGTTTTCTTGGACACTACCATTTTTTCGCATTGCTAACAGTTAATGACACTCCCTTCCACTCGCCTTCCTCCAAAGTCGTGTTTAAAATGACTCACAAGTGACCTCCAGACTGCTATTAGCACTATGTCTTCTGTACATACCGGTGCTTTGGCTCATGGGCAGTGAACACGTTTCAGTTCTCCGAAATGCCAAGTCGTGGGTTCAACATTAGCTGAGGGCGATTTGAAAGCAGACCACGTTGCGTTGTGTTTCATGTTATGAGGCGTTGGTCATTCATAATGGCAACCATTTGAACGTAAAAATTGCCTCGTAAATCAAGCAGTTTAAAATACTGAGGTTGAATCCGACGTCCTGTAAAGGACATGGAACTAACTAAGATCTGCATATATCAAGAAATTTATATTTTAACCTCCAACTTCATCTTTCCTAAAAAGTTTCATTTTTTTTTATTGTCTCGCAATAAATGTTTTAGAACAAACAAAAAAAAAAAAACACCAACAGATGATAAAATACATCATTGTCTAACTTCGCTTTTAATTGCTCTGAATTAACTAAGTTTAGAATCGTTGCTCCTTTATCTGCGGTAAGCTCAAACTGAACCTTTGAAATTTCTGGTCATATTTATTATTTTTTTATAATTTCCATTTTAATGAGGAGCAGCAATTGGTCACGTGATTCATTAAACGGATTGTTCTTTGTGATTCGCTTTCCGCTGTTCTTAGTTGTCATTTCTTTTTAGATGCTTGACGGCATCCGTACAATGTCGTATATTTTTATTCAGGATCTTTGCTATTTCTTCGCTGCCAAGTTCTCCCAAGTCTGTGTTTTTGTCTACATTATGCCATGTGGCCACGCCATCCATATGTTTAATTCTCAGCCTTCCCCGAGTTCTTTTCCCCTCAATTTTGCCAGTTGTCGTCAAGTTATCTAGTTTATTTCTTCTCATAACGTGCACAAAAATTCTTTACTTCTTATGTGTCATTTCTCTATGAAGTTTACGATTTTCGTTAGTTTCTTGAAGGGCCTGCTCATCTTTTTATTGTTTTCCATCTTGCAAAAGGCTACCTTTGCTGTAGTGATTCTTGTTCTAATCTCGTCAAATCACTTTCAATCAGATGGTATGACTGCTCAGAGATAATTGTACTGATTCATTTGCTTTAAAATATTTATTCAAATTTACCCGTATTTTACATTGAGGACTTCTGTCGTCTAAGATACGACCATAATGTCTTCTTATAATTTAATTCTAACCCTATTTGTTCACTATTAGGGTTGCCAGACGTCCGGCAAAAAGTGGACATATCCTCCTTTTTACCCTAATATTCCCCGTCCGGCTTGTTTAAATGTTTTTTTTTTTAGCATCTTGAAAAAAGATCTCCATTGAATTTATATTTATTTATGAACAATATTGTTTCTTGGTCGATTCACTAAGAGTAAGATACACTTATTGGCAGCTATTGTAATAAAATTGTACTGATTGTGGGTTTAATCTGGAACGATTCAAATTAAACATTCAATATGTCCCCCTTTGTCCTCTTTTTTGTCTTATTATGTCCTCCTTTTGGTGCCCACTTATCTGGAAACCCTATTCACTGTGTACAATGACCGCTTCTACTAAATTCTGCAGATCCTGTTCGTCTGTAATCAAGACTTGACTCACATGAATAGCTTATTTAATTGATGTTATGTCCTCCAAAGTTAAGTGGCGAAGGAGTTACGGACGCAGTTCGTAATCCCGCATACCGCGTTCGAAACACAGTTTTGTGCGATTTGGCAGCAGACCGTCTTGCAATTGTTTTTTTTTACAAAATGATATGGGTGATGATCGTTCAGAAAGCAATGGCAAACTACTGAACGTAAACTTGCCAAGAGATCACGAACAGCAAAAACTAAATGCTGGAGCTGACTGTGACATCCTGTAAAGGATATGCAACTAACCTTTATGTCCCACAAAGGCAACTCCTCTCATCATTCATATCTACAGGATATGTAGCCTGGTCTTGATAGTATTTACTAATCCATCTTTCTGTATTGCGTGCCGTCATGAGTTTATGTATATTTGTTTTTTATCCGGGAGTCTCCGTCGCGAATTGGTCAAGTCGTCTGCCTCGCGCTCCGATGGTTGTGGGTTCCTTTCCCGGCTATATCTTTCGGTTCACGAGTGCATTCTTGGGGGGGGGGGGGCCCCACCTGGGGGTCGTCGCCGGAGCTACGGAGTTCGTGCTTTGTGCGATGCTTTCGGCAGGCCATCCTGCCGAAAGAGGCCAAGCCATATGAGATAAAATGAAGTCGACCCTCTCGACTTTTAATACTTTTTTTTTTTGGGGGGGGGGGGGGGGGGGGGGGGGGGGGTAATCCTCTGTCAACGCTGTGCCGATGGGGTTGCGGACGCAATTCGCAATACTGCATACCCCTTTCGAAACACAGCTGCGAGCGACGTGGCAGCATACCACCTTGCGCTGGTTTTTATTCAATGGTATGAGTTCCCGTGGTTCAGAAAGCAACGGCAAGCTACTGAACGTAAACTTGAAAAAAGACATGTTGTAGTTGAATGCCACGTCATGTATAGAATATGTAACTAACTTTAACTTTTCTTCTCTGTCATCATCAAATAATGTTTCTGTGCATTCCGTATCTACATGCAACTTTATTCTTCTGTCATCAGATACTGTTTCTGTGCATTCTGTTAGTTAGGCTGTGATGTCGGTTCCTAAATCAATCAATCAATCAGTTAGTTAGTTAGTTAGTTAGTTAGTTAGTTAGTTAGTTAGTTAGTTAGTTAGTTAGTTAGTTAGTTAGTTAGTTAGTTAGTTAGTTAGTTAGTTAGTTAGTTAGTTAGTTAGTTAGTTAGTTAGTTAGTTAGTTAGTTAGTTAGTCGTGATTCCAACTTCACGGCAACGGGTCGTGCCCATTATGCACCGTTCCTGTGCCTGTGAATATCACACAAAAGCTCTTCACTGCCCTATGTGAAAAGCGGAATAGACAGGAGTCTCGACAAGCCAACAGCCTGCACAGTATGAATTGTGCATAATGCCGCCGTCAGAATGTCAACACAAACGTCCTCCACAAAAAATACAGTTCATCGTCGATAGAAGCGGCAGTCACTAGAAAACTAACAGCATACAATACTGTATTAAAAGTCGAGAGGATCGACTTCATTGACCCGGGATTTATCCCATATGGCTTGGTCTCTTTCGGCAGGGCAGCCCGCTGAAGGCATCGAACAAAGCACGAACACCGTAGTTCCTTCGACGACCCACAGGAGTGTCCGCGAAAAATGCACTCGTGGGCTGAAAAGCCAATCCAGTAAATTCCAGGCGTCAGGCCGACCGCCATCGTTCTGAACATGCACTTCACGCTACAACAACCACGGACAGATGTAAAAACACTCCAAACGAAATTCACAGCTCACAATGTCGCGCCACGCACTCAACTCAGTTGCAGGTCGACGGAACTATGCACTGAGGAAAATGTGACTACAGTTTCCAGAATCATAAACACTCCAGAGGATTAACGGTTCAAATGCCTATCCGCCATGTTGGGGACATGAAGTTTTTTTCCCCCCTGTGGTGTATTCTGTATCTACAAACAACTTGTGTCCATTGTATCTTTAGAAAGTTTCAGTCCTTTGACCATATCTTCTTCGCAATACCAGTGTCATTGTATTGTTTGTTTTGTTTCGTGGTATCTTTTGCAATTTCACAATTCAGTTATTGGGGATTAACATTCTAATGCGTTTTCATTTGACTGTGCACCATGTTTGGTCCAAACCTACATTTTGTTTTGCACTGAATCAGTTAATACTATTAATACTAATTATTGACATGACAATTGTAATTAGCTCAGAAAGATGTACCGTACCATAGGAGAATGCCAAGATGATGAGGATGGTGCTAAGAAGAAGAAAATGATGATAACGATGATTTTCTGCTTTCTTGTAAATTCGAAATGCATATTACCAGAGTTTCATAGCGCTTGATCCGTTCTTCTTTTATCAGCGGAACATTTCACTTTGAAACTGCAAGGAGAACTAGTGGACATCTAAGGGAAATTTGATTACAAAATGATTAAAACTGGAAAACCCTAATTTTAAACTAATTAAATATATTAATCTCCGATATTAAGCTATGAAATAAAGATTAACTGTATGGCTGTGTGACACACAAACAGTGTTAACATTAATTAACTTTCTTTTTTCAGATTCCAGAGACAAAAATCTGGCAGATGTGTCAGAAGTTTTTCCGCTGCATCAGGCGTCAAACAATGGGGTTTCCTCAGACAAAGCTCTTCTTTATGATGAGGATGATAATGGAAATGATAATCTAGACGACGTGGAAGCTGGGTCGTTTATAAACAATTATAACGATGATCAGCCACCTGTCTTTGTCAAGAGAGGACGATATCACAATAAAAACCAAGGTACATTAAGATAAATCATCATCATCATCATGAAACATGCCGATATGCGTGAGTTGTCATTTCGCCATCTTACACAATCAACAGAGTCTTGGATCAGCTGTGTTCTTGTCCTGACTATGCCTTGTAGGTAACCAATCGGGGTATTTATCTCTCTGTCTTTCCCATGCTCATTTCCCATCAATTTTGCCAGCTGTCGCTAAAGATTTTCAGTTTATTTCTGCGCATAACGTGGCCATAAATTCGTGACTCTCTACACATAATTTCTCTAAGCAATTTGCGGTTTTCATGTCTATGTTGTAGAACTGTCTCGATCATGTTTATGTTCCTCTTCCATGGTATCCTTTGCATTTTCCTCAGAATCCATGTTCCCATTGGCATTATTTGTTTTTAACTTGTCTGCTTATGTTTCAACAATAACGTACCCTATTTGGATTGTGATTTATTCATTTATTAATCAACAATATACGGTGAACAGATGGCGACCCTTAGCAAAGACTGCCCAAGAGAATTTTATAAACGTGTCACCACAATTAGAAACAGAGATGCATGTTACAACCCATCCACCATCATAAACAGCAAAAGAGGTATGCCAATATTTAATCCACAACAAAGACTAGCAAGGTGGGCAGAATACTTTCAAGAACTACTTAACCCCACACATAACATAGAAAACCTCACTTTTGTGCCTAAACGCCAGGGACAGCAAGAACCAAATTTCATACCTGCAGAAGTCAAAGCAGTTATACAGAAAAGTCCTAAAAACAAATCACCAGGTCCAGATGGAATAACCACAGAAGCTATTCAGGCCTGTGGGGAAACAGGAGTTAAATGGCTAACAAGACTTTTTAATATAGCATGGGAAGAAAGAAAAGTCCCAGATGATTGGCAACAGGCAATAATATTACCAATATGGAAAAAGAAAGGCAATATGAGAGAGTGCGAAACATACAGAGGTATATCACTCCTGAGCCATATAGGGAAAATGTATGCAAAACTTTTGGAACAAAGAGCTAGACCAATAGTTGAACAACAGTTAAGCAAAGCACAATTCGGTTTTCGGAAAGGTAAAAGTTGCACATGATGCATTATTTACACTTAGACAA
This sequence comes from Cepaea nemoralis, assembly GCA_014155875.1. NCBI lineage: Eukaryota > Metazoa > Mollusca > Gastropoda > Stylommatophora > Helicidae > Cepaea > Cepaea nemoralis. The sequence goes on along the minus strand of JACEFZ010005898.1, from coordinate 441,863 downwards.
ATTTGTGAAAAAACTATTGAATATAGTGACCAGCAGAATATTGTGTTTGTAGATCAGGAAAAGGCTTTTGATAGAGTAGACAGATACAAATTATGGACCATCCTTGAAGACTATGGGATAGAAGGCCAACTGCTAGAAAACATCATAGCCATGTACCACTCGAGCCAAAGTGCAGTAAGAACACAAGAAGGTATATCAGATATGTTCACAGTCAATACAGGAGTGAGGCAGGGATGTGTGCTCTCTCCCCTGCTATTCAATATCTACATGGACAGAATTTCCAAAGAAGCAAGTCTCGACAGACCAGATTCAGAAAATTTAGAACTCTTTACTCCAGATGAAACAACTGACCCACAGGGAATAAATGAACTTCTATTTGCAGATGATCAGTGCCTGTTTTACAGCGACGAGGGCAGACTACAAAATCATATTACTAATCTGAGTTCAACCTGCAGCAGATACAATATGAGTATAAACACAGCCAAAACCGAAGTAATGCAAGTTAGCAGATCGCCAGGCCCACTAAGTATACAGATAAATAACACACCTCGGAAGTATGATCACAGAAGATGGCAGATTAGACAGAGAAATTGAAATCAGATGTCAAAAAGCTAGTGCACTTACATATCAACTGTCACCCTTACTGAAACATCCAAACATACCCATGTCCGCAAAACGACAGATAATAAACAGCATATTCACACCAACCCTATGCTACCAATCTCAAACCTGGACTTTATCCAAATTACACCTTCGCAAAATCAACACCTGCGAAATGAGATGCCTGAGGAGAGCTGCCAACTTAACAATCCGAGACCGAGTAAGAAATGTTACTATCAGACAGACTGTGGGATCAACACCTTGTGCCACATTTATTGAAAGACAGAAGTTCAAGTGGTTTGGCCATGTTGTTAGAATGCAACATCAGCAACTACCATCACTGGCCTTACATCAAAGATCATCTGCGACGAGACCACGAGGACGTCCAAGAAGAAAATGGATTGACGACATCAGAGACATTGTACAACCACACGGAATGACACTATCCAGTGCCGCCCACCGGGCGCTGGAACGCAAATTATTCCTCCCCACGACGCTTGACGGCAGAAGTGGAAGATGATGATGATGATGATGATGATTAATCAACGTTACTGGACACAGAACAAACCCACACGTTCTGTCTCCCTGGGCTAATCTCGGAGTGTGTGGATACCAATCGGTTCCGAGCACACATAATAAATTAACTTGCACGTATTGACAAATTGAACATAGAAGTACAGAACAGTTTTGAAATTTTGTCTGATCTAGAGATCCTATTCCAGGATGTGGATGATCAATGGGAAACGTTGAAGAATTCAATCAATGTGGCTGCAGAAACAACTATTCCAAAATTAAAGGTGGGTCGTAAGAAATGGATGACTGAAGAAATTTTACACCTCATGGAAACAAGAAGACACAACAAAAATAATTCTGTCAAATATGAAGAAATTCACAGACAAGTCAGAATATTATGTAAGGAGGCAAAAGAAGCATGGCTTGAGGAAAAGTGCTTAGAAATTGAAAACCAACACAACAGTCAAAATACCAAATTAGTGCACAAATGAATTCAGAACTTACTAATAAAAGAACAAGTACATCAACAGGGTGTCTAAAAACTGAAGATGGCAAAATCATAATAGAAAAAGACCAGATTCTACATGTATGGACAGATTATGTGAAACACCTTTATGATGATAACAGAGACGAACAGTATGATATTAGATTTAATAATGAAGGACCGCCAATTTTGGAGATGGAGGTTCGAAATGTTCTTAAGCATATGAAAGCTGGCAAGGCCCCCGGTTCAGATAACATCACAACAGAAATGATTAAAGCTTTAGAAGAATTTGGACTAGAGCAAGTCACCAGACTGCTGAACACATTATATGATACTGGAGATATACCTCCTGAATTATGTAACTCTGTATTTATTGCAATCCCAAAGAAATCAGGAACCTTGGAATGTGATCAACATAGAACAATTAGTATAATGAGTCACATCACAAAGATTTTGCTAAGAATTATCATGCAAAGAGTGAGGAAGAAGATACAACCTGAAATAGGGGAAGAACAATGCGGGTTTGTAGAAGGAAAGGGTACAGTAAATGCTGTGTATATGCTGCGAACAGTTATTGAACGTGCTATAGAAGTAAACAAGGATATACATCTTTGCTTTATTGACTATACAAAGGCTTTTGATAGAGTTAGACATGTCAGCATGGTGGATATGCTTGCAGATCTACAAATTGATGGGAAAGACATTAGACTTATAAAAAACATATATTGGAAACAACAAGCTGCAATAAGGATTGATAATGAAGTGGGACAGTATCAGCCAATTAAGAGAGGTGTTAGGCAGGGATGTGTGATGTCTCCAGATCTTTTTTCCCTATACAGTGAAAATATTTTCAGAAATGTAGAGGATATAAATGGAATCAGCATTGGAGGACGAAACATCAATAACATTAGATATGCAGATGATACAGTATTAATTGCAGACAATGCGCAGGACCTGCAACAATTAGTAGATGCGGTTGTTGTACACAGTGAGCAACTGGGGTTAGAATTAAATTGTAAAAAGACTCAGGTTATGGTCGTCACTAGGAAGAAGAAGTGCCACAATGTAATATACAAGTAAATGGAAATATTCTTCAACAAGTGAATCGATACAATTATTTTGGAACAGTCATAACATCTGATGGGAGATGCCTTGAAGAGATTATAACAAGAATCGCCATGGCGAAAGTAGCCTTTAGCAAGATGAAAAACATTCTGACCAATAAAAAGATGTCAATTGAAACGAGAAAAAGAGTGTTGAGGGGATACATAGAGCCTGTTCTTTTGTATGGATGTGAAACTTGGACAATGAGCAGTCAAGCTGAAAAGCATCTGATGGCTGCAGAAATGTGGTTTCTGAGGAAAATGCAAAGAATACCATGGACAGACAGAAATACCAATGACCAAGTACTACAGGAGACAAATGAACATCGTAAACTGATTAGAGAAATTAGACGTAGACAGTCAAAATTTTTTGGACATGTTATAAGAAGAAATGGATTGGAGAACTTAGTGACAACTGGCAAGATCGAAGAGAACAGACCAAGAGGAAGACCGAGAGGAAAATACCTGGATGGCTTGGCCACATGGCATGGACGAGACAGGAACACTGAGCTGTTCTACGACAATGGTGATCGAGTGAAATGGCGAGTTATGACCGCCCACTCTTTCCGGCATGGCACATGATTGATTGATTGTATTGATCGGCCCTCACAGAAGTAAAGGAACGAACGAACACACGAACGAACGAACGATCGAGCAAACTTTATTTTCGTAGGGAAGAAGTCGAGATGTTCAGATGCGCAAGACAGTATGTAAACTGACAACTAAGAATAACCACACTGGAATGTTAATTCACCTTCTCCAAATGTCGAACGTGTCTCAGCTAAGGAACAAGTGTACTTCCACGTTCGGTTAGCACGACAACGCTAAACACAAGATACCTATTTTGTCATGTCTACCATACACCAGAACCCACAACATTGGAATATGGACAGTATTCGAAACCAGTTACCTAAATAAACTTACTTATAAGTTCGTAATGCTGTGTTCAGAGACGGTGGAAAGAACGCAGGCAATGAATTACCTGGGCATACGGTTTGATCGAAGCCTTGCTTATAATGAGCACATAGACCAGGTGATAACAAAGGCCAAGCGGGGTTTGGCTGCGATGCGGGTGATGGCGGCAGCAAACTGTGAGCAGCGCCATCTATGTCTTCTGTACGATGGGCTGGTCATGTCTGTTTTGGAGTATGCAATGGCATTCCTGACTCTCAGCCGTAAGCAGATAGAAAGGATGGAAAGGATACAGACTGAAGCTATGCGCATTATTCTTGGATGTACAAGAGATACAGCATGCAGGGCGATGCGCTACCTTCTTGATTTTCCAACCATTGAAGAGAGAATACAAGTTTGCAGGGCACGCGCCTACCTCAGAGTTAACGCAAACACACAACATCCACTGCATAGTGAAATTATGAAGGTGAAGGGCAGCAGGTTAAAAAGAGGACGGTCGTGGATGGGTCAAGCCGAAGACATTCTTCAACAGGTGTGTTCACTTGAGGACTTAGAACCTGGCGAGGTGTGGGTGCAAGTGCCAACAGATTTCTGCACATCCTTTTCAGTTTGCATCCAACTAGATAGAAAATGCAGACAAGAAAATCCGGCTGCTGTGGAGGCTGAAGTACAAGCGTTGATTTTCGAGAATTCGCTAGACGGTGATGCGGTCATCTACACAGATGGGTCGGTCGTCCGACATGTGAGAAGCTCATGGGCCTTTACAGCTCGGGCCGGAGGGAGAATTGTGAAGGAGGACTCTGGTGCTTTCACTGAAACCACAAGTAGCCTGACTATGGAAGTCATGGCAGTAAGTAAAGCAATAACATGGCTCGAGACACAGACATTCACTAGGGCATGTTTCCTTAGCGACTCAATGAACATGATCAAGAGGATAGAGGAGGGGTCGATCCGAAGAGAATGGTTGCTGCCTCTGGAGCGGTCTCGGCTGACAAAGATTAGTTTCATCTTCGTGCCAGGGCATGCGGGAGTCCAAGGAAATGAGCGGGCTGACAAGCTCGCAGGTGAGGCTACTGTGGAGAGGGGACGCGCCATGGACCAGGCTGACATTCTGAATGCTCTACGAGAAGTAAGACTCTTGCATGAACCAAGTGATGACTGTGAATCTACAACCATGGCCAGACTGCGAAAACAGCAAATTAAAAGAGGGGTGGCCAAACAAGAACACTACGCAGGAAGCCAAAGAAGATTGATAAACCAACACAGAACTGGCGTCGTTGGCCGCTACACGCTGCGGGATTTGCTGAGGAGGGGATCGGAGCACTTATGGACTGAATGGTTCGATGTGCAATGAGGATGATCTGTCGACTAACTAACTAACTAAGTAAGTAAAAGTACAGGATACATTGATACGTCCATTTGGGCATATTCTGCTCTACCCCCATTCTATTTCTATAGTCATATGGGCACTAGGTGGGTGATGTGGTCAGTGTCACGTGGGTCACCTTTACTTCCCATGACTTTCGATGGTACCCACTGTAGGCTGAGTCGACCTGGGAGCCCAGATCAATTTTAAAAATCGGTCCGATGCAGATATGAACCCAGGGCCACAGGAGATGTAGGCCCTGTCTAGCCCCAACGCTACCATTGTTCCCCAGTAAGACAATAGATCTTGGAATATCCTAGCATAGCTCGAATACAGTATTAGTTTCGGATAATGCAAATGATCTACAACAATTGTTGGACGTTATAGTAACAGAGAGTGCAAAGAAAGGACTCTCCTTGAATATCAAGAAAACAGTAACAATGATGATATCATAGAAAAATGTTAAATGGAAATATAAGGGAAAATTCTTAACCAACTGGATAACTTTAAATACCAAGGGGCATTTATAACATCAGACGGGAGGTGCACAACAGAGTTTAGCAGCAGAATAGGGCAAGCAATAGGGTTCCTAAAACGAATGTTGCGAATTCCTTGGATTGCCAGAGTAACTAATAATGATTGCATGAAAGAGGCTAATTAAACAAGAACATTATATACAACAATAAGAAAGAGACAAAAAGCTTTCTTTTCTTATGTCAACTGCAAAGTGTAAAAGAATTGTGTAGTGCTATATAGAACCTATGCTGTTGAATGGATGTGAAACATAGGAAATCAGCAGACAAGCTGAGAAACATCTAATGGATGTGAAAATTTGGGTTTTTAAGAAAATACAAAGAATACCATGGACGAACGGAAAAACCAATGAGAAAGTCCTACTAGACGAGAAACAAATAAAACCGTAAATTTATTAAAGAAATTAAGCATCGACAGTCAAGATTTTTAGCACAATATCAGAAGAAATTGCACTGGCACCTTGCCGTCTTGGCAGGCGATAGTTTGTTACATAGTGCTTCAAAAAGGCATAATAATAAATGCAACCCATGGCGGGAACGAATGTGACTGATCAGACCAATTCGTGCTGTAAATGTTCGCCCACAGTGGATGTATATGAACACATGGTAATTTCCACCATCATGCACCATCTGACATCTCACACGATCAGCGTGTTACTTACCTGCAATCATTTTCTCCTTTGTCTTTATTCAACTTTTGATAGTTGCCCTTCATGCAACACGTTCGGCGGCGACTTGCTCCCAATGTGCATTATCAATGCCTGTATCAGTCATGTTCTGCTTACACACATCTTTGTATTGTAGTAGAGGCTGACCCCGAGATTTCTTACCCATCTGTAATTCACCAAAAAGATGTCCCTTGGTATTCTACCATCATACATCCACTTAACGTGTCCTATCCATCTAAGTCTAAGAAGACTGAGCATGGAATAAACTGTCACACAACCTTATCTTTCCATTACTTCTGTATTTATGAGTTTATCTTGTCACTTCATGCCAAGTATTCTTAGGGGGCTGCGTGGTCTCGAGGTATGGTGTCCGCCTCGAGTGCTGAAGGTCCCGGGTTCAGGCCCCGGCTAGGACCAGGATTTATTTAAAAAATCCACCTGGACTTCCAGTAATAAAATTTCCCCTGGTCTCTGGGTAGTGAGATCGGACGCCCGTGTGTATTGTTGCGCACGTAAAAAATCCCTTGGCAGTTGGAAATCGAAAAAGATTAGCCTAACGGCGCTGCCCGGGCAAAATTTCGAGTTAAAAATCTACCCAAAGTATTTCAGGATCCTCGCCGATGCAACGGAGTTCGTGCATTGAGCTGAGTTTCTCCAGACTCAGGTTTAAGTTAGGAGGAAAAAGGAGCACTTATGGGTTAAAACGTGTGCCGTGATATTGATCCAACGACTAAACTAAACCAAGTATTCTTCGCAAACACGGCCTATGAAAGCTGTTTAAACGTTTCTCTTGGTGTCAGTAAGTTGACTAGGCTTCACTGCCATAAAGAAGAGTACTTGAGCATTATAGAGGCCGCCATCTGAGCGTGAGTGAATGTATATACCACCATCCTGAACACGAAAGCCATATTTCAGTAGAAGTGAAAAGTATATTCCAAAAAGGGTGGGAGAAAGTACACAACCTTGCTTAACTCCACTCTTGATTTCAAACTCTTCAGAAGTTGTACCATCAAACTTGATTTTACCCTTCATGCCTGTGTGGAATGATTCCACAATGGACGGAAGAGTTGGTGGGCAGTCAATCTACTTTAGTGCCTTGAACAGAATATCAGGATTGACCAAATCAAATGCCTTTGTGAGGTCGATGAAGACAATAAACAGTGGTTGATTCTGTTCACGACATTTTTCTTGCATCTGTCGCAATGAGAATATCATATCAATAGTAGACCGGTTCTGACGGAAGCCGCACTGTGATTCGGGGTAGACTTGATCTCCCAGGACTTGAAGTCTGCGCAGAACAATTCTGGCAAATGCTTCCCCAACAATACACAGAAGTGAGATACCCCTATATTTGTTACAGTCGCTCCGATTACAGTTGTTCTTGTACAGTGTTATGATGCTTGAATCTCAGAAGAAATACACAGGAAAAATCTAGTGACAACCGGCAAGACTGATGGGGAAAGATTTGATTTGATATGATTTAACTTTATTTTCAAAGGGTCACAAATCGAACACGCAGGCCCGTCTTACATTCGGCCCTTCCAATTACTCATCTTTCGTTTCATCAATAGTGCATGATACATTCACATAGGAAAAAAACAAACATTGTCCAATGAATGTTGTAAACATAAACAATGCATATTATAATGTTATGAGACACATCCCCCACACACCACCCCCACACACATTCCCCACCCACACACACACGCACCCCCATGCACACATCCATCCCCCAACCCACACATACTCACCTACCCACACATCCTCCACCCACCCACACACCCCTCAACTAAACAGCCAAGCACACATCCCCAACCACACATCCCCCATAAACACATCCCTCCACCAACCCACACAACCTCCACGCACGCACCCACACACACATCTCGCACCCACCCAAACACACCTCCACCTACACAATCTGATACCACCAACCCTCACACACATCTCCCTACCAACTCACATATGCCCCATCCACACACACACACACACACACACACATCTCCAATCCACACACACTCCACCACCCATACATTACATCCCCTACCCACTCACACATCCCCCACCCACACACACATATCGAGCGAAGAGAAAACGAAGAGAGGCATTTCTGGATGGCTTGGCCGCATGGCAAAATCTGGGCACAAAACTAGACATGATCCATAACTCAATTAATCGTGTAAGAACCATGACCTCTCACGCTTATCGGCAAGACAGTTGATGATGAAGAACATTTACATTTTCATACGTAGCCATAACTTTCGTTTCTCTGTTGATTAGAATTCTACATGTGATCTTCAGGAAGTTCCATGTCATGCATATGTATCCATTGTGTTACATTCGTGGCCTCAAGACTTCCCCAGTATTCTTATCTTCTGATGTCGAAATAATGCCTGGAAATTATCCGCGGAAATGAGTTCAAGAAAGCATGCAGAAATTATGTATTACCGGAAGAAAGATTGCTGTTTGTTATTTGAGATAACAAAGCTGTCATACTGATTAGCTGTAATGAGGTTGTAATTGGGATGTTTTGTTATGTTTCTGACGTCCTCTGATATTATTTATTTTATCTCTTGTAGTAATTGTTTTTGTAAGCTGTTGATATTATGGGTTACCCCATATCATTTTATTGTTTTATTTTTTTATGTTTTTCTAGCCTAGTTAATTTTATTTTATGTTTTTCAAATTGGTCATTATAATCATCTCAGTAACACAAGGCATGTTTCCTGGGCGTCGTGATAGAAGAATCCGTAATCAAAGTCATCCCCTCTGTCCTCAGTAGCGCTCACATGTCTGGAAATACTTAAGTAATAAATCCAACCATCATGTGCCATGTCGATAATCGTGGGCGGTCATGTTTTGCCATCTCACTCGATCACCAGAGTTGTGGATCAGCTCCGTGTTTCTGTGTCGACCATGCCACGTGGCCAAGCCATCCAGGTATTTACTTCTCGATTTTCCCCTTGATCTCTTACCTTCGATCTTGCCAGTCGTCACCAAGTTCTCCAAGTCATTTATTCTCATAAGATGCCCAAAAAGTTTTGACTGTATGCGTCTAATGTCTCTAATCATTTTACGACCTTCATTTGTTTCTTAAAGGACTTGTTCATTGGTTTTCTGTCTGTCCATGGTATTCTTTGCATTTTTCTCAGAAACCACATTTCCACAGCCATCAGATGTTTTTCAGCTTGCCTGCTCATTGTCCAAGTTTCACATCCATATATTCCTCCGAAGCCGGAGAGTTTCTGCCTGCATGGCGACAACCAGTCTGCACACCAATAAGCCAGACATGGGACAACGGATCCTCACGCAAACCTCAGGGCCGGTATGACATCACATTGATGTTGGACAACAGGATGTATTCATCCGACATACAGGACTTCACGCTGGAGTTCACAGCCAGCGAACACAAGCAAGCAAGCAAGCACATCCATATAAAAGCACAGGTTCTATGTAGCACTTCAACATTCTTTTTGTCGTTTCAATTGATATATTTTTATTGGTCAGTATGTTCTTCATCTTGCAAAAGGCTACCTTCGCAATAGCAATTCTTGTATTAAATTCCTCAAGGCATCTCCCATCAGATGTTATAACTGTTCCGAGATAATATACCGATTCACTTGTTTAATTAAGAATATGCCCATTTACTTGATATTACATTGTGGTATTTCTTTCTTCCCAGCGTTCGTTCCCTTGGCTGTTCGTCAAACAGCATTTCTTTAGAATTATCCTGATTACAATTTTCCCAGAAACTGACAACAACATTATTCCACTTCAATTTTCACTCCCGCAATTCTCCTGCTTTTGCAGCTTAATGAGATATACTTCATACTCCTCTCTCCAGACTGCTGCTATTTCTTATGATTTTCAGATTCTATTAAATAATGTGTGCAGTAGTTCACTCGAAGTGTTTATGTTTTAATAGCTTCTACTGGGACAAATTCTGGACCAGCAGCTTTCCCATCCTTCGTCAGTTTGGTAGCTTCTCCAATTTAATTTTTTGATGGTTTCTCACATTTGCATTCAGCTCCATTTCTGCAGTCTGGACATCTGGGAGATATTTTGCGAATGGTCTATTCTGAAGTGCCTCGAATTATGGGTCTTTTATTAATTTGGTCTTTTATTTTAGTCTAAACTTCTCTCACTTTTATTTTATTTTTTTAATATTCTGCTTGTTAGCTATATTTTCCTACCATTTCTTATGTGCTACCGTGCAGGTCTCTGAGATTTATTACTGGTTCCACCTTAACTTATTCATCCTTGTTATTTGTTGGTATGTAACACTGAATCACATTGAATGTTTACTTGTTCGTGTGTGATTGTACATGCTGCTGTTATTATTATAGAACTCAAAGCTACCCACTTTATTAGTGCATTGTCTTCCTCTTTTGGTAGCATCCTTCACTGAACGTTCCTCTGTTTGGCCGAGAACAGCAAACTTTCACCTGCGATTAGGACTTCGTTACCTGCTCTATTCCATCTCCTTTCCCAAAATCCTAAAATGTCGAACGTATACATCATTTCTCTTTCTACTTGTGTTATCTTCCTCAATTCATACATAGCTCTAGACTTCCAGTTGCTACTTCTGTAGATTTTCCTTTGTAGAAGAAAGAAAGTCGGCTATCCAAGCTCAATACGACTTTCTCCGCCTCGCGTTATAATTCCTCTAGAAGTAAAGTCACTTTTCATCTTGGCTGGATCGCCAGGCTTTCTGTAGCACTAACCCTTCTTATTCGTCCCCCTTAGGACAAGCATAATAGATGATATATTAGATAATATAGATTATACCATGGGTGGGCAAACTTTTTGTTCGCAAGGTCACATTGACAAATGTAAAGGTATATATATTATTTCCACTTTGTTTACAGCATCCTATCATAATAAGTAATTATTAATTATTTATAGGTTATTAAAGAGTATAAATAACTAATTATTGCAATTTTATTTTACTAATACGTTTATACATTATATTTTACAATATGGACAAAAACTTTTACTTATTTGTTAACAAGATTTTACAATTTATTTTATTATAATACATTGTTTTGTATTATCTATCAATGGCTTTAATTTAGGCACAAACCGACAACATTGTCACTACAATTGTTGATTTCTAATGAGATGAACGTAACTGCTTGATATTTTTGAAACATTCTTGAAATCTTGAGCAAGTTTAGTTAGTTAGTTAGTTAGTTAGTTAGTCGAGGTTCCAACTTCACGGCAACGGGTCGTCCCCATTATGCTCCGCTTCTGTGCCAGTGAATACCACACAAAATGTTCCTCACTGTCCAATGTGAAAAGGGGAACAGACAGGAGTCTCGGCAATCCAACAGCCCACACAGATACACTGTGCATAATGCCGCCGCCAGAATGCCAAAACAAAAGTCATCCACGAAAATTATAGTTCATCGTTGATGGAATCGGCAATCACCAGAAAAACTTCATTGACCCGGGTTTTCTCATATGGCTCAGTCTCTTTCCGCAAGGCGACCGGCCGAAAGCGCCGCACAAAGCACGAACTCCGTAGCTCCAGCGTCGACTCCCAGGAGTCTCCTGAAAAATGCACTCGTGAACAGAACAGGCAAGTCAGTCATTTCAGCAACAACCGATAGCCATTGTTCCGAACATGCAGTTCACTGTTGTCGTAAGTAAAGAATGTCGTAGTAGTTATTTGTTCTTCTTTACTATTTTAGTGTCGTCCCTGGAGTGAGGGGAATCAACACCCACATTTATTTTAATTCAATATCACTATCCTGGAGATATCCAGCAGACTCCGTCCACAACACTCCCTCAATCTGAAGACACCTTCTTCTCACTCTTACTCACCCTTGGATCATGCCCCTCTCATTCTTCCCCAACATAACATACTTGACAACTCTAGCTTCAACAAATAAAAACAAGAAATTTATTAAAGCAAAGAGTATATGTAGGAGAAGTGTGTGTGTGTGTGTGTGTGTGTGTGTGTGTGTGTGTGTGTGTGTGTGTGTGTGTGTGTGTATAATGTGTAGAATGTGTGACGTATATTCTAAGGTGTATATAGACTCAGATCAGTGTTCAGGAGTATAGTCATTCTCATCACTGTGCTGAGAACACACTAGCACCATGTATTCCAGACAAACAACCTCACCGAGGTGATGCTTCTCCGGTCACGTGAAGAGTTTCTCCGCTATCTCTCGAGGCATCCAGATGTTTGGACATCCATGACAAACACTGTCTAATGAGAGTCTTCAATCTAATTCACACTATGAATTTCCTCTGTTATTAACTGTTTGTTACTCAGAGAATTCTAACACTATTGTCACTGTTACTTGGGAAATCTTAATTGATCTAGTGTCACTGGTTGTAAAGATTCCCCATATTAACACCACAATCTGAATGTTCCAGGTATTTCTATAAATTTATATGAATGTTCCTGGTATCAGTGTTGTATATATATATAATGTTCTGACTGTTCAGTGATACAACTATCACTTGCTAAACATAAGTATCATCAGCATGTCCTGCTCAGCAGAAGCCAGGTTCCCGCAGACCAACTTGGGTATAAGCCCAATGTAGAGGCCTCTCAGCAACTTCTGTCTTCAAATCCTGAGCCATCATCTTCTAAACTGTGTTCTAGCTTCACTGTTGAATATCATAGCACACCTACATGGAACCTGTTGAGTAGAGAATACTATGGTGAGAGCAACTCAATTCTGGCCGGAATTAGGTGAGTGTAGGCCAATAGCGGCACTCAGATCTACAACAGAGATTCGATCTCTGTCATATGGCCAAATAGCTCATCACATGGTCTGAGACGTGGCAACACCAGGAAAGAATAAAGTAACAGGTAGAAACCCAGCAGATGCCCTACTGGAAGATCCTACCACTTCACATTCCCCTCCTCCCTCCCAACCATCCTCAATCTCTCTAATTATTATCCCACTACATTGTCCTCGACTCCCTGAGTAAAATGATATGTCACACAAGCTAGTTAAAGCCACACAATAGGATACTAGTGCCAACGCTCCTATGATACTTTCTAGCACCGCACTTATAGAACATTCTATCACCACACCTATAATACACTATATCACCACACTTATAATACATTATATCACAGCACAGTACTGTACTCTATTCCTAATCATACTCTAAGTTAGATATGATTAATAGCCTACCATATGCCTATTCCGGTTGCTGATTGAAACTATGCAATCACAGACTGGATCTATGTCCGCCGATAAATATCAACAATTTGACACTATAATTTCTTTCATTGAACACAACTCGGAAACTGCACCGATCCTTCAAATTTCAGAAATCTTGGTCGACTAACTCTACTTGTTTATCGCAACGGGTTTTATATCGGGCTTGAGTGACGTCACCAAATTGTCTAGACGCTGATCAGTCCAGAGTCTGGTTTTCTCCTCTTGTTTTAGACTAACTGGAGTCAATCCGCCGTCAAGTTTGCTTTCATCTGGGGAAATCCTTTGTCTCGTACAACAATAGTTCTGTCTGTCTGTGAACCAGAGAATTCCCCACATCACAGAATCCTCTCCGCCGTCTGTCCAGACATTCCGTCTACACTTCAAAGGCTAACTACCGCCTTGGCAGACGTCTGGCGTTATTATTCGTTTCTCGAACAACCCACATCATAAAGAATCGCCGACTGTGTGTAGACATTTTGACGCGACGTATGTTTGTTCCTCCGTCTATACACATCAAAGGGTTGCCTGTTTGTGCAGACGAATGTCTCCCTTTGTCATCGATCGAAACTAGCAAGTTTATTTTTTGTGACAACTGTACAAACAAACGCGGACAGATGTAAAAGCATTCCACAGGAAATTCACAGCTCATAGAGTCGTGCCACGCACTCACACAGTAGCAGAGCGACGGAACCTTATACTACCAGTCCAACATGAGGAAAATGCGAATGCAAACGGCAGCCACAAGGATAAATACTCCAGAGGCCGTAGTGGTTCAGTGCCTAATCGCCATGCTGGGGACCGGAAGTTCGGGAGCAAGTTTACTTGTTGAAATTCGCATGACAGCATGCAAGTTGCAGTCCGACAATAAAGACCTATTCTTAGATTTGTTGATCTTCAAGCAAGAAAATGCTTGTTCGCAAATGTATGTTGATCCAAACAATGATTAAAGGTTAGCTGTACAGTTTTTCAAGTTGTGAAATGATTCTTCTGATAAAGATTGATAGAAATCCAGCAAACCATCTGAATTTAATTTCTCTTCAGGTCTTGATCGGCTTGTAAATCAAGCAGCTCCAACTGTATGTCCTCTGTGGCTGTATCAGCTTCTGCACTAAAAGGGGAACTGAGAATATTGAACTGTGGCTCTAAGTTCTTGAAATATTGGAATCTCCATCCAAATTCGTCAGTCAATGCATCTAATTGGGCTTTGTACTTTTCAGTCATTTCACCAGAAATGGTTTCTTGTTTCAGCAAAGGGAAGTGACAAAACCTTTTTTCACTTGCTTGTCTAGAGAACAGTGAGAGTTTTACCTGAAATTATTTTACATGTACATACAATTCATGTGCAAACTCAACATTGCCCTGAATTTTGACATTCTGTTTATTTAAATTTTCCATAATTTCAATGGCTAACATAAAGTCTAACTTCCACTCTTTATTGACAAAGCTAGTATTAAAGTCACATTCAATGCCCTTTATCTCAAGCATCTGTAGGAACACTCCCTGGGGTGAGGGGAACTGATACCAAACCTTAATAACGGGACATCTTCAGCTTGGACCTTAGGTGTATTTAATCTACTATACCCCACCAGCCTTTGGATACCTATCTCTCTTTCCCTCACAAAAATGGAATTTACCCAGTCACACTACGTCCTGAATGCATGACACAACTCTGGTGTCTATCTATGGCAAAGAATGTGTATTGTACAAATGCGGATGATGATGATGAGAATGATGATGAAGATGATGATGATGATGATGATGATGATGATGATGATGATGATGATGATGATGATGATGATGATGATGATGATGATGATATAGACCTAGCGGCTGCTAGAAATGTCAAGACAAGAAGCACTGGAGTAGCTTCAGTATCAGCAGTCATCTTAGGAAAGGCCCCGTGCAGTAACTCTCAGGTAGTCAATAACGAGCCTTACAGCTTGTATACAATCCTCCATCATGATCTCGTATTTGCAGGAAGGCTGGAATGTGTTAGCTCTGACTCAACTACTTCCGGGTACCTCTCTGTAGTGATGACTAGAAAGACCGGCGTACACTTCTTCTTATACAGCAAAAGTCTCTAGTGTGGCCGGGTAGGGACGTGACACTCAGTCACTCACTCGCTGTAAAGCCCGTAGAACGTAGGTAGTGTGATATCACCACCTCAGTCTCTGTTGGACAAAGTCTCTAATGTCAATAATGTCTCTGCTGTCCGGCAGACTCATAAGCCAAAGTGGCTTGGCACAAGATGTTGGTAATATCTGGTTCTGTTTGGCGGGGTTCAGTCTCAAGGTTTCACGGAGACGACACGAATTTGACAAAGATACTTGCCATAGATACGTTGACAAATATATATAGATAAGGCCATGGTGAACAATACTTGAAGTTGCTGTCTGCAAAGTGGTAGCTGGTCCCGTCGTAGACACTCTTGACTAGGAACGCCCTGAGCTTCGTTGGGTGGTTCCCGGACTGCTGACCACGTCCCTTGCCTAGGTCCCAATCACTGGACCCGTCTCCCGATGTTCCACATCTCAGTTAAGAAGGTAGAACCTGTGGAGGACAACACTCGGTGAAAGCATCATGTACCAAGCTTACCCTAAGCAAGTTGACTTACACCGCCTCTGCTCAGACTTCTGGACTCTTCGTATAACAGTTTCGTCTCCCTCATGCGCTGATACTAGGTGTCGGGGTTGAACAAGGCCAGGGGCCTGTCAGGCGCTCTCTAAACTGCGTCGTCTTTCCCGGACTGGAGTATAGCTTGGGCTAGCGTCATATGTCCCTTGTCTTACCCTGAAAGACTTCTACACGACATATAGGGTTAGTACATCATTATTAATATGAGGCAGAATGACCATGAAGTAGGGATGGTGTGTATCAGCCGATCTCCATTCTGGTTCTATCCAATCTCCCTGGTTCACTTCCCTATTACCAGCCAGAGTTGTTGTAGTACCGTGCCGCAGATACAATATATCTACATCCAATGTTATATACATGGCGCTTCTCCATGTAGCAGATACCCACGCCCCGTTCTCTCCTCCCTCGTCAAGGGCAGGAGCATTTAGAACGGTGTCACTGTTCTTCATGAACAGCCTTGTCCCTTTGGTCGATTTTCCCACATTGTCCCCCTCTCAGGAATCCACTATATATTAAGCTGCCATTACGTTCAGGTATACTAACTACAAGACAGATGTAAGGAAAGCCATTAAGAAAATCCAGTGGTCGCCCCACAATGAGACAACGACCTTCAACACAAGTCACGACCTTGGAACGACATCCGATACTTCTGCCGACCTTCGCACTACATTCTTCTCGCATCGCCGCGTCGATCGATACCTCACATCCCCTAGTAAAGGTGACGTGCTATTCGACTTCCGGTTTCCCCTCAGTTACGCCCTTCAGCCACGCCGGCTCCGACTAAGTACGATTTACGGAAGCCGGACCATGTGTGTACTTAAAGGTTTCGTTGCGCTGAATACATTTAACTCAACTTACAGTGGCTGTGAAGAAGCCCCGTGCCGCTAGGACGTAAAATATCCCTTCAATACAACATCTGTATTTACGCGCTCAAAAGGTTGGCTCTAGGCCGGCACACTTTTACCTGTTCAAACTAGACCCACTTTCCCGCACAACAGCTGTTCCTCGGCGCCTAAATCTACCGCGGTCGCGGACTACCGACACGGTGTTATATAAACTACTTTAACCTACATACTTTCGAACGGCTACACCACAGCCTGTTGGAAACTATGCCGGTCTGCTGCACATGATGTCGGATTTCTCTGATTACCTTGAAGATATCAGTTGTCACAGCCTCCATACAAGACCACACACAAGGTCGTACGGCGTCTGGCTGGCTCAACTTTCAGAACACAACTGACTTCTGTGTCTGTCGGGCGTTATGAAAAATCCATGCGCGTGACGCTTGCGCAGTGGGTCTAGCTGATCTCTGCTCACCAGTTCAAGGTCTTTTTAACCGTCTAGAATTACTAAACCAAGGGCGATCATTTGCGAGGGGACCTGGTCGGGTATTAACCTGGTGTCTCCCCTATACCACAAGGACGAACGACGGTTTCGTGACAGAACATCACTATTTCTTCTCTGAGGTCCCATCCTCGCCTCAACACCTTGCCGAGACTCAGCCATCGAACACTGGTGTGGTACAGGACATCGGAATGTTCAGTTTCCAAATCGTCAAGTAATGCCTTGAAATGTCTGTGATTAAGTCCTCTTGATCTGATGAGGTTGATGATACTAACAACTGGGTCAATAGCATGCTTGATATTCAAAATAGTTTTACACAGACGTTCTTGATGGATCACACAGTGAAGTGGTAATAATGTGTGGTCAGGATATTCTGCTTAAATCTTATCACTTACCAACTTTACGAGATCTACATACTTTCCAGTCAAAGCACGAGTTCCATCAGTTGTAACATTTGCTATCTTGTTCCATATCAACCCAGTTCTTTCAATGCTCTTAGTAATAGCATTGGATATATTATGGCCTGTGGTTGTGTCGTTGAGTGGCTCAACAATCAGTAACTCTTCAGTGAGTTTGAAAGAAGTGTTTATTCTACGTATACATATCAATAATTGGGCAATATCATGTACATCGGTACTCTCATCCAATGCAGGAGAGTACCACAAAAATTGTTTACTTGCATCTTGAAGTTTATGCATGAAATTGTCACTTATTTTGTCAATACTTCTGACCACAGTTCTCCTTGATAAAGTAATGTTGTCATTTTTTTTCCCTGCTTCATCTAGCTAGCAAACATTCCTGAATTAACTCGCCATCAGAAAATGGCTTGTTCTATTTTACAATTCTGTGTGACAGCACAAGATTAGCTTCTGTTGCAGCATCTTGAATTGAAGACTGGTTAGTGAAAAAAGTTTGCTGTTTCTCCAAATTTTTCACCAACTCCAGACATGTCCTTTCCCTCTCTTCGGTTGTTAAATTGTATCCGAAATCGAAATGTTTTGTGTGATAATGTCTTTGTAAGTTGTACTCCTTGAAGACAGCCAATGACTCACGACGCAACAAGCAAACTGATTTGCTACCTACTTTTATAAAACAGTACTTAGTTGTCCATTCATCATTAAAAACACGGCATTCATGTTCAATCTTACGTTTTTACTGACACTCATTGTTTTTATAAAATTCTAACAGTTAGAATTTTACAAAACTTTAAAAAGGAAATGAAACAAAACATACTTCCGGCTGTATTTGAAAATAAAATATTCGGAAAACAAGGAGTAAACTCAGAATACATTTCAGAAATATATCAAGACTACTACAACAAATAATTTAATTTGAACATTGTAAATGTGGAAATAACTAATAACCGCAAAAAAACTTTTAAATTTAATATTTTCTGGGGAAATAATTCACTTTATTCACCGGAGAAATATCTGTTTTTCATGAAATCATCCTTATTAAATTTGTACATGTCGATAAATATTTCTCTATATTAAAATTGATAAATTCACATTTTAGCATTACATTACGAAGGTCAAGATCGGTTTATAAAAATAGAAAATTATAAAGAAATGTTCAAACAATCATAATGGTACATTAAATTCTGTAAAATTCATCAAAATAACTTAAAAACGAAGTAAAACATTCTATTTATAAATGCCCTGGAGGGCCGCATAATATCAGTTGCCGAGCCGTAGTTTACCCACCCCTGCCCTATCACAACAATCCCACACTATCTCTTATTCTCAGAAACTCTCTTCAGCTCAGCATAAATCTGTGCACCAACATCCGTGTATCTTGAGTGAGGTATCCTTTTCTCCCGGGAATGATAACCCGGTCAACAAATGCCCGCAGAAGTCGGATGTGTCTGCCAAAAGGCACAAATATCGCAGCACTGCTGTAAACAAGCAGAACGCAGTTACGTCCAAAATATATTCCTGATGAACGCAGAAGAAGAAATATCTTTGTCTAATAAAAGTTAGAACGTCGCATTCTTAAGACCAAAGGGTGTCTGATTGGACATGTGCCGTGGTATGTTTGTTCCTGCAGCGAGGCGCTGTCGTCATATGGAGGTGTCAGGTTCGAACATCGATGGGGTAACTATATAACTAACGAGCTCAAACGAGGGCGAAACTCGAGTATAGTGCTTCCATGACGTGGATAGGCCTTAGGTTCGTGCCGGAATGCGATCGACGTTGCCAGTAGTGGGTTGTGCTCAATATTTAAATATCAAATCCCGAAACAACCAAATAATCAACTATATAACTGTCAATTGTTTATGTTGTCTAGTGTGTCCTCTGTTCTCTCTGTCGTTCTTCTACTTCTATGAGTGCCAAACATACATGTCAGATTATATATGAGCAGTTTTACTATTACACCATCTTCTTCTCTTGCCCCGGATCTTGCTTTCCAGTATTTTTAGTAATATGTTATTATAATGAAGTCAAGGTAACCTCCTCTCCAACGTTGCACACATTTCTAAGGTGCATTTGTGTGGTTTCATACATTTTCAGAATGTGCATTGTCTATCTAAGGGAATCAATTCTGTCACAAAAGTCGCATTTCAGAAAATGAAGAGTATCTTAGGCAATAAGTCACTATCAATGAATGTAACAAAGAGAGGGCTGAAATACAATAAAAAGAACCGGTTTTGCTGTATGACAGTTTCTTCTTCTTCCTTCGTTCGCTTGAAATTTGTCTATAACTGCAGTGTTGTCTCGTGTATGAATTTGGCTGTCTTTTTTAGTTCACTCAGCGGTCCATAGAGTTTATCACCCACTGTTGTCTCTCTAGGCAAGAAGGTTTTGCTGTCTGCGACGCCAATCCACATGTGCACATGGCTGATTCACCAATCTTGAATTTTGTATACATGTGGTTGCGTAATGTATTGTGTCCTGTTCTGAGACGTAGATTAATTACATGTTCTGATCTGTACATAATGTGGTAGTCATCTTGAGCAGGTCTTGGTGGCTTTCTGACTGATTTGATCATTCTTCTCTTTTGGTGGCATGTAACGGGCACATCAGGCTATTCTTTTGCTCCTTCCTTAGCCAATCGATCAGCTCTGTCGTTTCCACAGAGGAATTGTATCCACTGTATGACATTATGCTGACTCCTAAGTTCAGTAAGTAGTGTCCTTAGTACTGGGAATTTCTCAGACAGGAGAGCCTCGAGTACTGATTTTGCATCTATCAATAGCACCAACCCTGCAAAGGCATCGGTTACATGGTTCTTCCTAAACAACCATATTGATGAACACAGACCTGCCGGCAGTGAGAATAGATCAGAGCATTTTGAGTAGAACTCAATCAATGATATATCTTGGCGTGAGGCTTGATTGAAGCCTGTCCTCCGGAGATCATGTCGATTATGTCATAACGAAAGCTCGAAAAGGTTTGTCAGCAATGAGAGTCATGGCGACTGCCAATATCGAGAATAGACTGCTAATACTTCTGTTCCAAGGACTGGTGCTTTCATGCATCGAGTATGCCCTGGCCATCCTCACTGTCAGCCCTACACAGATTGAAAGACTTGAAAAGGTACAAAACGAATCCTTTTGGGCTGCACGAGAGACACCAGCTGTGTAGCAATGAGATACCTCCTTGACTTCCCGACAATGGAACACAGGATCGCGATCTGGAGAGCTCGTGCATACTTAAAAATAAGTGCAGATGAGCAGCACCCTCTGCATGACGCTATATTCAGAGAAAAGGGTGACAGGCTGAAAAGGGGCAAATCATGGATGGGTCGGGCGGAAGATGTCGTCAGACAGGTCTGCAGTCTAACCAGTATCAACCCCGGAAAGGGATGGGTGCCGGTTCCTCCAGCTTTTAAGTGCCCTTTCTCCTGCATTATCACACTCGACAGACGGTGCAGTGAGCAGAACTCTGGCGCTGTCAATGCAGAAGTCAACGCGCTCATCTATGAACACTCAGATAGCCCCGAAGTGCTCATCTATACAGATGGATCTGTTGTAAAGCAGCAGAGAAGTGCGTGGGCATTTACAGCCCGTTCAGCGGGCGAACCGTTCAAGAATCCAGTGGTGCCCACTCTATGACCACGAGCACCATGACGATGGAGGTGATGGCAGTTACACAGGCTTTCATATGGCTGGAATCACAGCATTATACCAACGTGTGTGTACTAAGTGATTCAATGAGCATGATTCAGAAGGTCGAAGCTAGATTTGTACGTAGACAGTGGACTGAGTCGCTGCGGAAGTCTGTTGTCCGTAAAGTCACCTTCATCTTCGTCCCGGGACATGCGGGAGTCGAGGGAAATGAACGAGTTGATAAACTGGCTGGCTCTGCACCCCCTACAGATGGCCAGCCCA
Organism: Cepaea nemoralis; assembly: GCA_014155875.1. Lineage (NCBI taxonomy): Eukaryota > Metazoa > Mollusca > Gastropoda > Stylommatophora > Helicidae > Cepaea > Cepaea nemoralis. The sequence continues at coordinate 420,189 of JACEFZ010005898.1, read as the reverse complement.
TGGATCGTGCCGATGTTATTAAAGTCCTTAAAGATATGGCGAGAACAGAGGACTTTGATGTCAGTGAATCCACATCGCTGTCCAGGATGAAAGACTTGGGAGTAAGAAACGGCACGGCCAGACGCGAGAGGTACATCGGGAAATCAAGGCGCCTCGTCAACCAACACAGAACTGGCACTATTAGCCACC
>JACEFZ010005898.1:32500-415000 GCA_014155875.1 Cepaea nemoralis | reverse complement strand
ACTGAGGAGGGGAGCTGTGCCTGGTGATGTAGGACCATAGACCGCTTTCAGTGAGTCGTAGAAGTTTTTCATATCATGTCTGTCAGCAAAGCCTTGAATTTCATCAGCTTTGCTGCTCAGCCAGGAGTCCCGCATGTGCCGAAGTTTCTGCTGCACTACTCTCTGAATGTTCTTGAAGGCATCTTTTTTTTATGTTGACTTCGGGTCATTCAAATGTGCCTTGAGGAGAAGATGTTTCTCGGCCAGCAATTGGTTGATGTCTTCGGAATTTTCATCAAACCAGTCTTTATGCTTTCGGGGGGTTGGACCCAGGATTTCCATAGCAGTGTTGTAAATTATGTCCTTTAGGGCTCTCCACTCTGTTTCTGTATCCTGTTAAGCTGCAGCATTGGGCTTGTGGCGGTCTTCCAGCATATTTTCAAACCACAGCTGCATTTTCTTGCTGTTTAGGCGGGTGACATTTAGTTTTTTTTTTTTGCATTTTCACCCCTTGAGGACGCCGTGGTGGCCTGATGTGAATGTTTATTTTCGAGATAATGAGACGATGGTCTGTCCAACATTCGGCACCACACATGGATTTTGTCACCCAAACGTCTTGTCTGTCACTCCTCCTGATGATGACATAGTCAATGAGGTGCCAGTGTTTCGATTGAGGGTGCATCCACGATGTCCTGTTTCTCACGGGGAGACGGACAGTTGTGTTGGTAATCAGGAGAATGTGTTCGGCACATGTCTGAAGAAGGAGGAGTCCATTGCTATTACAATTTCCGACTCCGTGCTTTCCAATGATGCCACTCCAAGAGGTGGTGTCCGTGCCTACTCTGGCATTTAAATCCCCAAGGAGTATAAGTTTGTCTCTTGTTCTTGACATCATCTTCATTGGTCATAGTTGGTGCGTAGACACTCACAATGGTTACATGCTTCCTTCCATTCAGCAGGGGCAATTTAATGGTCATGAGCCTGTCGTTTATATCCTTTGGAAATCCAGCTAGTTTGCCGACCAGGGCAGACTTAATGGCAAATCCCACACCGGATTGGTGTCTTTCCTCGTTTTTCCTTCCACTCCAGAAAAATGTGTAGCCGGCACCTATTTCACAGATTTGGCCTTCTTCTGCAAGTCGTGTCTCGCTCAAGGCTGAAATGTCGATGTTGTACCTGCCCAGCTATCTCCCAACCAGTGCTGTTCGTCTCTCTGGACCCGACGCGCCATCTCTGTCAAGTAGGGTGCGTACATTCCAAGTTCCGATTGTTAAGTGAATATGGTTTGCTCTTTTAGCTTTACCTGTTTTTTCTTTGTTTGTATGTCGACCTCAGTTTAGGGTACCCACCAACCGCGGCTAGCCGGTTAGTTAGTGATGGAGCAGACAATGTTTAGGGCACCTTTTCTAGCCCCTTCCTCATGCTATGGAGGTGAGCAGTGTGTTCCTATAGAGGGCTGCTCAGTCGCTCAGGGGGCTACCGAATCCCACTGCTGCTCCGGTCAGTAGAAGACGACCATATGGCCTGAGCGACCTGTGTGCAGGTCTGCAACTACGGCTGTCAGCGTACCCACGCCTGCCGCTTCGCCGCTCGCCCATTGCCACAGGGCTTGAAGGTGATATATGAGGTTGGATGAAGAATGACTTGCGCGATGAATTGGATTAAGGTGAGGAAAAGTTGCGCAATTCGTCGACCTCACTCTCTCGCCTGAGTCCATCTGAATCCAGTGGCAGGACAAGTCAAGGCGACGAATACAGGTGCAGTGGGTGACCAGGGCGCTCTACGTACTTTGCCGTGCTCATTACGTTCCACAACGCTTTGCAGGTATACGCCGTCTTCCCCGTTGAAGCAGGAATGATTTCTTCGCAGTCTGTCGGATCCTGTCTTCACATGCTGGGTAGGCATACCCTAGTTCACCGCTTGGTTTGACACTTAAATCGGCTACCCGCGCCTGGTTTAGCCAGCCTCTCACAGCTGTTGCCCGGGGGTGGCCGCTGTCGCATGCTGACAGCTACTAGGAGCCACAGGTGTGAGCTGGGTGTCAATCTTGGTCCAGTGGGGATGGGTCCTAAAAAGGACATGAGAGTCATCCTTACCAAAGGTGCTACCAATGCCTGACACCCCGTACCCCCCAGACCGCATAACAAGAACACAGAAGAAGCACCATGGTGAAGAAACTTTGTGCCTAGGGCCACATTGACAAATGTAAAGCTATTGGGGGTTATATTATGTCCACCTTGTTTACAGCAACCTATCACAATAAGTAATTATTAATTATTTATAAGTTATTAAACAGTATAAATAACTAATTGTTGCAATTTTATTTTACTAATACACTTATACATTATATTTTACAATATGGACAAAAACTTTTACTAATTTGTTAACAAGATTTTACAATTTTTTTTATTATAATAAATTGTTTTTATTAATAATTTATGGCGTTAATGCAGACACAAACCGACTACATTGTCACTACAACTGTTGATTCTAATAAGATGTATGTAACTGCTTGCAATTTTTGACAACATTCTTGAAATCTGGAGCGAGTTTACTTGTTGAAATTGGCATGACAGCGTGCAAATTGCAGTCCGACAATAAAGACCTATTCTTAGATTTGTTGATCTTCAAGCAAGTAAATGCTTGTTCGCAAATGTATGTTGATCCAAATATTGATACAAGTTTAGCTGCAAAGATTTTCAAGTTGGGAAATGATTCTTGTGATAAAGATACATAGAATTCCAGCAAACCATCTGACTTGAATTTCTCTTTCAGGTCATGATCTGCTTGTAAGTCAAGCAGCTCCAACTGTATATCCTCTGTGGCTGTATCAGCTTCTGCACTAAAAGGGGAACTGAGAATATTGAACTATGGCTCTAATTTCTTGAAATCTTGGAATCTCCATCCAAATTCTTCAATCAATGCATCAAATTGGGCTTTGTACTTTTCAGTCATTTCACCAGAAATGATTTCTTGTTTCAGCAAAGGGAAGTGACAAAACCTTTTTTCATTTACTTGTCTGGAGAACAGAGAGAGTTTTGCCTGAAATGATTTTATATATACAGACAATTCATGTGCAAACACATCATTGCCCTGAAGTCTGACATTCAGTTTATTTAACTTTTCCATAATTTCAATGGCAAACATAATGTCTAACTTCCACTCTTTATTGACAATGTTAGTATTAAAGTCGCATTTCAATGCCCTTCGTCTCTAGGAACATCAATATTTCTTCTCTAAGGTCCCATACTCGCCTCAACACCTTGCTGAGACTCAGCCATCGAACACTGGTGTGGTACAGGACATCGGAATGATCAGTTTCCAATTCGTCAAGTAATGCCTTGAACTGCCTGTGATTAAGTCCTCTTGATCTAATGAGGTTGATGACACTGACAACTGGGTCGATAACATGCTTGATATTCAAAACAGTTTTACACAGACTTTCTTGGTGAATTAATAATGTGTGGTCAGGATATTCTGCTTAAATCTTATCACTTATCAACTTTACTAGACCTACATTTTTTTCCCCAGTCAAACTACGAGATCCGTCAGTTGTAACACTTGCCATCTTGATCCAAACCAACCCAGTTCTTTCAAAACAATTAATACCAGCATTAAATATATCATGACCTGTGGTTGTGGTTTTGAGTGACTCAACACTCGGTAACTCTTCAGTGAGCTTGAAAGAAGTGTTTATTCCACGTATAAATATCAATAATTGGACAGTATCATGTACATCATACATTGCTTACTTGTATCTTGAATTGTATGCATCAAATTGTCTCTTATTTTGTCAATACGTCTGATCACAGTTCTCCTTGATAAAGTAATGTTGCCAAATTTGTTTTGTTGTTGTTCTGGACACATAATGTTCGCTGCATCTAGCAAACATTCCTGGATGAACTCGCCATCAGAATATGGCTTGTGCTGTTTTACAATTCTGTGTGACAGCACAAGACTAGCTTCTGAATTGAATACTCATCATCATCATCATCATCATCATCATCATCATCATCATCATCATCATCATCATCATCATCAAGCGCCCTGCCAGCTGGCGTAGGCGTTAATGGCTCTCCATAGATCTCGGTCTTTGGTTTTCTGGATCAACTCTGCTGATTACGTTCCTCCATGCCACTGTCTCAATCTATCAAGCATTATTTCTCTTGGTCTGTCTCTGCCTCTCTTCCCCTCGATCTTTCTATTTGTCACGATGTTCTTAAATGCCTTTCTTCTCATCACATGACGGAAGAAAGATGTTTTTGTCTCTGTCTTATTGTTGTATAAAATGTTCTAGTTTCATTAGCCTGTTTCAGGCAGTCGTTGTTAATTACTCTGGCAGTCCTAGGAATTCACAACATTCGTCTCAGGAACATCATCTCTGTTTTTTCTAATTTTTTCTTAATTTGTTCATTTACATTTCAAGATTCACTGCCATACAGCACAACTGGTTCTATATGGTTCAGCACTCTCTTTCTTGTTTTCAGTGACAGTGACTTATTGCATAAGATACTCTTCATTTTCTTAAATGCGGCTTTTGCTTACCCTATTCTGCTCTTAATCTCTGTTTTACATCTTCCATCGGATGTTATAAATGCCTTTAGGTATCTAAAATTATCAACTTGGTTAAGGAGTTGAAGACTATTTAGTGAAAACAGTTTGCTGTTTCTCCATATTTTTCACCAACTCCAGGCATTTCCTTTCCCTCTCTTCGGTTGTTAAATTGTATCAGAAATCGGAATGTTTTGTTTGATATGATAATGTCTTTTTAAATTGTACTCCTTGGAGACAGCAACTGACTCACGACACAACAAGCAAACTGATTTGCTATCAACTTTTATAAAACAGTACTTTGTTGTCCATTCATCATTAAAACACGGCATTCATCTTCAATCTTACGTTTTTTTAGTGACACTCATTGTTTTAATAACATTCTAACAGTTTAAATTTTACAAAACGTTAAAAAGGAAATGAAGCAAAACCTACTTCCGGCTGTGTGTGAAAATAAAATATTCGGAAAACAAGGAGTAAACTCAGAATAAATTTCAGAAATATATCAAGACGACTAAAACAAATAAACTAATTTGAACATTGTAAATGTGGAAATAAATTATAACAGCAAAACACTTTTAAATTTAGTGTTTTCTTGCAAAATAAATCATTTAATTCACCGGAGAAATATCTTTTTTCATAAAATCATCCTTATTAAATTTGTACATGTCGATAAATATTTATCTGTATTAAAATCGATAAATTCGCATTTTAGCATTACATTACGAAGGTCAAGGACTGTTGATAAAAATAGAAAATTAGAATGAAATTTTATCAAAAATGGAAAAACAATCATAACGGTACTTTAATTCTTTAAAAATTCAACAAAATAACTGAAAAACGAAGTAAACATTTTTATTTCTAAATGCCCTCGAGGGCTGCATAATATCAGATGCAGGGCCGCATGCGGCCCGTGGGCCGTAGTTTGCCCACCCCTGGATTATACTATACCCTTCCCCCTTATGGACACCGGTAGCACTCTGGTGATTTGGTAGATATTGATCTTATCGGATTTTGTTGTGGGGGAGAGGGTGGGAAGAGGGAACTTTCCACATTGTTCAACTGGCTCATTCAGCCTTGGTTATAATTATGGGTGTTCAAAGCGCGGGTTTAATCTTGTCACAGGGGGCTGAGTGGTCTCGAGGTATGGTGTCCGCCTCGAGTGCTGGAGGTCCCGGGTTCAAACCCCGGTGAGGCCCGGGATTGTTTCACGTGGACTTCTAGTAACAAAATTTCCCTTGATCTCTGCGTATGAGATCGGACGCCCGTGTGTATTGCTGCGCACATAAAAAATCCCTTGGCAGTTGGAAATCGAAAAAGAATAGCCTAACGGCGCTGCCTGGGCAAAATTTCGAGTTAAAAATCTACCCAAAGTATTTCAGGATCCTCGCCGGTGCTATGGAGTTCGTACACTGAACTGAGACACTCTAGACTCAGGCTTGAGTTAGGAGTAGAACGGAGCACTTATGGGTGCCGTGATGTTGATCCGTCGACTAAACTAACCTAATCTTGTCATAGTCCTTGGCAAGTTAGACGACTTCCACTGATATATGCCTGGACGGGTTCCTCTCTACCTCTGTTCGCTGCAAGAACCCTTTTATATGCCTTTGGGAGTATTGAGCATATGGTTAACAGCAAGTGAATGGACCCTTTACACGTCATGAGGGGCATTGTGTATATTGTGCTATTCAGTTTTAAAATAAAGATTCGAACACCTGACCAAGCTGCCGAGTAAGCATCCTAGCCACTGCCCTACCACCACTACCTTTAGCGATTTCTAAATCAAAATGTTTATGATTATAAGACAATTTTATTTTTCATCTCCATTATTTTTAAGGTCACACTGTGAGAACTACCCATATTACTAATAATGTTCATACAGTATACCTTTTAGTCAGGTAAGGTCAGATGTGGCTGAGCTACCGTATGACAATAGGCTGCAATACCTGCTTTCTGTTAGCGCCGAATATTAGGCTCCGCTCGCCAAAACCCGACACAGTTATTCTACCAATAGCTGTGGGAGGAGGAGCGTAATTGGGAGGGTACAAATCCTACCCTACTGTGAGTAAATACAACCTAAAGACTAAATGCCATGGCCCTAAACCTTGATCGGCAACTGGTCTAGGATGGGAGCTCCGAATGTTGGACATTTAGAGTATTGCTTTACTGATCCGGCAGTTTCTGCAGCTTGTGTTGTTCCAGGTGTATTGCTGTCATTTTCCTCTGTAGTAAACTAGGCAGGCTGAGAGAGGGATCATGATGCATGGGCAACACGTGGTCTCTGAATTCAGCCCAGGCTTTGTGCTATGAAGAAGTACAACTATCGTCTGTCAAGATGGCAAGGTGCCAATCATAGTCTGACTATTTAACAACTGTTTCTTCAGTTTTGCTCTGATTGTAACTAGAATATAATCTAATTTTGACCATGTTACGTCCCTGTGGGATACTGGATGGCTCCGTTTACTGTGTTTGGCTGTTTCGCTGATCCCTTCTTGGTGGATGTTTTTCTGCCTATGTGAATAGACATTGCCCACGTCCCATTATGACTAATTATTGTGAATGCAAGGTTAATCAGGCTGGAAAGATCAACACAATCATTAAATAAACACAGCTGCTCACAAGACAGGAGTGATGCAAGTAAATAAACCATCATCAAATTAATCAGTTGGAAGACTAGTTTTGATGAAGTGTGATCATATCACGCCTGTGTCTGTTGGATATACAGCGCTAGCCTCACAGATTGTAATGACCAATTGGCACTTCAGTCATGTGGTCAGTATGACGCTGGCTTCCTCCACTTCCTGGTATCCATTGTAAACTGGGTCCACCTGTGAAGCCAGGTCAATTTTGTATTAAAATTTAAATCCACTTACGTGGGAATTCGAACGCATACCCTCTGGATGGGCAGGCAAGCATGCTAGTCATTGCTTTATCGCGGCTGCAGTATGAATTACTATGGGTATATGGATAGAGTAAGTAATAGAAGATTCGGACAAAGGTTCAGAAGAAAAGGATGATGATGCTTATGATGTTGATGATGGTGGTGGTCGTGGTGGTGGTGGTCGTGGTCGTGGATGAGTAGGAGGAGGCGGAGGAGGAGAAGAAGAAGAAGAAGAAGAAGAAGAAGAAGAAGAAGAAGAAGAAGAAGAAGAAGAAGAAGAAGAAGAAGAAGAAGAAGAAGAAGAAGAAGAAGAAGGAAAACGAAGACGAACGAAGACGAAGAAGAAGGCGATAATAATGATTTTAAAAAAAAGAAGTTGATGATGTTGAAGAGGGAGAGGAGGAAGAGGAGGTTGTCAACATTATGAAGCAACAGAATTGTTTTATGTCTTGCTATTAGGACGGGTTTCCATCCGGTTGCTGTAATCATGAATATCAAATCCAGTAATGGCTTATTTTTAAATGTAATCCCATAGCAGTACGGCTGACCAATTTCTAAGCCTTCACATATACTAGGTATTGGTGTAATAAGCTGAGTTAACTAGCTCCAATCCGTGGGACATTTTCTTTCAGAACATTCCAGAATGATCCTGTATGGTTGAAGATTTCACATCGACCCCGACGTAGGCCCGGTTGAAAAGAATAAACAAATCTATCAGTATAGGAGATTTGAAGCCCGTATAAGTGCATTTATTAAACTATTAAGTATTAATTAAAAAGGCAACGCAAAGATACCTTAGTGTGTGATCATATTTTGGTTTCCTTTTCAGGTCACACGAAGAGGAATAGCTTGAGCGACTTAATCAGGAAATTGATGGCTCTCAAAGGGAATTCATTCACAGATGGGCGGATAACCATGATGAGATTTGGAACCGGTCGACGAAAATAAATTATTTCCCCTTAGTTCTTGCCAGGGAGAATTCATTGAAATTATAATTTAATTGTGTTTTTCAATTCACTAGCAAGCTGTTTTTAAAAATAATAAACACACGTAGAAACTACTTAAAATTGAAAGATAAGTATGAACACTGTTAAATATTATAGATAAGAATTTGTCTCGCATTACTGCAGAATGTAGATGTATAGATATATTAAGGGTTACACAGGTGTACATATAGATATTTGTTGGTTTTGTTTTCAGCCATTATACATCGGTCAATCTGATAATTACTTGAATTACTCAGAAATCTTTGAAATTATAATTGTATTGTGTGTTTAAATTCTGTAGAAGTGGTTAATTTAAAAAGAAAACAGAAAACTAGTTGAAGTTGAAGGATTAGCAAGAAAAATGTTAAATATTACAGATAAGAATTTGTCACGCGTCAGAATGTAGATGTGTTGACATGTAAAGGGTGAGTACGGGATGTTTTTGTTCGTATTCGCTCGCTGTGAAGTCGAACGTAGTCCACCGGTAACAGTGCCGGGCTTCTCTTAGGTACACCGACTTCTGTACTTCAAGGTCTTCAGGTGACACCCGGGCTTTAGAAATCCCTCCATTCAAAACTGCGTTGTTCTGATTCAAATTCTAGCCGTACAGCACGATCGTATAGGGTTCTGAGCTGTTAGACTCCAAGGATCTGGTAAAGGGCTGGACGTCTTTCAAATCTTCCATCTTCTTTCGAATAACATGGAAAGCTTCCACTTAAGACTGTGATGATGGCTAATAAATCTTTTATTCGTCCATTGCTGAACAGATAAGTTCAAGACATGATATTCTCAACAAATCATGACAATGTCTTATATCTTACAATAGCACGACCGACCTTGGAAGGTGGGAACGCGATCTGATTCTAATCATGACACATGGCCTAACAAATATTACAACATTAAAATTCTCTATTCATTATCATATTCTGGATTCAACCTACCCAACCATTCTACTCTCTACTCTTGATGTTGTTAATTGAGAGAGACTTCAGTCATACGAGTGATCTTGCTCTTTATGGTTTTCGTGGCTTCATTTACACGTCTGCTCCCCAATTGAACTTGGTCGCTTAGCAATAGTTGCTACTGCTAATAAGTGCACTCGACTGATTGTTTTGTTAGAATTAACATTCTCTCTTACCAGCATCCTCGCCATCAGGCGAACCCACTCTGATGTCTGGGGTTCTTGTAATTTACGTCTCCATGTCAAACACTAGAAACCAACATTTAAGTCCAACTGACCTGTGTATGACATGAACCCACAAAGCTAAAGTCACCAGAGAAAATATATATATATATATGAAAGACGCAGAACTGTCTTAGAATGAAGTTAGAGACAAATAATATAATTACTTTAATCACTTATATAATGTCTTTCCTTTTGTGCCTGTTAGCGTGCGGAGTGGTAGTCAACAGTGACATCAAAGCGTGGAAATGTTAGCGACTGAAGTAAAAGACGGAATTTTTTACGGTTTGAAAAACTGGGACATCAAACGCGTTGCTAGGGTTGTTGGTCACGACATGGCTATTATCTTGATGTATGGAAGAAAACTACTGTTGGTTGTTGGTCACGACATAGCTATTATCTTGATGTATGGAAGAAAACTACTGTTGGTTGTTGGACACGACATAGCTATTATCTTGATGTATGGAAGAAAACTACTGTTGGTTGTTGGTCACGACATGGCTATTATCTTGATGTATGGAAGAATACTGTACATAACCTTACTCAGAAATCACAAACAGTCCACAAATGATCTCTGTGGTTGACTGTCATGTCCTGTAAAGAAAATGCTACTAACTTTTTATTAATGAAAGTCCTGTCATCATCATATAAAGTTTCCTTTCCAGAACATGACGGTCCGACGGGAAGACTCTGGGTCTGTTGCCAGTTCTCCTGCCTCATGCATTGTCATGATTAGAGTGTCTGTAATATGCCGACTACATCTTCGTGTTTGCGAAGCCGTGACATCTCTTCCACGAACTTTGTCTTCTATCGCTGTTCTGTCTAAGTCACGGCCACGTGTACAATGGCCAAAGTATTACAGTTTCCTTCGCTGTTCTGTCTAAGTCACTTCTACTTTTACTACGGCCAAAGTTTTACAGTTTCCTTCGCTGTTCTGTCTAAGTCACTTTCACTTTTACTATGGCTAAAGTATTACAGTTTCCATCGCTGTTCTGTCTAAGTCACGGCCACGTGTACAATGGCCAAAGTTTTACAGTTTCCATCACTGTTCTGTCTAAGTCACTGCCACTTTTACTATGGCCAAAGTTGTACAGTTTCCATCACTGTTCTGTCTAAGTTACTGCCACTGTTACTATGGCCAAAGTTTTACTGTTTCCATGGCTGTTCTGTCTAAGTCACTTCTACTTTTACTATGGCCAAAGTTTTATAGTTTCCTGACGGCCCGGTGGACATGAGTTCGTATCCACATTGAGGCGGATTTTTAAATTATTTTTATTTTAAGAAGTGTGCCCTCATGTCGACTTAGGCACACACACATAAATGTGTACCCGAAATGTCTGAAGAAATAAAGGTGGCCGTCGTGATACCGACCACATTACCCGCCCAGTGCCGATTTATCATCATGAAGTGCCTCGCCAGCTGGCAGTTTATGAGTCTAGAAGCATATGCCTACTGCGCCTTCAGGCGATTAACGGAGTCCTTTACCGGACTATTTACTTAGGGAATTATTCTATTTGTGCGCCCGTTGTCTTTGATGTTCAGATCTTGCAGATTGTCTGTATCTTTTATTGTTCTTGATTCGCTGCAATGTCTACTTGCTGTTAAGCCACTTTCTTATCTTCGCATCGTTGCTAAATGTGTTGTTTTATCCCTTATATACATGATGGAAAACTCCCTTCTCATCCTAATGCATGTTCTGAAAATTGTCTTCTTATCTTAACACACGTGTTGGGGATCCAGTGTTGATCTTAGTGCTCGTGCAGAGGTTGACGTAACCGGATGGTTTAACGCTCTCGTGTTTAGCTTTTTCTGGCCACTGCGGTAGCGGGTTCTTTCTTCATGCCAGCCAGTTGGATTTAAATCCCGACTTCTCATTCGGAAAGCAAACTACTGAAGGTAAAATTGCCCAGTAAATCACAAACTGCCAATATGGACAGGGTGTGATTGCAACGCCCTGAACTGGGCACGCAACCTTTTATAAAGTGCTCGTGCCGGAAATCTAGCCTGTTGTTTCACATTACGTTTTGTAATTCTATACTTTTTCCCCATTCTAACAATTCCCCCTACCCCGTTCAGCCTCAAAAGAGAAGTTATATTAGGATCCATCTCCAGGCTCAGATTAATAATCTTTTGACAGAGACATCCACAGTTCGGATATTAATTCGAAGGTGATTGTTGTCCAAAAAGGGTAATATTTCTATCATTTCGTCTGGTCTTCTTCTTATAGTCCACGCCGTGTGGCGTTGATGATCATATCTGCCTATAGTCCTCTATCTCGTGTACTGCCAATCATTTCTACTACTGATGTTCCTCCATGCTATGATGTCAAATTGTCCAGAACGTTCTCTTAGTCTCCCCTGCCATGTTTAAACAATACGACTGTCTTCTTTCTTCTGATGCGTGCAACCAATTCTCCTTCCAAGATGTCTTCTTCCTTCTGATGCGTGCAACCAATTCTTCTTCCAAGATAGTCTTCTTCCTTCTAGATGCCTGCAACCAATTCTCCTTCCAAGATGTCTTCATTGGTTTTTCTATCCCACCACGGTGTTCTCATCATTCGTCCATAAAACCACAACTCAGCGTTTACATAATTCATCACATGTCTGCTAATTGTCCATAATTCGCTTTCATATAGAATGATAGGCTCGATATAGCTGTTAAGAAATCCTTTTCTCATCTCGATTGACAAAGATAAACTGTAGAAACAATTCTTGAAATACTGCTTTATAATGGGCTATTCTATATTTAACTCCATTAATGCATTTGCCATCTGCTGTTATTAAAGTACCCAAATACCTAAATGCGTTGATCGTCTTGTCGCTAGGCTCTGGAACATAATATATTAAAAAACAAAAGAGTACAGAATAAGGAAATAACTATAAGTACAAAAGTGTGTAAGAACAAAATCACTGGTAACTGTTACTAGTATTTCCATGACGAATACTAACTACCCTTTGGATCTGAAGTGAATAAATAGAGAATACTTTGGATGAAATTCTAAGTGCATAGAACAGTACCAGCGACTACACACTTAGAATTTCAGCCAAAGTACTACGTATTTATTCACTTCTTGATATACAACCCTACAGTATGCACCTGACGAGATGCAGCGAAATATGCCAGGCAGAAATCGTGCAACATTTTGTTTATTGTGTCTGTGTGTAATGTCTGCACAATTATGTCACAACACATATGTGTATTATAATGACATTTATGACACAACACAAATGTGTATTGTAATGACAGTTATGACACAACACAAATGTGTATTATAATGACAATTAATTTTGAGTAAACCACAGAATATAAGAGACGAGATGAACCGTTGTAGCAGTATGAAATGTGTGAAGTCAACAGAACTGAAACTTAGCTCAGAACTTACATCAACATGTCCCCAAGAATCAGCCTGCTAAGCGTCTGTGACGTGATTGGGTCATCATATTGTCTAGGTATGAATGCACGAGGAATGGGTGGCCAGTCTTTTCCCCTTGTCAGCCGTAATGTTATATTGCTAGTACAGTACTGTGTGAATAAAAAACATGGAGAAAGAATAAAACGATCACACACAAAAACTACAAACAAAACTTAGTGCCAAGCGCAAAATATTACTACAATAGTATGGCAGAACCAACTCATGTGGAGCTCTTGGGTAGAACCTGGCAAATATCAATGAAAATACGCTTGCACTGCATAGGTCATACATAGAAAAAAAACCTTGAGAACAGTATAAATAGAAAGTCCCTTGTCTAAGATCTAGAGTGTCAAAGAAATAGAAGAAGACTTAAAGCCACACTGTTAAGAAAAGTAGACATGGAAATTAATAATATGGGGAAGAAAAGGTCGGAGCTGCATGGGAAAACCGAGAAGTGAGTTGGTTCAGGGCCAATGCTCAATGTGGTATACAGAGCGAAATAAGAAGACAGAAGAAAAAAAAAGAAGACATCAAATAATCATAAAGTTAACTTATCGTTAGGAAAAGCGTGGAAGCAAAGGAGATGTGGTTCCTGAAACTAATGTTGCAAATACCTTGAACTGCCAGAGTATGTAACAAAGAATGCATGGATGGGGTTAATGAAACTAGAATATTATATTACATTACATTGCATTACATTGGCACCTTTCCGTCTTGACAGACGATAGTTTGGTACATTGTGCTTCAAAAAGGCTTAATAACTGTCATATGGCAATAACTACGATCCATGGCGGTGGCGAGTGTGGCTGGTAAGGCCAATTCTTGCTGCAAATGTTTGCCCACAGTAGGTGCATGTGAAAACATGGTCATTTCCACCATTTTGCACCATCTTACGTCTCTCACGCTCTGTGTGTGCTTTATCTGCAATCATTTTCTCCTTTGTCTTTATTCCATTTCTGATAGTTGCCCTCCATGCAACACGTTCAGCGGCGACGTGCTCCCATTGTGCATTATCAATGCCTGTATCAATCATGTCCCGCTTACACACATCTTTGTATCGTAGTAGAGGCCGACCCTGAGATCTCCTACCCGTCTGTAATTCACCAAGTAAAGATGTCCTTTGGTATTCTACCATCATCCATCCTCCTAACGTGTCCTATCCATCTAAGTCTACGAAGACTGAGCATGGAATACACCGTCTCACAACCTGATCTTTCCAATACTTCAGTATTTGTGATTTTGTCTTGCCACTTAATACCAAGTATTCTTCGCAGACACCGCATATGAAAGCTGTTTAAACGTTTCTCTTGGCGTGAGTAAGTTGTCCAGGTTTCACTGCCATAAAGAAGAGTACTAAGGACACAGGCTTGGTAGACGAGGACTTTTGTTTTGGCAGTAAGCTTCCTGTTCTCCCAGACTCTTTTTGCTAACATGTTCATTGTTGTTGCTGCCTTGCCAATCCTGATGTTGATTTCCTGATCGAGGGATAATTTGCTATTTACCTCTGATCCAAGATATGTAAAATGGTCTACTATCTCCAGTTCGGCGTCGTCAATAAAGATTGATGGTACACCATGTGCACCTTGTGACATAATCTGTGTCTTCTTTTTGTTAATTGTTAAACCAAATTCAGAACAAGCATTGGAGAATGCAGATAGTAGATGTTGTAATTCTTCCTCAGAGTGGGTCGTAATCGCAGCATCATCCGCAAAAAGCAACTCTCTGATTAGTACCCTGCTAATTTTGGTCTTGGCCTTAAATCTCTGAGCAGAATAACCTGAGAATATTATATACAACTATAAATAAGAGACAAACGGTATTTTGTAGTCATGTGATGAGAAGAAAGCCATTGAAGAATATCAGTGATAACTGGAAAGATCAGTGGGGGACAGTGACAGACGCAGACCAAGAGAATAATAATAGTTGAACAGAGATGGTGGCATGGATGAATATCATCAGCAGAGTTGGTCCAGAGCGCCAAGGACAGAGATCTGTGGACAGACCCGAACGCCAGCTGGCAGGACACATATTAAAGATGATGAACGTATTGTGTCTTACAGTTTGGCACATGCAACCATCTTTGGTAGATTATAACAGAAGCTGTACCATGCAAGGTCACAGGTGTAAAACATTCTTCACATCCTACAAATGCAACAGAAGTTGTGACTGTTAGACCACGCCATTGCTCTTTCACAGTTGCCTAAATAGTCTCTCTGTACCAGGAAAATAACTACCTCGGTTTTCTGACATGTTTAACTTTGATTATAAGAAATAAATCTCTTTAGGGGAAAACCACCTACATTTAGTGTTATATTATTATTATAATTATAATAATAATAATAATAATAATAATAATTATTATTATTATTATTATTATTATTATTATTATTATTATTATTATTATTATTATAGTAGAAGTATTTCTATGCCAAGAAAATAACCACTTCAATTTTCTGTCATCATAATAGCAATTATTATTATTTTTATTAGCTTATATAAGTTGCGACCTAATAAATGCTAGTATTCTTATTCAGCCTTACACATTTAGTTAGTCCGCCTGGGTGCTGTATGATTGAGATCTAAACAAAATAAGTTAGCCCAACATAAATTTTCTTTTCTGGTCAAAATAAACATAAATGCTAACATACCAAATTACTCCAAAGACCAACTTCGTACAGAACACGGTCTGGAAGAAATCAAGAGTTATTTTCGTGTCATTCTATAAGGAATTAAGAGATATATAAAACCACACATTGTGGTTTATAAATGTGAAGGGGCGGTGTAAATATAAACATATGGAAATTAGGTTTACAAATTTGAACGAATGTGTACATATAAACATCTGGAAATTAGGTTTATAAATCAAGTGAAGCAAGCAGCTACATGCACATGTGTGTAAAATAGTTTATAAATGTTCGTACTTACTACTGTATATACATCTTCAGGCAATAACATCAGGTTACAGGGAAGAGAGAAAGAGCAATGAAGATACCTTGCAACAATTAAACTCAGAAAGAGAACTGGTCACTGTCATCAGAGGGGAACAGTCCACACTCTTTGTGCGTGTCATGAAAAGGGGAAAACTGGAGTATGTTGACACGAGAACATTAGAGAGAGGGAAGGAGAAAAGGGAGGGGGGGGGGAATTCAAGAGAGAAGATGTTAAACAGTCTGGCATCATGGCATGGATAAACATCATTATCAGAAATGATCCAACGAGTAGTAGATATAGCCCGTGACCTTGGATGAAATCTGTCTAGAGGAAGGAAACCTTAAACAAATGCACACCGAAGTCAGATATACTGACCTTTGAGATGCATAACTAAGTGTGGACGCATTTCCCTCGAAAGGGGAACAAAGAAGAAGACATGATTGTCAGCACATGAGACAGGAGGCTGTGGACAGACATAACCACCCACGCCACAAAACATGAACTATAAGAACAGAGAAGAGTACTTGCTGATCAATAGTTTTTGTATAACCTGAAACTAATATCAGCTGTAGCCAAGCACGGATTTTCGTTTCTTGCTTCCTTGAATACAATCATGAAATACACCCGCCCACGAGCAAATGTATTAAAGTATCAGATTTGTCATTTCCTTTTTTAAACCTTACAAAATAAACAGAAGTACTGTAGTGAACACTGTTTACATATAATTACAATAATCGCCTTTATTTATTTTCGCATAGTTATTGATGCAGTCTTATGAAAATAAACGATTCTCTCGTGGTCTCTCATTGATTGTTTGTATTATTTTGTGTATTTGACATTGTATTGTTCGAGAACTGTTGTGTTTGTTCGTTATTAGCTAGGAATGTTGAGCTGTTTGCTCTTTCAGTCTCTTTTAATGTATGTCTCTTCAGTCTCTTTCAATGCTCTTTCAATGTATGGGTTGATGGGTGGGTGGGGGATGTGTAGGTGTGAGTGGTTGTGGGATGAGTACGTGAGTGGATACATTTGTGTGGGGGATGAGTGTATGGGTGGGGGATGTATGTGTGTTTTGGAAGATGTGTGTGGGTGGGGGATTGTGTGGGGGTATATGTGGGTGGTCGGGTGTGTGTGGGTGGGAGATGTGTGTTTGGCTGGGTGGTTGGGGGTGTGTGGGTTGGTGGTGGAGAATATGTGAGTGGGTGTGTGTTGGTGAGTGGAGGATGGGTGTGTGAGTGGGGGGATGAGACAACGAGAGAGTTAGTATGTGTGAAAGAAACAAAAAATAAGAGAAAGAGAGATAGAGAGGGTTGAGCGCATGAATGTCATGTGACATGCTATTCCGTGTGTCTAGATGTGAGGATTGTGTTTGTGTTGGGGGATCAGTTTGTGGGTGAGGTATATGTGTGAGGGTACGTGTGTGTGTGAGGGAATTCTGTGTGGCTGGATGGGTGGATGGAGAGATGTGTTGGTGGGTGGGTGAATATGTGTGTGGATGAGGGATGTTTCTGGGTGGAAATGTGAGTGGGTCGGTGGGGGTGTCAGTGTGGGCGAGGGATGTGTGTGAGTGGTTGGGGGTGTGGATATGTGGGTGGGGGTATGTGGGTGGGGGATGTGTGTAGGGGGTGTGGGGGAAGTGTGTATGGGTTGGGGGATGGGTGTGGCAGATGTGTATATGGATGGAAGTAGTGTGCTGGTTGGGGATGTTTGTGTATGTGGGTCGGTGTTTGCGTGTGGGTGAGGGAATGTGTGGATAGGGAGTGTGTGTGTGTGGATTGTGGAGGTATGTGGGTGGGTGGGAGAGGTGTGTTGGAGTATGGGAGAAGTGTGTGGGTGGGGAGATGTTTGCGGGTGGGGATGTGAGTGGGTGGATGGGGAGGTGTGGGTTTGTGGGAGATGTGTAGGTGGGTGCGGAGATGAGTTTGTTGGGGGTGGAGGGTGAGTATGGATGGGGCGTGTGGGTGGGTGAGGGATGTGTGGCAGGAGGATGTGTGTTTGGGTTGGTGTGTTTGCGTGGGTGTTGGTGGGTAGTGGGATGTGTGGGTGTTGGCGGGTGCGGATATGTGGGTGTTGGTAGGTGGGGGATGTGTGTGTGAGGGATGTGTGTGTGTGTGTGGGATGTGTGTGTGGGAAATATGTGTTTGCGTGGGAGATGTGTGTGTTGGTGGTGGAATGTGTGTCGGTGGGGGTGTGTGTGGTTGTTGGGGTGTGAAATGTGTGGGTTGGCGGGGAAATGTGTGTGTGGATGGAAGGATGTGTGGGTATGGGTGGTTGATGTGTGAGTGAGTGAGTGATATGTGTGTGTTGGTGCGGTATGTGTGTATGAGGGGTATGTGTGAGTGGTTGGAGGGTGTGTGGGTGGGTGGAGCATGTGTGTGTGTGTGGGTGAGCTTGAGTGGATTGGGGTATGTGTGAGTGGGTGAAAGGATGCTTGTGGGTGGGTGTGAGATGTCTGGGTTGGTGGCGGGATCTGTGAGTGGGTGGAGGGATGAGTGGGGGTGTGTGGTGGGTGGGGGATGTGTTTTGTATGGGTAGGTGATGTGTGAGTAGGTGAGGGGTGTGTGTGTGTGGGAGGGGGGATGTGTCACATAACATGAGAATATGCATTGTTTATGCTTACAACATTCATTTTACAGCGTTTTTTTCCTATGTGAATGCTTCATGCACTGTTGATGAACGAAAGATGAGTGATTGGAGGAGCCGAATGCAAGACGGGCCTACGCGCCCAATGTGTTACCCTTTGAAAATAAAGATGAATTCAATTCACTTCAATTCAATTCAGTCGACGCTGGCTAATTTCTTAATCTAGTATTAACATAAATAATTATATTTGTTTTCTGTGTTTTGGTGGCATTCCGCAAATTCTGTGTCGTGTAATGTTTGTCTCCGAGAAAAAAGAAATACCACAATATAACATCCAAGTAAGTTTGACAGTTCTTAAACAAGAGCAACGGTACAAAAATCTCGTAATGATCATAACACCTTATGGAAGGTGTCTTGTAGAGATTAGAACAAGAATGGATATGGCAAAAGTAGCTTTTTGCAATATGGAAAACATACTGAAGAATCAAAATCTCTCAGATGCAATGAGAAAAAGAATGTTGAAGTGTTGCATAGAAACAATACTAGTATGTGAAACATGGATAACAAGCAGACAAGTTGATCAGACGAAGAACCTTCTCAA
This sequence comes from Cepaea nemoralis, assembly GCA_014155875.1. Taxonomy (NCBI): domain Eukaryota; kingdom Metazoa; phylum Mollusca; class Gastropoda; order Stylommatophora; family Helicidae; genus Cepaea; species Cepaea nemoralis. The sequence continues at coordinate 395,896 of JACEFZ010005898.1, read as the reverse complement.
ATAAGGACGAGAAACTAGGAGGATCCGTGTACATCTTGCACTGTAAACATTCATTGGAAGTCGAAAAATAGCAGGCCGAATATGCCTTTGCCAACTGATTTTGTGCACTGTGTTGCAATTTTCCTTGTGCTATCCTTGGATGTGGCAGATGGATAACAATGAATGCAATGAAAATAATCCTTTACTGACCACAAAGCCACAACACGTGTTTGACTTTAATTTGATAAATTTTATGTGGTGCTGCACCATGTCTTTTGCACGAAAGTTTACACGACGGTATCAGCACGATTATTATCACACCCGGAATTAGAAGGCGGGCTAGTGGTTGCTGGAGCTTATACTGTTTGATGCTGAGGCGTCGGGGTTCACCGATGAGTGCCATAGATGTTACTACTTGATGCTGATGAGTGACTCAGATCTTACCTCTTGATCTTGATGATTGCCAGAGCTCTTACCACCCGGTGTTGACAAATACCAAGATTCTGTTCGTCTTGTGTTGTCTAGCCACATATCTTTTTCAAGTAAATCCACCACTCTTGGAGAATCCTGTTCCTTTTACCATCCCCTCCTTATGGCTGACATGTCAGCAATACGACACAATCATTTGGCGAAAAGTCTTGTCTGGAATACTGTTAAATCAGAAAGGGCAGAGCTCCTCCTTTTCCCCCTTGCAGCTGCCTGGCGTCACCTGCGAGGGTACGATTATACTCAACATCAAGGACTTAGGCCCTAACTCCCCTGGAAGTTGCCTGGAATACAAGACACCGCGCCATTTTTAGATTGTGCAAAAGAAAACCCTAAATAAGACAGAGAATTACTCCCCATGGAAGTTGCCTGGGTACAAGTCACCACGCCATTTTTATATTGTTCGAATGACAACACAAAGGGTACTTTTGCTTTCTTTCACCCCAAACAAAAGGGAATCCCAGGGTATGACGTCACATCCAGGGGTTCCCTGTGTTGCGCCGAACATCCAGGGGTTTCCGTGTGTTGCGCCGTAGCTCGGTGCGCAATTCTATGCGGCGGTGGTGCGCTATTCTTGCGGTGGCCAGAATCCAACAATGTCCGCAAGAATGGTGTTGAACACATCTAGACCAGCGCATTTAGTCTGTCGACGCCACATGAATTCGCACATGTAGGACTCTAGTAGATGCCTGCGTGTTCCATTCTGCCTCTTGTTTCTCTCCTTGGCCGTTCTCCACATGCGCTCGATACATTGAGTATGTGCACCGGTGGTAGGGTCCCCACAAAGTTGTAGGAGTGGTTGACTGTGAGATGCGTCAATTCGGGAATACTTCCAATTCCGTTGTACGCACGCCAGAGGTCGGAGACTACAGTTGTGCCAGGCCCGAATGTGGTGTCCTGATCAGCGGCAGCAGAAGCGTTGCTGCTGTTCTGTCTGGAACACAGAACCATGAAGCAGTCGGCTGTTTCACGACAGATGCCACCAAATACCCCCACTGTTGTGGCAACACTCGTCCGACATTATGTTTGCGCCTTGTAAATAGGCTCTCATCTATCTCGACAGTGGTATTTGGTCCTCCGATTACTACCGGATTGACTAACAGTTTGTGGGCACAAACCTCTCGTAGGTAATTACTCCAGTCAACAGTTGCTCTCGGCGACATCCCCAACTGTAACTGGCCAAATGAAATGCTTGTCAACTCTTGAGACCAGCAGTATATGAAAAGAATGATCTGTCTGTACGGGAGACACGAGCCTTGCAGCCATGTGCCTTGTCTCAGCGGGATGTCCTACCGACATGATGAATGTCGGCATCTCCATCTGTCCTGACGCTCAGTCAGCGATAGCACCATGACATGATTATGAGAACAGCGTCTTGCAGAATGTCAGATGCCATGATGCTGCTGCAGAAAAGCCACGCTACTCTGGCTTGTCGTGGACAGCTGCTGCCAGTTCCAGAAAACTCATGATGAGACAGACACTCACACAGAAACGGTTGCCACAGCCAAAGAAACAACACTGTGGTGTGGGGCAATTGAAACGCACTGACACGCACTCCAGCCGAACACAGAGGAGATCACCGTCGGCGCTAAATATAGCTGGTGACTCTAAATATAGCTCGCAACGTTTGTTTGGGGTGAAAGAAAGCAAAAAGTACCACACAAAGTATGACAGAGAAGCTAGATGGAGGGAAAAACACACAAATATAGGTGAATGTTTGGACCGCAGTTTTTATCAACGGAACAACAACAACGAAACAATAACAACAACGAAAAACACTAAACGGACAGCACGAAGAAATACTCCTGATAAACAACCCAAAACGTTAAACTGAGTTCTAATTTCTCAGTTTTCTGTATTGAACCCTGATCCTGATAAGTATTCTTTTTTTTTTGTCCTTTTCAAAATGTTATTTTTTGGCTTTTGTTGTTTCGTTGATAAAGACTTCGGTTAATACGTTCGTCTGTGTCTGCATGTTTTTCCCTCCTTCGAGCTTCTCTGTCATATTTTTTGTTTTTATTCTGACTCCCTTACCTGCACTAAACCCCCTTTTTTCGAATTGCAAGAATTGCAGTCACATAAAAAGGGTTCAGTGCATTTTTAGTTAGAAAAGGGAAGAGAGGGAAGAAATGATAAAGATGATCACCGAGATGCCATAATCAAGTCAACAACGTCACATCAAGAACATTTCAGGTTTTCATCATTACTTCCGATGAGCTGCAGCCATATCCAATCATGTTTGGCAAAGGGGGAATAATCAAATTTTGAGTTGACTCCAGAGTTAATGTCCACAAATATTCTTCTTATAGTCCATGGCGTTGGTGATCATGTCTGTTCATAGCTTTCTGTCCCCTGTGCTGCCAATCATTTCTGATACGGAGTTCCTCCATGACATAACGTCATCCTGTCTAGAATCTTCTCTCTTGATCTCCCTCTGCTTCTCCTTCCCTCCAATTCCTGTTGTCGCGACAGACACTTTATTTCACCAATTCGCATGACGCGCCAAAAATGTTGACTGTCTTCTTCTGATGCGAGTGACCAATTCTCTTTGTGAGTTAACTTCTTTGAAGATATCAGCATTACTCTACCACTCAGCCAATCGTGTTCTCATCACCCAAAATAGTAAATATAAAACCTCCATTGTATCCTTTACAAATTCGCATATTGCGTGCGATTTTGTTTGCATTAAATAAGGTATCATTCCTCGTCCTATTATAGAAAACGGTAATCTCAAATAATATGGATATGTGAAAGTGAAATGCCAAGAACATATTCTATAACAGATTACAGCGATTTTGGGACGAAATAACTCAAGATCGTGTAACGGGTCATTTGAGGAACATCGATCTCATCATAGTGAGACAACAAAATATATCTCTGTCTCTCTCTATGTCTCCCCCTCTCTCTCTGTCTCTCTCTCTCTCTCGCTCTGTCTCTTTCTGTTTCTGTCTCTCTTTGTCTGTGTCTCTCTGTCTCTCTGTCTCTGTCTGTCTCTGTCTCTCCCTTTGTCTCTGTCTCTCTTTGATCCGTCTATCTTTCTCTGCCTCTGTCTATCTGTCTCTGTCCTTGTCTCTGTCTCTCTGTCTCTCCCTGTCTCTGTCTCCCTCTGCCTTTGTCTCTCTCTGTCTTTCTCTGTCTCTATCTATCTCTGTTGCTTTCTCTCTGTCTGTCTGTCTGTCTGTCTGTCTGTGCGTGCATGTGTGTGTGTGTGTGTAGGTCGTACCTACGTACGTACGTATGTCTGCCTGCCTGCCTGCTTGCCTGCATGCATGTATGTGCGTATGTATGTGTGTATATGCGTGTATGTCTGTCTCCCTCTGTCTCTTTCTGTTTCTGTCTCTCTTTGTCTGTGTCTCTCTGTCTTTCTCTCTCTGTCTCCGTCTCTCTCTGTCTCTGTCTGTCTCTGTCTCTCCCTTTGTCTCTGTCTCTCTTTGATCCGTCTATCTTTCTCTGCCTCTGTCTATCTGTCACTGTCCTTGTCTCTGTCTCTCTGTCTCTCCCTGTCTCTGTCTCCCTCTGCCTTTGTCTCTCTCTCTGTCTTTCTCTGTCTCTGTTTCTCTCTGTCTCTGTCTCTCTCTGGTTATGTCTCTCTTTGTCTCTTTCTGTCTCTGTCTCTCTGTCTGTCTCTCTCTGTTTCTCTGTCTCCCTCTGTCTCTGTCTGTCTGTCTGTCTGTCTCTCTCTCTCTCTCTCTCTCTCTCTATCTCCCTCTCTCTGTTTCCTTCTGTCTCTGTTTGTCTATCTTTCTTTCTCAGTCTCTCTATGACTCTCTCTATCTCCCTATGACTCTCTGTGTATCTCTGTCTCTCTCTTTCTCTATCTGTCTCTCTCTCTGTCTCTCTCTTTGTCTCTTATTCTTTATCTCTCTCTGTCTCTTTACCTGTCTCTCTCTCTATCTTTCTATCTGTCTCTCTCTGTCTCTCTGTCTCTGTCTCTCTCTGTTTGTCTGTTTCTCTGTCTGTCTCTGTCTGTCTCTGTCTGTCTCTGTCTCTCTCCCTGTCTCTCTCTGTCTCGCTGCGTGTCTCTCTCTCTGTCTCTCTCTGTTTCTCTATGTCTCTTTCTATCTCTGTCTCTCTGTTTCTCTCTGTTTTTCTGTCTCTCTCTCTCTCTCTCTGTCTCTCTCTCTCTCTCTCTCTCTCTCTCTCTCTCTCTCTCTCTCTCTGTCTCGCTCTGTCTTTCTTTGCCCCTGTCTCTATCTGTCTCTATCTATCTCTGTTGCTTTCTTTCTGTCTCTGTCTGTCTGTCTGTCTGTGCGTGCATATGTGTGTGTGTGTGTGTGTGTGTGTGTGTGTGCGTAGGTCGTACCTATGTACGTACGTATGTCTGCCTGCCTGCCTGCCTGCATGCTTGCCTGCATGCATGCATGTATGTGCGTATGTATGTGTGTATGTATGTGTGTATGTGTGTATGTGCATATGTATGTATGGAGTGTACTGTTCACACAACAAGAAAAAAACGCAGCATTATTGCAGTTCCATTTGCAAACGTGTACCAACATTTTATTTTGCGGAATTAATGTTTCAATCCTTTCGTGAAGAAACTTGCCTACGCTGACAATGAAATGATGTTCATTAAATTTGGTTTGGGCTATTAGTCTTTGCGACTGAGGTCTCCGTTTCAATAAGGTGTATGGCCTCCTATGGCTTCTATTAGAGTTCGACATCTCCTTGACATGGATCCGATTAGCCTTTGAATCTGTTGTTGTGGGATGGCTGCCCACTCTTCCCGCAGTGCAAGAGACAACTGTCTGAGATTGGATGGAGCCACGTCTCGCTGGTGGAGTCGTGTCCATCCTATAAGTGTTCTATGGGGTTCATGTCTGATAACATGGCTGGCCACGGAATGGTCTGGAATTTGTTGTCAGCGAGGAACTGGGTGATGAGTTGTGCCACATGAGGTCGAGCATTATCCTGCTGATCCTCGTGCAGCCAGAAGTGGAAGGACTGTGGATGAAGAATTTCAGCGACGTATCATTGTGCATTCAGGCGGCCTTCAATTTGCACCAGGTCACTTCTTCTCATGAAGTTGATTCCCCCCCCCCCCCCCCCCCCACATCAGTACACCTCTACCACAATGTGGAGAAGCCTCATCAACGCTGTTCTGGGTGTAGCGCTCACGAACTCTGCGGTAAATCTCTTCTCCGTCTGTCATGTCGCAGCAGCACAAACAATAATTCATCACTAAACCAAACCTGTCTCCAGTCATTTTTAGTGGGTCCATTATCGATGCTGATTCGCCCACTGCAGACGGTTCTGGCGATGCGGGTCCGTGGGAAAAGGATCTCTGTAGAGTCTTCTAGCCCAAAGACCAACGTCGTGCAGCCGGTTCCTGGCCGTTTGATCTGAAATTCGACGAGCTCCTGGCATTGACTGGACTGTGGAGGACGCAGATGCAAATCGATTCCTAAGGTGACGCAGCCGTATGAAGCGGTCTTCGGCAGCAGTTGTGATGCTGGGTTTTCCACTGCGTGGCCGGTCTGCCACTGAGCCAGTTTCTTGAAATCGCCTCCAAAGTCGTCTAATGGTGCTTCTATCCACAATAAATTCTCTGGCTACTACACTTTGTGACTGTGCAGCCTGTAAACGTCCAATGGTGATGAATCGTTGTTCTGTAATGAGATGAGTCTTTCTTGCGCATTGAATTTTCAACTGAATTTATTCTTGGAGCGTCAATCTTTTATAGGCATTCAATAATATGGTCAGAGAGTTTTGTATTCAGTAAGTTTCACGGGATTATCATGAACCTGTCACGAGTTATTATCAAAAATGTTGTTTTGACCTTGACCTCTTTCATGACCTCACGAATCATGAGGTGAGTACAATTCAGGTAACCACGAGAAGTTAATGACCAGATGGACACAATCGATAGGTTGATTGATGTCCAATCAGCGAATATCTTTTATAAAATTAACACCAAAAATGTCGCGTGTCTTTTTTTACACTATATATTTATGGGCGTGTGCATGCTGGTATGTAAGCATGTGTTTATGCATGTGTGAGAGTCTGTGTGTTTATGTGCGTGTATGCCTGCCTGCAATCTCATAACAAGGTAATATGCATTGTTTATGCTAATTGCATTAATGTGACAATGTTTTTGTCATATGTGGATGTAACATACACAATAGATAACTGATGTACGAAAGATGAGTGGTTGGAAAGGTTGAATATAAGACGGGCCCGTGTGACCAATTTGTGATCAATCAATCAATCATGTGCCATGCCGGAAAGCGTGGGCGGCCATGACTCGCCATTTCACTCGATCACCAGTGTCGTGGATCAGCTCAGTGTTCCTGTCTCGTCCATGCCATGTGGCCAAGCCATCCAGATATTTTCCTCTCGGTCTTCCTCTTGGTCTGTTCCCCTCGAAAATTTTGACTGTCTACGTCTAATTTCTCTAATCAGTTTACGTTGTTCATTTGTCTCCTGTAGTACTTGGTCATTGGTTTTTCTGTCTGTCCATGGTATTCTTTGCATTTTCCTCAGAAACCACATGTCTGCAGCCATCAGATGCTTTTCAGCTTGACTGCTCATTGTCCAAGTTTCACATCCATACAAAAGAACAGGCTCTATGTATCCCCTCAACACTCTTTTTCTCGTTTCAATTGACATCTTTTTATTGGTTAGAATGTTTTTCATCTTGCTAAAGGCTACTTTCGCCATGGCGATTCTTCTTCTAATCTCTTCAAGGCATCTCCCATCAGATGTTATAACTGTTCCAAGATAATTGTACCGATTCACTTGTTGAAGAATATTTCCATTTACTTGTATATTACATTGTGGCACTTCTTCCTTCCTACTGACGACCATAACCCGAGTCTTTTTACAATTTAATTCTAACCCCAGTTGCTCACTGTGTACAACAACCGCATCTACTAATTGTTGCAGGTCCTGCGCATTGTCTGCAATTAATACTGTATCATCTGCATATCTAATGTTATTGATCTTTCGTCCTCCAATGCTGATTCCATTTATATCCTCTACATTTCTGAAAATATTTTCACTGTACAGGGAAAAAAGATCTGGAGACATCACACATCCCTGCCTAACACCTCTCTTAATTGGCTGATACTGTCCCACTTCATTATCAATCCTTATTGCAGCTTGTTGTTTCCAATATATGTTTTTTATAAGTCTAATGTCTTTCCCATCAATTTGTAGATCTGCAAGCATATCCACCATGCTGACATGTCTAACGCTATCAAAAGCCTTTGTATAGTCAATAAAGCAAAGATGTATATCCTTGTTTACTTCTATAGCACGTTCAATAACTGTTCGCAGCATATACACAGCATTTACTGTACCCTTTCCTTCTACAAACCCGCATTGTTCTTCCCCTATTTCAGGTTGTATCTTCTTCCTCATTCTTTGCATGATAATTCTTAGCAAAATCTTTGTGATGTGACTCATTATACTAATTGTTCTATGTTGATCACATTCCAAGGTTCCTGATTTCTTTGGGATTGCAATAAATATAGAGTTACATAATTCAGGAGGTATATCTCCAGTATCATATAATGTGTTCAGCAGTCTGGTGACTTGATCTAGTCCAAATTCTTCTAAAGCTTTAATCATTTCTGTTGTGATGTTATCTGCACCGGGGGCCTTGCCAGCTTTCATATGCTTAAGAACATTTCGAACCTCCATCTCCAAAATTGGCGGTCCTTCATTATTAAATCTAATATCATACTGTTCGTCTCTGTTATCATCATAAAGGTGTTTCACATAATCTGTCCATACCTGTAGAATCTGGTCTTTTTCTATTATGATTTTGCCATCTTCAGTTTTTAGACACCCTGTTGATGTACTTGTTCTTTTATTAGTAAGTTCCTGAATTCTTTTGTGCACTAATTTGGTATTTTGACTGTTGTGTTGGCTTTCAATTTCTAAGCACAATTTGTGATCAGGGATGGATTAACCATTAGGCAAACAAGGCACGTGCCTAGGGCACCAAGCATTTGGGGGGCACCACAAGTCCTCAAGAAAAATGTGTATATTGTCCCGGTAGCGTAATTGCATGGCATAAGCAAATCGCAAATGTAATATTGAATCGCACATTATTTAACCTTGGTCCCACAACCCGGGGGTAAAATACCCCCCACCCAGTTTTTTTTTTTTTTTTGTTGCTATTTTTTGTTATTTTTCTTCAAGGTTTTTTTGTGCTATTTTTTGACTTTTCTGGGATATGTTTGTGCTACGTAACGCACTAATGCGTAGCGACAAATTCACTTCCGTTTTGGTCTGCTAGTGAAAACAATTGTGAATAGTGCTAATTTGTCGACGTGTCATTGAATGACTGTACATTTGCATAACGGCTTAGAACTACTTTGCATTTTCGAACATTTGTATAAACTACTTACTGATGTAGATATTACTAATTTAGCTTACACAGCAAAACTTGATTTGACGAAGGTAAGGTTAATGGTTACACTTTTTACTTTCGTTTTCGTTTTCATCTAAGGGTTTTTAATTCTAAAAAATCTAATATATATATATACATACATACAGACGTCTATTGGTAGTTAGTGTTGAAGGAGTTCATTACTGCGCTTTAAATGTGCTTTTATCGATTTTGATAAAGCAATTATTGATAGGGGCCTAAGTATATTATTCCTTAGCCTTATTTTGCATAATTTTCTAATATTTATGTAAATACATTTTCGTTTTAAAAAATGTAATTATGAATAATCGGAAAATGATACCTTAGCATATCCACTTATATTGATTATATTATTTATTCATTTTTCATTTACAGCTTTTCACATACTTTTTTCAGATTCAGACCCCAAGATGAAACGTGTTCAGTTAAGTGGTGCACAAAAGAGAAAACTAGCTAAACAAAAAGAGCATACTGTTTCAGTTGTAAAAGCTAAGAGCAGAAAATTAACGAATTATTTAGTTTCGGTTAAGCAACAGGTGGAACAGGATTTTACTGACACTATCAACCCTCTTGATAAGTCTACTATAGGCTGTTCTGCAAATCCAGACACTGCATTAGTGCTTGAAAATGAAATTTGTGGTGACCCACTTCAGTCTGCTGAAGATGATGATAAAGATGAAGATGATAAAATAAATCAAGCAGTAGATCCAGGACTGTGGATTGACTTCTCGGCTGATGATGTGGCTTACTGGGTTGACTGTGGGCCCACTAACTGTCAGCATCATTATGGTCCCTTTGATAAATCTTGCCGTATTTATGCTGAAGGAAAAATAACAAGATATTGTTCTCAAAAACTCTTCTATGGCACAAAAGCAAATGGTGAGCAGTACAGGAGAGAATGGTTATTGTATTCACCATCCACAGGATCTGTGTACTGCTTTGTTTGTAAACTTTTTGCGTCTAAAGGTTCCACAAGTTTGGCTGATAAAAATGGGTTCAGTGACTGGAAAAATAACATTCAAGTTGATAATCATGAACAAAGCGCTACTCATAAAGACTGCATGTTAACATACCTAGCTCGTAGACAAGGCTCGGGTCTACTACAAAAGCTAGAAGAGCAAATAAATGAAGAGTACATTTACTGGGAACATGTTTTGAGGCGAGCAGTAGCGGTTATTTGTACTATAGCTGAGCGTGGTCTGGCTTTTAGAGGGACAAATGAAAAATTTGGATCTTTACAAAATGGAAATTATCTAGGGTTGCTGGAGTTGGTCAGTCAGTTTGATCCATTTTTAGCATCACACATTGCGAAATATGGAAATTCTGGAAAAGGAAATCCTTCTTATTTATCCAAAACTATATGTGAAGAACTGATTGAAATTATGTCCCAAAAAGTCCATGCAGTAATTGTAGATGAAGTAAAGGCTTCCGGTTATTTCAGCTTGTCAGTAGACTCAACATCTGATATTTCACATATAGATCAGTTAAGCGTTGTTCTTCGATATGTGGTAGATGGAGAGCCCATTGAGCGCTTTTTGACTTTCTTATAGCTGCAAAGTCACGCCGGTGAAGGTATGGCTAAGCAAGTGTTGCAGTACTTACGTGAAGCTTGCAATATTGATTTTTCGAAATGCAGAGGTCAGTCCTACGACAACGCAGCTAATATGTCTGGGTGCTACAAGGGCATGCAGAAAAAAATTCTAGAAGAAAATGAGTTTGCTATATACATACCCTGTGCTGCCCATTCACTAAATCTGGTAGGCAGAAGTGCCGTTGACTCTTGTTTAGAGGCAGTAAACTTCTTCCATACAGTGCAACTGATCTATACTTTTTTCTCAGCTTCAACCAAAAGATGGAAGATTCTGAAATGATGCCTTGTGAATGAAAAGCTGGTAAAGTTCCTTTCCGATACTAGATGGGAAGCACATGCTGTTGCAACTGAAGCCATTCTAATGTCTCATCCTCAGATTATAGAAGCGTTAGAATGTTTACAAGAAGACCAGTCACAGAAGGGGGACACCAGAAGAGAAGCAGCAAAACATTGCAAAGAAGATGCAAGAATTATAATTTGCTTTCATGCTTGTCTTTTGGGAAGAAGTGTTACAACATTTTCACAGGGTCAGTCAAGCTCTACAAAATGAGCACGTGAACTTGAAAACGTGTGCTGATTTGTATTCTTCACTAGCAGATCACTTGCATGAATCTAGGAATGAATTTGAAAGATTTGAAGAAGCTGCAAAAGAAATAACACCAGGTGTGGATTATAAGTCAACTTTGACCCGTAATCGTAAACGAAAGACAGTGGTCATTGATGGTTATGCCCCTGAGGTATCTCAGAATGCCAGAGACAAATTTCGTATATCTGCTTTCTACACCATTGTTGACAAACTTGAGACAGAGATGAGTAGACGAGGACAGGTATATAATGATCTAGCAGTTCGATTTTTTTGTTTGGTCGATGTACCACAAACATCTCAGTGTTGTGAAGGACTAATAAATGCTTATCCTGAAGATCTGAACAATAATTTATATACTGAACTACAACAGTTCCACTCATATATTCGCCACAAGTTTCGTGCATCAAAATCTGACATCAACACGTTCAGTCATGCAGAACTCTACAAAGTAATAGTTAGAGACAACATCGAGTGTGCTTTTCCAAATGTAGAAATGGCCTTGCGCATATTTTTAACATTAATGGTTACGAACTGTTCATCTGGGCGCTCTTTTTCTCAGTTGAAACGTACAAAAAATCCAAGTAGATCGACAATGAAACAAGAAAGGCTTGATTCCTTATCTTTGCTGATGATTGAGGCAGACTTGTTGCGCAAAATTAACTTTGATGATGTACTCAAAAACTTTGCCAGACGTAAATCAAGAAAAAAGAACTTTAAAATGTAAATGTGTGCTCTCTCTGACTTTCTTATCTATAAAAAAAGTTACAGTATTTTTGTCTACTATTATTACAAAATTAACTAACTATTAATTTTAATACAGAAATACCTTATTGTAGGTTTTATATGAGTGATAGTAGTACAAACATATGTGTTTACATTTCACAACTGTTTTTCTTTGTTAGTTTTTTTCATAATATTGAACATACCAGCAGTCAGTGGAGGATCGGGGGCCCGGGGCAGTAGGGGGCACCCATGTGGGTTTGTGCCTAGGGCACCAAGATGGCTTAATCCGGCCCTGTTTGTGATCCTTTGGAAATGAAGTTCTTTCGCTTGTTTTTTCTTGCCATGTCTCTTGTCCTTTCAAACTCAACCAAGCCCAAGATGTCTACATTGTTCTGTGTCAATCCTCGTGTTGATCGACCATGCCTTCTCTTCCAGGAACCGCCTTCCACCACTGTTCTTTCCTAGCATCTGTGGCGTTTAATATTGCCAAATTTTTTAAGTTAACGAGATGGATAATTTTCGAGATAACTCATAATCATCACCATGTGCCAAGCAGATAAATGTGTTGCCACGACCAGAGTCGTGGATCACCTCAATGTTCTTATCTCGACCATACCATGTGGCCAAGCCATCCAGGTATTTACTTCTTTGTCTCCCAGTTTGTTCGCTTCCCCTCGATTTTGCCAGTTGTCACCAAGTTCAGTAAGTTATTTCTTCTCATAACGTGGCCTAAGAATTGTGACTGCCTATGTCTAATTTCTCTAATCAGTTTACGATTTTCATTTGTTTCTTGTAGGAATTGGTCACTGGTTTATCTGTCTGCCCATGGTATTCTTTCCATTTTCCTCAGAAACCACATTTCCACAGCCATAAGACATAAATTACAAGTACCTCTGAAGTCGAAATGGGTTCGCCAGATGGCGAGGGACACTGTTAATAGGGAAAGATAATCCATAGAGGTGTTTAAAGGCAATGTTCATGAAGGGTTTAAAAGAATTTACAGACAGTGTTTATAAAAAGGTTTAAAAAGAGTTTAAAGTCATAATTCATAAATAGGTTTAAAGATAGTGTTTATAAAGAGGTTTAAAGAAAGTGTTCATAAAGGGGTTTAAATATAGTTTAAAGACAGTGTTCGTAAATGGGTTTAAAGAGAGTTTAAAGACAGTGAAATGGGTTTAAAAAGAGTTTAAAGACAGTGTTTACAAGAGGTTTAAAGAGAGTTTAAAAACAGTGTTCACAAGATGTTTAAAGAGAGTTTAAAGACAGTGTTCATATGGGTTTAAAGATAGTTTAAAGACAGTGAAATGGGTTTAAAGAGAGCTTAAAGACAGTGTTCATAAATGGTTTTAAAGAGGGTTTAAAGACAGTATTCACAAGGGGATTAAAGAGAGCTTAAAGACAGTGTTTATAAAGGGGTTTAAAGAGAGTTTAAAGACAGTGTTTATAAAGGGGTTTAAAGTGAGCTTAAAGACAATGTTCATAAATGGGTTTAAAGAGAGTTTAAAGACAGTGTTCACAAGAATTTTAAAGGGAGTTTAAAAACAGTGTTCACAAGAGGTTAGAAGAGTTGAGTTGAGTTGAGTTAAGAACCGACGTCACTGCACTCAGGACATTCCCATACGTGCTCAGTCCCCTCATTCAACAACCAGCGAAGAGTCATACTACTAATCGTTCCCACCGCTATCTGATTAAAAGTTCTCCTTGCCTTCCCTCTCAGTTTTGAGATTCTTCCAGAACCCCTGCCGATCCCCCGCAATCTCATTCTTTCCACATATGGGTTCTCAGTCTGTTCCTTCGCCTTCTCCACCTGGTCCCACAAGCGCACGACCATCTCCCCCTTGTCCATAGGCAAGATACCGCCAAGAGGTGCATTCCCTGCTAGCCTATCAGCCTGTTCATTCCCCCCGTACACCCGCATGGCCAGGGCAAAATATCCATACAATTCTCACAATCTGTGATCTCTGAAGCGACGAGACCCATTCCACACGAAACATCCCTTTCTCCACCATGCTAAGCATATACTTTGAATCCGTAATGAACACAACGTGTATTGCAGTAGTCTCCTCTAGCCACCTGAATGCCGCTGTTACTGCCTCCACCTCCATTCTCATGCTGGAGGTCGTAGTCTAATATTCCAGGCTCTCCTTTTTCAAGACTCGCCCATTAGCCTTTGCAATAAGGAGTTTGAAAAGAGTTTAAAGACAGTGTTCACAAGCGGTTCGAAGAGAGTTTAAAGACAAATCAAAATCAAATCAAATCAAATCAACTTTATTAGGATTACAAATTGGGCGCGCAGGCCCGTCTTACATTAGGCCCTTCCAATCACTCGTCTTTCATTCATCAAAAGCATTATACATTTACATAGGAAGAAAAATAAACATTGTGAAATGAATGTTGTAAACATAAACAAGGCAAATTACCATGATATGAGGCCCATCTCACACCTATCCAAACATCACCCCACCCACACACAAATACGTCACCCACACAATATCCCTAACCAACACACCACACACCTCTCCCCACCCACACACGCATTCCCTACCCGTCCACCAACACACACTCTCTCACGGACACATCCTCCACTAAGCACCACACACCCCACCCATCCACCCCCACCAAACATCTCTCGATCACAATACCCCTACCCACACACATCCTTCACCCACTCACGCATCCCACCCCGACACATACCTCACCCACCTACACATCCCTAAGCCACTCACACACCCCCACCCACACATTCCCCATCCACGCACACATCTCCCACCCACACAGCCCCACATACTTCCCCCAACCACCCCACCCATACACACATTCCCCGCACCCATCACACACATCCCTAACACCACACACTATCCCCCACCCACACACATATCCTCACCCATACCACCACACCCCCACCCACACACCATGCACACATCCCCCGCCAACACACCGCACACATATCTCAAACCCACACACCATACACTTCTCCCCACCCGCCCTTGCATCCCCAATCCACCCAACACAATCCCCTACCCACACAACCCCACCACCCACACATACTTCCTCAAACCACCCACACATCACCACCCACATAAACACACACACCCCACACCCGTCCCATACACATATCCTCCACCCATACACACATCCCCCACACCCATTCCCACACCCCTACTTTCACCCCCACACATCCATCCACACATCCCACCAACACCCACAAATATCACTACCCACAAAAACCCACACACCCCAACCCATCCATACGCATACCCCCACCCACACATCCCCCACCCACACATATCCCCACACTCATACACATCCTCCACACACAATCATACCTCCTCACATCTACACACATACAAAATGTCTCACGTGAGCATTGAAACTAGTATGAACAAACTCCCACACTTTACTCACACACATACACTGACAATTGTCTGAGCATTCTCATAAAAATGTTAACCATGGAGAAAAATGTGTACATAAACAGTGTGTGACGTAAAAATAGTGATGCTCCCACACACAGAGATACACACAGAGAAGGCACACACACACACACACACACACACACACACACATTCACTCTCACACCCACTCATTCTGTCTCTCATTCACACTCACTGACTCTCTCACTCAAACTACAGTAATGTACATAAGTTCATATTATACATGATAAAATCAAATGGTATTTAACTGATAATATGACAGATGAGACTACACAAACATATGGATTCGCGTGTTACATAACATGCGTGTTACATGACATGCGTCTGCTCAGCTCTCTCTCTCTCTCTCTCTCTCTCTCTCTCTCTCTCTCTCTCTCTCTCTCTCTCTCTCTCTCTCTGTATTCTTTCATATACACACACTCACACGCATACACGCGCACACACACACACACTAACACATCAATTCTCGAACTGTCTCACTCTCTCACACACAATCCTTCACACACACACTCACTCTCTCAATCACACTCTCTCACACATATACATACGCATGAACGCATGCATGCACGCACACACTCCCTCACTCACTCTCACACATACACGTACGAATGCATGCACTGACACATTCCCCTACCATTTCTCGCTCAATCACTCTCTCCACACACACGCATGCACGTGCGCACACACACATTCACTCTCTCGCTCTCTCTTTCTCTCTCTCTCTCTCTCTCTCTCTCTCTCTCTCTCTCTCTCTCTCTCTCTCTCTCTCTCTCTCGCTCCCACACGCACACACATATATAGTGAACAATTATAGTCAAACAATTATAATGAACGATTATAATGAACAATTATAATGAACAATTATAATGAACAATTATACCAGTAAATGAATTATGGTGGCATACAGTCGGTACGGATTAAGAATTGAAAGAGTTTTCGGTTAAATGTGTAGGGACTCATTGGAGTTTTCAGATCTGGAGGCAGATCATTCCATAAGTGCGCACCAGAATAGGCGAAACATGTTTTGTATAGGTCCAATCCAGGCTTTGAGACATGTAACAAATTTAGGCGCTTGCTGTTCATTGCATTAGATTGAATCAGCGGCAGAAGATACTCTGGGGTATTTGAGATATAATTTTGTTCACTAATTTGGCTTTGTTGAAAAGGAAGCGCTTTTGAAGTGGTAGAAGTCTTAGATGACTGTACAAATTATTACTTTCAACGTGCTTTATGCCAGAAACCAGACGAATAGCGCGGTTTTGTAGAGAACATAGTCGTTTTAAATTAGATTTAGGGCAACCATCCCAAACTGTGGAACAGTAATCGAGATGTGATTGGATATAGCATGTATAGAATATTTTTCGTGTGCTTTCGTCCAGGAAGTGCTGAATTTTAGCAAGTTGGTAAACTTTTTGTGCTATTTTCTTGGTAAGAACGTGAAAATGAGAGCTCCAGCTCAAATGGCTGTCAATTAAAAGACCTAGTGTTTTATGTTCATTCACATTAACTATAGGTAACGTGCCCATGCGGAGTTCGAGCGGTGATCCAGTTATGGCTAGTGTCTGTAGTTTTTGTCTGGTCGTTATTAGCATGGATTTTGTTTTGTCGATGTTAATTTGCATACGTTTTTCATTGCTCCATCTAGTAAGATTATCGAGTTCCCGTGTTCACAAGGGGTTTAAAAAGAGTTTAAAGACGTAAGATTGACTTAATTGCATCGGGTTTAATCCATAATGCTCGGTATGTTTCTGCAGGGCGGCCTACCGAAAGTGTTGCACAAAACACTAGCTCCTAGCTCCAGCAACGACCCCAAAGGGTTTCTGATAAAAACAGAGGCGGGAATCGAATCCACAACCTTCGGAGCGCGAGGCGGGCGGCGGGTACAGGGTTCATGCTCTACTGAACTGAAATTGCCCTGGTGTCGTCTTGCCTAGGAGAATCCAACACTTATGGATAGTTTCAAGTGCGGTGAAGTTGCAAACATTCAATCAGTCAATCAATCAATCGCGTTGGGCTGGAAATGACCTATTTTTGTAATATATCTTCTTTTTTTATGTTGCAAATCCCTTACGGGACGTTGCAGTCAACACCCGCATTTTTCAGCTGCTGTTGATGTACTAGTCAAGTTTTACGTTCAGTAGTTTGCCATTGCTTTCTGAACGACCGGCTCACATAGCCCCGTAAGTTACCAGTGCGGCGCGATCCACTGCCGAATCTCGCGCAGCTGTTTTCCCACGTGGATATACGGGATTACATACAACGTCGTTAACCTCTTGGCCAGGGAGAACCTTGGCCCTTGTAATAATTTTTAAAAGATAATAATAATAATAATAATAATAATAATAATAATAATAATAAAAATAATAATAATAATAATAATAATAATAATAATAATAATAATAATAATAATAATAATAATAATAATAATAATAATAAATAAACACGAGGAATCGAAAGTATGTAAAATACTGATCGCCAACGCCTGTCGGTGGGAGATTATAAGAAAATGTGCATTCGTCGTTGTATAATAAACATTCTTGTACATGCAGCCGTTGGCGGCTCATGTCTCTCATATGTGATCTCTGTGGAGATTTGCAAAATTCCTTCGACGCATTAGCTTGTGAACTATTTCGGGGTTTCACTCGGAGCTTTGAAAGGGAAACGTCACAAAGAAAATAGAGATTTTGCGTTCATAAAGGAAACAACAACAATCGGTGGCCGGGAATCATATAGACAAAAGTTAATACACATAGCTAGTATATCATTGGATGTGGCGTCAGTGAGGCTGTCGATGTAACACGAGGAAATAAATTTATAGATATTGATTGCTTCTCATGACAACATACAATATTTGCTTCTGTTTTTATAGGGAACTTGGTTTATGATGCTTGCTAGGAATTTCATCGAAACTTAGCAAGCATGTATATTTTTCAGTGTGTTTAAACAGGCCATCGTATGCATACGAGGGGATGTCATTAAGATGAAATTCTTATTTCAAGACACAAAATTGCTCTTAAGCTATACCCCATGTAGAGGTTGTGAGAATAGAGTAGTTTGCTTATGCGCAATAGCGATTACAAAATAGCTGCCTAATATGCGACTTGCATCTTGGAAGAACAAAGATGTTTAAATCTTTATTATTATTATTTGTGTGTGTGTTGTAAATTGGTGTTTAGGCGGTGTGAAACCTTGTGAAATCTTCAGTAGAATGGTGGTTCAGTATGGAGACAGGGGAGAGTATGAATGGGTAGAATGATTTCAAAATGGAAGACAAAACATCATTTATCAAACAACTGAACAAGTCATGATGCAATCCTTTGGGATATAAAGGGCCCTATATTGGTGCATTTTCAGAAGAAACAAAAGAGTGAAATTGTGCACACATTAAAGCACATGATAGGCCTACAACTTCTGTCAGAAGTAATGTTATTATTGCACGACAGCGTCCGTCCTCCTAGGCCTGCGCAAACGGTGGATACACTACGTGCTTTGACATTTGAGGTCTTAAAACATCCAACATACAGTCCTGACTTGACGGTATCGGACTTTCACTTGTTTGGACCCTTGAAAGAACATTTGCGGGGTCGAGATTTGCGGGTGTCATTGTGGTAATGAAGGCGGTGCAAAATTGGTTTAAGGCCACACCCATACACTTGTTTCTGTAATTATCCATATAAAACAGGTAATCTTATACAGTTAGTTAGTTAGGTAGTTAGGTAGTTAGGTAGGTAGTTAGTTAGTTAGTTAGGTAGTTAGTTAGTTAGTTAGTTAGTTAGTTAGTTAGTTAGTTAGTTAGTTAGTTAGTTAGTTAGTTAGTTAGTTAGTTAGTTACGGTCTAGACACCTCTATATAGTATATGTTTTCTGTTCCGTTTCCAGATGTTTTACAATGCCGTCGCCAGAATGCCAACACAAAAGTCCAATACGAAACACACAGCCCATCTTCGCCATTTTCCCATCCGGATGTTTTTCTAGATGTTCACTTACACATTCTAGCTATTTCTAGATGTTGCTTGTTCCGTTTCTAGATGTTTTCTGTCAAAGAAAAGTGGCAACCATAATGCCGTCGCCAGAATGCCAACACAAAAGTCCTCCACGAAAATACAGTTCATGGTGGATGGAAGCGGCAGTCACTATAGTCTGTCCGGAAATGTATGCCTTCATTCAAGATCAATTATTTTGAAAACTATCTGTTGCATCGTTATGAAATTTTTCCAGCCGTCTTATATTTACCCCCACCCAAGGAATATGTCTTTGATATGTCCAAAAACAACTTAAATCATTAAAAGCGGCATCATTCCTTTGATGTTTTGCTTAACAGCTAGTGATTTCTTGTTAAAAAAGTTATGTTTACGGTAATGAGGACCTGCAAATTCAGATGACAAACAAAGGCGTATCTGGATTCGTATGGGAGTGGGTGAAATCAAAGAAGTAGCTTACAGTCGACAGAATCGGCTGCATTGCACCGGGTTTTTATCCCATATGGCTCAGTTTCTTTCCGCAGCGCGGAAAGCGTCGCACAAAGCACGAACTCCGTAGCTCCAGCGACGACCCTCGGCAGTCTCTGAATAAAATGAATGACGCGGCCCGGACAGACAGAAAGGTAGGTAGGTAGGTAGGTAGGTAGGCAGAAAGATAGGTGGGTGGATGGATGGCTGGCTGGCTGGCTGAGTGGGTGGATCGGTCGGTCGGTGGGTCGGTCGGTCGGTGGGTGGGTGGGTGGGTCGGCAAGCAGGCAGACAGACAGATAGATAGATAGATAGATAGATAGATAGATAGATAGATAGATAGATAGATAGATAGATAGATAGATAGATAGATAGATAGATATCGGTAGGTCGGTCGGTTAGTGGGTGGGTGGGTAGGCAGGCAGACAGACAGACAGACAGATAGATTAGATAGGACAGACAGATAGATTAGATAGATTGATATCGGTAAGTCGGTCGGTCAGTCGGTGGGTGGGTGGTCGGGCCGGCAGGCAGATAGATAGATAGATAGATAGATAGATAGATAGATAGATAGATAGATAGATAGATAGATAGATAGATAGATAGATATCGGTAGGTCGGTCGGTTAGTGGGTGGGTGGGCCGGCAGGAAGGCAGACAGACAGACAGACAGATAGATTAGATAGATAGGACAGACAGATAGATTAGATTAGATAAGATAGATAGATAGATAGATAGATAGATAGATAGATAGATAGATAGATAGATAGATAGATAGATAGGTAGATAGATATCGGTACGTCGGTCGATCGGTCGGTGGGTGGGTGGGCCGGCAGGCAGACAGACAGACAGACAGACAGACAGACAGATAGATAGATAGATTAGATAGATAGATAGATAGATAGATAGATAGATAGATAGATAGATAGATAGATAGATAGATAGATATCGGTAGGTCGGTCGGTATGTGGGTGGGTGGGCCGGCAGGCAGGCAGGCAGGCAGGCAGACAGACAGATAGATTAGATAGATTAGATAGATTAGATAGATAGATAGATAGATAGATAGATAGGTAGATAGATAGATAGATAGATAGATAGATAGATAGATAGATAGATAGATAGATAGATAGATAGATAGATAGATAGGTAGATAGATATCGGTACGTCGGTCGATCGGTCGGTGGGTGGGTGGGCCGGCAGGCAGGCAGGCAGACAGACAGATAGATTAGATAGATTAGATAGATTAGATAGATAGATAGATAGATAGATAGATAGATAGATAGATAGATAGATAGATAGATAGATAGATAGATAGATAGATAGATAGATAGATAGATAGATAGATAGACAGTTAGATAGATAGATAGATAGATAGATAGATAGATAGATAGATAGATAGATAGATAGATAGATAGATAGATAGATAGATAGATAGATAGATAGATATCGGTAGGTCGGTGGGTCGGTCGGTCGGTCGGTGGATGGGTCAGCCAACCGGCAGACATTCAGACAGACAGACAGACAGACAGACAGACAGACAGACAGACAGATAGATTGATTGATTGATTGATTTCCACCAGAAACCGGGCCTTGTCAGCTAGTTTATTTATATAATCACGTTTCATGAAAGAACCCACATTTGGAGACGCCTCTGAATCTTCGCGCTGTTTGTTTGAAAACGAAAGTCACGTGAAAATTTTGAATAATTTGGGTCGAATCTTGGGGAAGCTGTAAAACTGTTAAAATCATGGACGTAATCTTTAAGTCATAATTAATATACCGTATATAAGCTAACTTTGAAATCTGCTGTAAAATCTCCAGAACAAAAATTTTTTTGTTGGGTGGACATAATGATAAGGTTATATACTAAATCTCATCATTTTATCTCAGCCCGTTACTGAGATATTGAATTTTATATTGAGGCAAACAAAAAAAAACACACTATAGAAGACCAGCAGCCACACATTTCTGCATAAGGCAAAAACCGATCAATTCTGCGACACAGCCAGCCGCCATTGCTCCGAACATGCAGTTCACGTTCCAAACAACCTCGAGCAGATGCAAAAGCATTTCACACGAAATTCACAGCTCACAGTGTCTCGCCAAGCACTCAACTCAGTAGTAGGACGACGGAACCATACACTTCCAGTCCAACATGAGGAAAATGCGAATGCAAACAGTAGCCACGAGCATAATCACTCCAGAGGCCTTAACCGTTTCAATGCCTATCCTCCATGTTCGTCACCGGAAGTCCTCAATCTTATACATATATAACTCGACATATAAATGGCCAACTTATACATACATACCTCGACATATAACTGGTCAACTTATACATATATAACTCGACATATAATTGGTAAAATTTTGAACATATTCCTCGATAAATAATGGGTCAATTACACACACACACACACACACACACACACACACACACACACACACACACACACACACACACACACACACACACACACACTATATATATATATATATATATATATATATATATATATATATATATATATATATATATATATATATATATATATATATATATATATATAGGTAGGTTGGATGTTCACCCATCTCTTGATGTTATCGTCCCACTTGCATCGTTGTCGGCATCTTGCTCGTTTGCCCTCAACATTGCCTTCCAGTATGGTTTTTATAAGAGTACCATGTCTTTTAACGTGGCCGAAATATTCCACTTGCCTCCTCTTCATTTCTTTCGTCAACTCTCTCTTCCTTCCCAGTTTTTCTAGAACCTCTGAATTTGATTGTTTTTGTTTCCATGAAATACGACATATTCGTCTGTACATCCACATCTCCAGGGCTTCTGTGCCACTTTCTAGTTGCTTGTTCAATGTCCAGTCTTCCGCGCCATACAGTAGCGTTGAATATACGTAGCATCTGTCAGTTTTCATTTTTAGTGCGTTATTAATCTCTCTGTTACTGCAACTGTTACGGGTTATAAGTCCTTGTCAATTGGCTTAGACATGGGGCGCCACGCGTTGCCTCTGACGGTGGGAGACCTCTACAGGTGTCACTGATCAGCTACCGTCCGCTTCAAGCTGGGCATCCCCCGGCCAATTGGGTGTTGATCCGCCACAGCCTGCCTGCTTCAATGGGTGCTTGGGGCTAGGACAAAATCTGAATCGCAGGCTGTTAAACCAATGAACCAGGTACTAATAAAAAGAAAAAGAAAAACCTCAAGCTACGGCTTGCAACCTGGAATGTAAGAAAATCTGAATCGCAGGCTGTTAAACCAATGCACCAGGTACTAATAAAAAGAAAAAGAAAAACCTCAAGCTACGGCTTGCAACCTGGAACGTAAGAACCATGTATCCAGGATTTTCCATTGACTTGACCAATATTGACGATGTGAGAAAAACGGCTGTGATTGACGCTGAATTCATTCGTCTTAACATTGATTTTGCTGGCCTGCAGGAGACTCGCCTCGCTGAGGAAGGGTCACTCAGGGAAAACAATTACACCTTTCTTTAGAAGTGTAGAGGGCAGGCAGAAAAAAAAGGCAACATGGTGTGGGCTTTGCAGTGAAGAATTCGCTACTGGGAATGATTGAAATTCCAGCAGGAAGTAATGAAAGACTATTAACCCTGCGCTTGGCAAACTCTTGTGGTTTTGCTAACATTATTACTGCATATGCACCGACACTCGATTCCTCTGATGATGTGAAGGATTCGTTCTATGAGGAGTTAGACTCTGATCAAGGCAGTTCCAAAATCCGACTACATTTATATGCTCGGTGATTTCAATGCTCGTGTGGGCAAGGACTCGAGTTCATGGCCAGTGTGCCTTGGAAAATACAACATCGGTCGCATGAATGAAAGTGGGCAACTGCTGCTGGAGCATTGCATCAGAAATGACCTATGTATTACAAACTTCTTTTTTAAAACAAAAGAGCTGCATAAGGTCACATGGAAACATCCAAGATGCGGCCATTGGCACCAGCTGGACTTCATCATCACACGAAGACAACATCTGAACCATACATCATTGACTTGAAGTTACCACAGTGCTGACTGTGATACGGATCATTCTTTTGTTGTTGTAAGGGGTAGACTGAGTTCAAAGAGAATATACACAGATAAACACAAATCTAGCCCCGGATTAATGTTAATAACATTCACGAAAAGTATTGAAAAGTATATGAAAAGTATTTCAGGATCCTCGCTGATGCAACGGAGTTGGTGCATTGAGCTGAGTTTCTCCAGACTCAGGTTTGAGTTAGGAGGAAAACGGAGCACTTATGGATTAAACCGTGTGCCGTGATGTTGATCCAACGACTAAACGACTAAACGACTAAACATTCACGATCCTGAAAAGTGCTCTCAGTTTCAACAGCAACTTGAAGACGCTTTCACTGATACACCAGAAAATTGTACAGTAAATGAAAAGTGGGATAAACTTAAGGAAACTCTTTATAAAACTGCCGTAAGGATTTACAACACTGTGGATCATAAGAGGCAGGACTGGTTTGCGGCGAACAGCCAGACACTGCAGCCCTTGATTGATAATAGGCGATAGCTTTCTTAAGAAACAAGAAAAGACCAACGTGTAACACTCTGAGTGAGCTACAACAACAACAACAACAAAACTTTATTTTGAAAGGGTTAAGAATTGGGCACGCAGGCCCGTCTAACATTCTGCCCTTTTATCACTCTCTTTCATACATTATACCATTCACACATCATTCAAGGCTAACTTAAAACAGCAACAATATAAAAGATATGCATTATAAAGGCATGTGGAAAATTAAAAATAAATACTACACGACTCAGTAATAGTAATAACTGGTGTGGCATTTATTAGCTATGTGGAATATACTGGCCTACCAAAAGGGGACTGGCTGTTATACTAGGGTTTTATTATATTATTACTTCTATTATTAAGGGGGAAGGTAATCCGTACTGAGATAGTGTTCAAATAATTTGCGATTATATGTATAGGGATTGATGATGTCTTTTATTTCATGTGGAATATTGTTCCACAGCTGAGCTGCAGAGTACGTTAAGCTTGTTTTGTATAAGTCTATCCTAGGCTTCGGAAGGTGTAATAAATTTAATCGTTTACTGTGTCTAGCATTATATTCAAACAATGGCCAAAGGTAGTTTGTGGCATTCCGATGTAGGATTTTGTGAATTAGTTTGGCCTTATTGAAAAA
The DNA here is from genome assembly GCA_014155875.1 of Cepaea nemoralis. Taxonomy (NCBI): domain Eukaryota; kingdom Metazoa; phylum Mollusca; class Gastropoda; order Stylommatophora; family Helicidae; genus Cepaea; species Cepaea nemoralis. The sequence continues at coordinate 371,089 of JACEFZ010005898.1, read as the reverse complement.
CAGACGTTTGCGGAGTGGTAGTAACTGAAGGCGTTTGTGCAGGCTAGGATTGTCAGTTAAATGTTTGCTATAAATTAATCTCATGGCCCGTTTCTGGAGTGAGTAAAGTCGCTTGGTGCTTGAATTGGAACAACCGTCCCAGATTGTAGAGCAGTAGTCAAAATGTGTCTGTATGTGAGACGTATAGAATATTTTCCTTGTGTCCTCATCAAGGAAATTTTTAATTTTGGCGAGTTGGTAGACTTTTTTCGCTGTTTGTTTAGTGAGCGCTTGAACGTGAGGATTAAAGGTTAGGTTTCTATCAATGATGAGGCCTAATGTCTTGTGCTCAATTACACTTTCTACTGGCATGTTATCGATGTGAAGTTGAAGTGATCTGTGTGAATTTAGAGTCTGAAGTCTTTGTCTGGTTGTTAATAACATAGATTTTGTTTTAGTGATGTTAATTTGCATACGGTTCGCATAGCTCCACCTAACTACATTATTTAATTCTTGTTGCAAAGACGACTCAAGCAAATTACTGCTTTCAGCGTTTGTATACACTGTACAGTCGTCTGCAAATAGATCGCAGGACGATGAAAGATGCAAAGGTAGATCATTAATATATATGGCGAATAATAGAGGGCCAAGAATAAAGCCTTGCGGTACTCCATTATTGAAGGTAGTGGTTTGGGACAGAGATTTATTGTATGATACTACTTGCTTTCTGTTTGACAGAAAATATGTTATTAGCGTCACAACATTAGGGCCAATTTTCATTGTCTCTAGTTTTTTAATTAAAATGGCATGGTCTATCATATCAAATGCTTTTCTGAAATTGATAAACACAGCTCCACATAGATTGTTGTTATTTATATTATGGTGCCAATTTTCTATCATGTTTGTTAGGGCCGTATGGCAAGAATATTTTGGTCGAAATCCTGATTGACTGTCAACTATAAGCTTGTTGCGATCTAAATACTGTAATGTTACCTTATGGATGTGTTTTTCTAGTGGTTTAGATAGTGATGATAGTAAAGAAATAGGTCTATAATTGTTCGGGAGACCATTGTCCAATGAACCAGATTTAAGGAGAGGATACACTTTAGCGATTTTGAGAGCTGATGGAAAGTGACCTTTGGTGATACACTGATTATATACATAGGTTAGTGATACACAGAAAAGCAAGCTAGGAAGGATGTGCAAAAGGCTGATAGGCAATGTGTAAATGACTATTGGATCAAATTATGTGAGTCCATTCAAAATGCATGTGATATGGGAAACATCAGAAGCATGTATGAAGGGATAAAGAAAGCCTATGGTCCAATGATCAAAAGAAATGCACCATTGAAAACCTTGACTTGAGAAATGATCACTGATAAGAAACAGCAGATGGATAGATGTGTAGAGCATTATTTGGAGCTTTAGTCTATTGAGACCACACTAGTGGATGATGCCCTCAACGCCATAGAGGCCCTACCAACTCTTGACCACCTGGACACACTTCCCACCATAACAGAAGTTAAATGTCCTGTAAATGAACTTGCATCTGGCAAGGCTCCAGGTAAGGATGGGATTCCAATAGAGGTTATCAGGAGTGGGCAAGACACACTCACTCTACAGATCCACCAGCTAATAGAGCAGTGGTTCTCAACCTTTTTTTGCCCGTGCCCCCTTTCACCATATTTTCAGAACGTCATTCCCCCCCCCCCCTCTTCCTATCAAAAATTTGGCCTGTGCCCCCCTTCACCGTATTTTCAGAACGTCACCCCCCTTCATATTTCCTATCTAAAAATCCCCTCACCCCTACACAGTATACGTAAAAATGGAAGGTAAATTTAATAGCATATACTAAAACAAGTCTAGACATCCACATAAAACATTTTGATTTGTGGGTCTACTTACTTTATAAAATGAATTTTAGAAGGATGAGACGTACATAACTGTAAAGTATGAAGGGAAAAACAATATCAAGTAATCGGTTCTTGTATTAACGCGATCTTGAAATGGTCTCCACCCCCCCCCCCCCCCGGGAAACCCTAAAATTCCCCACCGGTTGAGAACCATTGTATTAGAGCCAGCTGGCGAGAAGGACAAGTCCCACGGGATTTCAAAGATTCAAGCATCATAATACTGTACAAGAAAAAGGGTGATCGGAGCGACTGCAACAACTATAGGGGTATCTCACTTCTGTGTATTGTTGGAAAAGTATTTGCCAGAATTGTTCTGCGCAAATTTCAAGTCCTAGGAGATCAAGTCTACCCCGAATCACAGTGTGGCTTTCGACAGAACCGGCCTACCTTTGATATGATATTCTCATTGCGACAAGTGCAGATAAATGACGTGAACAGAATCAACCACTGTTTATTGCCTTCATCGACCTCACAAAGGCATTTGATTTGGTCAGTCGTGAGGGTCTGTTCAAGGCTCTAAAGAAGATTGGCTGCCCACCAACTCTTCTATCCGTTGTGGAATTGTTCCACACAGACATGAAGGGTACAATCAAGTTTGATGGTGCAACTTCAGAAGAGTTTGAAATCAAGAGTGGAGTTAAGCAAGGTTGTGTACTAGATCCCACCCTCTTTGGAATATACTTTTCACTTCTACTGAAAAATGCCTTTCATGATCAGGATGATATACATTCACTCACGCTCAGATAGCGGTCTCTACAATTCTCAGAGATTGAAGGCCAAGACCAAAATTAGGAGGGTACTGATCAGAGAGTTGCTTTTTGCAGATGATGCTGCAGTTACGACCCACTTTGAGTAAGAATTACAAGGTCTACTATCTGCATTTTCCAATGCTTGTTCTGAATTTAGTTTAACAATTAACAAAAAGAAGACACAGATTATGTCACAAGATGCACATGGGGTGCCATCAATCTTTATTGACGACGCCGAACTAGAGATAGTAGACCATTTTAAATTTTACATATCTAGGATCAGTGGTAAATAGCAAATTATCTCTAGATCAGGAAATCAACATCCGGATTGGTAAGGCAGCAACAACAATGAACAGGCTAAGAAAAAGAGTCTGGGAGAACAGGAAGCTTACTGCCAAAACAAAAGTCCTTGTCTATCAAGCCTGTGTCCTTAGTACTCTTCTTTATGGCAGTGAAGCCTGGACAACTTACTCACATCAAGAGAAACGTTTATACGATTAAAAATCTTTCATTTGCGGTGTCTGCGAAGAATACTTGGTATTAAGTGGCAAGACAAAATCACAAATACTGAAGTATTGGAAAGATCAGGATGTGTGACGGTTTATTCCATGCTCAGTCTTCGTAGACTTAGATGGATAGGACATCTTAGGAGAATGGATGATGGTAGAATACCAAAGGACATCTTTTTTGGTGAATTACAGATGGGTAAGAGATCTCAGGGTTGGCCTCTACTACGATACAAAGATGTGTGTAAGCGGGACATGATTGATACAGACATTGATAATGCACAGTGGGAGCAAGTCGCCGCTGAACGTGTTGCATGAAGAGCAAATATCAGAAATGGAATAAAGACAAAGGAGAAAATTATTGTAGATAAGTCACACACCGAGCGTGTGAGACGTAAGATGGTGCATGATGGTGGAAATGACCATGTGTTCACATGCAACCACTGTGGACGAACATTTACAGCGCGAATTGGCCTTATCAGTCACATTCGCAACCGCTATGGCTAGTAGTTATTCCTTTTTGAAGCACAAACTATCGTCTGTCAAGACGGCAAGGTGTCAATGATAACCTCTCTAGATGTTAATACTGATTTAATGCCGTTGAAAGCATTTTTAGCCATTCCAATCGGCACTCAATGCGGTCAACATCAGGCCGGCCGCCTACACTTTCTTAGATACCTGAATTTGCCACATAACGAGAAGAGAAAAACTGAACACATATTGTGACAACTAGAAAGATTTGTGGGAAGAAAGATAGATGTAGACAGTCAGAAAAAAGTCTTGACAGTTTTGTGTCATAGTATGAAAGGGAGGAAACACACGAAATGATACATGCCGTTGTAGATCGCAAGATGTGAGGAGGTAAAATCGCCCAAGCCAGTCGGGAGCCGAGACACTTTGATGATGATAAGTGGAATACATTGTTATATTGTGTTTTTTTTTTTTTTTTTTTTTTTGCCCTCAATATAAAATTCAATATCTCAGTAACCAACTGAGGGAAAATGATGAGATTTAGCATATAACCTTATAATTATGTCCACCCAACAAAAAAATTTTTGTTCTGGAGATTGTACAGCAGATTTCAATGTTTGTTTATATGCGGTATATATTTTATTGCCCCCGCATTCATTCCATCATTTTAAGAGTATTACCGCTTCAACAAGACACACCCCCGCGGTTTTTGAAATTTGTCTGCGCGGTTTTCGCTTTTGGCAGACTGAGGGAATTTATATGGTGTAGTTCAGAGGTGTCGTCAAACTGTGGGTTCTTTCATGAACCGTGATTATATAAATAAACTAGCTGGCTCGGCCCGGCTCCTGGCGGGGATCTATCTATCTGTCTATCTATCTATCTATCTATCTATCTATCTATCTATCTATCTATCTATCTATCTATCTATCTATCTATCTATCGGTCTGTCTGTCTGTCTGGCTGGCTGTCTGTCTGTCTGTCTGCCTGCCAGTCTGTTTGTCTGTCTGTCTGTCTGTCTGCCTGCCTGCCTGCCTGCCGACCCACCCACCGACCGGCTCACCGACCGACCCACCGACCGATCGACCCACCCACCTACCCAGTCAGCCAGTCAGTCAGCCAGCCAGCCATCCACCCACCCACCCACCTACCTTTCTGCCTACCTACCTTTCTGTCTGTCTGTCTGTCTGTCCGAGCTATTAAATATTGATAAAAGTTACTGGAAAAAACGTCAGGACCATGTGTTGAAAGAGGAAGAGGACTATTGGAGAAAGGATGGATTGAATTTTATGCAACCGAGAGCAATCATCAACCTACTGGAATCGTCCAACACAGATTAAGGTCTGAGCAGATAGCAGACCTTAATCTACGTACACACTTACTAGGATATTTTGCTCCAACTATTCAGACGAATTTCAGGCCCTAAACATTACAGCATCAGCATCAGCTGAAGAAACAAGAAGGAAATGAAAAATAGGGTAAGAAATATATTCCTTCTACTTTCTTGTTAATTTACAAATTATTTACCCCGTGCCTCTGTAAATTCTCTGTCTTTACTAATATTACACATTGCACCCCTCTCAGGATTCTCCGTGGTGAAGTGGTCAAGCCGTCTGACTCGGGCTCCGAAGGTTGTATGTTAGATTCCGGGTCGCGTCCTTCATTTCACGAGTGCATTTTTCGGAGACTCCCGAGGATCGTCGCTGGAACTACGGAGTTCATGCTTTGTGTGACGCTTTCTGCGTTGTGGAAAGAAACTGAGCCATATGGGATAAAAACCCGGTGCAATGCAGCCGACCTTGTCGATTTTAAGCTAGTTCTTTCATTGCACCCACTCCCATACGAGAATTGACAGGTCTCCCATTACCATAAAAATAATTTTGTTAACGAGAAATCACTAGTTGTTCAGCAAAACATCAAAGGAATGTCGCCGCTTTCAATGATTTAAGTTGTTTTTGGACCTAACAAGGACATATTCCTTGGGTGGGGTTAAATATAAGACGGCTGGAAAAATTTCAAACGATGCAACAGACAGTTTTCAAAATAATTGATCGTGAATGAAGGCAAACAAATGTGGACATACTATAGTAATCATCATCATTATCATCATCCATTTTTTTCCGCCAAGCAACGTGGCTGACGTTCCAGTGCCTGATGGGTGGCTTTGGATATGTCATTCCATGTGATTGTACAATGTCTTTGATTCCGTCTATCCATTTTCTTCTCGGGCCTCCTCTTGCTCTCGTATCATCAGATCTTTCTAGTACCAGTGCTGGTAATTGGTGATGTTGTATTAGTAATAGATTCGTTAAAGTTTTGGTTTTGAAGTAGCTGTGTTAAGTAAAAAATGTGGATTGAAAAAAGTAGGAACGAACTATCGTAAAGCGAAAGTGCTATTTAACCGGTGACCTATCTGAATGAATACTATCTCGGCTACAAAATGTAAGAAATAAATTATAGACACCTTTTAAAAAGAAATAATAAAAAATGTTCATTAGCTACATTCTACATTTCATATGTATCTTAGTCTTAGACTTGTGACTGTGTGTAAGTGTAAGATAAATTGTATTGTTAGTTAAAATGTAGGCTTGTCGGGGACCACTAAACTAAAAATAAAAATAAATATTAAAATATAATATGCATGCTGAACTGTATAACTATTTCAAAGGAAAAAGGTGGGGGTACTACACTAAGCTCAACAAAGCAGCGTTATGTATTCTATGTACTCATGCACTAGTAACTTAAGTGTCATTTAATATTTATTTGAGGAGAAATTAACTATAACAGAACCTTCATATTTGAATTTGCAACAAATCTATCTAGATAACATACATCACCAAGTGCTCTCTCAAGTCGCTCTCTCTCTCTCTTCTCTCTCTCTCTCTCTCTCTCTCTCTCTCTCTCTCTCTATATATATATATATATATATATATATATATATATATATATATATATATATGGTATGAAGGCTAATACTACAATGGCTGGGGCATATAGAAAGAATGGAAGAGAATTAGGGAAACAAAACTCGCTTACACTCATGAAATAGATGACCGTAGACCCCGAGGTAGATCAAGAAGATTGTGGAAAGATAATATATATACAGACCTACAAGCACTTGGAATCAACGACTGGCAAGAGAAGGTCAACCAGAGAGATGAATGGAGACGGATTGTATCTGCAGCAAAGAACCTCAATGGCTCGGAGCGCTGAAGAAGAAGAAGAATATATATATATATATATATATATAAAAACTGTCATTTACTGCCAATATAGTACCTTGCGGTGTGTGGCAGAGGGGTCTTTGAGCCCGAGGAATAAAGGCCGCCTGGCTAGTGCAGTCGCCGCGAACTGCAGGTTAGGATTTTCTTTTTGCCCCCGACAGAAAAAAATTCCACACCTTACCGAGGGATCGAACCGGGTCTCCCGAACGAGAGTCCGGCGTTCTAGCCACTCGGCCAGCCGCTCCTCATATATATATATATATATATATATATATATATATATATATATATATATATATATATATATATATATATTCATTTTGACTCTAGCAATTAACGAGGTATTTAGTAGATCAAATACAACAGCAGAGTTTGTCATAGAAACTAAATCTAAACACTAGAGGATGGTCGGTGCCGACTGTGTGGATACCAGCAGTCTAGGAAATACATTTAGCAATGATTAAATATGACATTAAGTCAGCAGTTACAAACATAACTGCAAAATGAACACAAATTTGGAATCAGTTTGACACGAAGGCAGGCAATCAAATTGTTTAAATGCTTCAACAAAAATATGCCACATAACATATGACATTAAAATTCTTTGCAATAAAATATTACTGAGGTACAACATGGTATGGCATTATTTGTAGAAAATAAGACAACTCTGCTGAACGCCAGAAGCATAATAATATAGAATATTATTTACTGAGGTGCAAGAAATATGAACTCTGAAGGATACCACTACCTGAGTCTATGACCCACTGCAATAGGCCTATGACAATGGGAAATGTTAAAAGTAGATAACCCTAAAGAACTGCTAGAAAAGATTAAGCAATATATTACAGAAACCAAAATCCTGTTTAGGGATCAATATTGCAAAGTGAAATAACTAATACTTGAAGTCATTTATTGAAAAGTGAAATAACTAATACTTGAAGTCATTTATTGAAAAGTGAAATAACTAATACTTGAAGTCATTTATTGAAAAGTGAAATAACTAATACTTGAAGTCATTTATTGAAAAGTGAAATAACTAATACTTGAAGTCATTTATTGAAAAGTGAAATAACTAATACTTGAAGTCATTTATTGAAAAGTGAAATAACTAATGCTTGAAGTCATTTATTGAAAAGTGAAATAACTCATGCTTGAAGTCATTTATTGAAAAGTGAAATAACTAATACTTGAAGTCATTTATTGAAAAGTGAAATAACTAATACTTGAAGTCATTTATTGAAAAGTGAAATAACTAATACTTGAAGTCATTTATTGAAAAGTGAAATAACTAATACTTGAAGTCATTTATTGAAAAGTGAAATAACTAATACTTGAAGTCATTTATTGAAAAGTGAAATAACTAATACTTGAAGTCATTTATTGAAAAGTGAAATAACTAATACTTGAAGTCATTTATTGAAAAGTGAAATAACTAATACTTGAAGTCATTTATTGAAAAGTGAAATAACTAATACTTGAAGTCATTTATTGAAAAGTGAAATAACTAATACTTGAAGTCATTTATTGAAAAGTGAAATAACTAATACTTGAAGTCATTTATTGAAAAGTGAAATAACTAATACTTGAAGTCATTTATTGAAAAGTGAAATAACTAATACTTGAAGTCATTTATTGAAAAGTGAAATAACTAATACTTGAAGTCATTTATTGAAAAGTGAAATAACTAATACTCGAAGTCATTTATTGAAAAGTGAAATAACTAATACTCGAAGTCATTTATTGAAAAGTGAAATAACTAATACTTGAAGTCATTTATTGAAAAGTGAAATAACTAATACTTGAAGTCATTTATTGAAAGTGAAATAACTAATACTTGAAGTCATTTATTGAAAAGTGAAATAACTAATACTTGAAGTCATTTATTGAAAAGTGAAATAACTAATACTTGAAGTCATTTATTGAAAAGTGAAATAACTAATACTTGAAGTCATTTATTGAAAAGTGAAATAACTAATACTTGAAGTCATTTATTGAAAAGTGAAATAACTAATACTTGAAGTCATTTATTGAAAAGTGAAATAACTAATACTTGAAGTCATTTATTGAAAAGTGAAATAACTAATACTTGAAGTCATTTATTGAAAAGTGAAATAACTAATACTTGAAGTCATTTATTGAAAAGTGAAATAACTAATACTTGAAGTCATTTATTGAAAAGTGAAATAACTAATACTTGAAGTCATTTATTGAAAAGTGAAATAACTAATACTTGAAGTCATTTATTGAAAAGTGAAATAACTAATACTTGGAGTCATTTATTGAAAAGTGAAATAACTAATACTCGAAGTCATTTATTGAAAAGTGACATAACTAATACTTGAAGTCATTTATTGAAAAGTGAAATAACTAATACTTGAAGTCATTTATTGAAAAGTGAAATAACTAATACTTGAAGTCATTTATTGAAAAGTGAAATAACTAATACTTGAAGTCATTTATTGAAAAGTGAAATAACTAATACTTGAAGTCATTTATTGAAAAGTGAAATAACTAATACTTGAAGTCATTTATTGAAAAGTGAAATAACTAATACTTGAAGTCATTTATTGAAAAGTGAAATAACTAATACTTGAAGTCATTTATTGAAAAGTGAAATAACTAATACTTGAAGTCATTTATTGAAAGTGAAATAACTAATACTTGAAGTCATTTATTGAAAAGTGAAATAACTAATACTTGAAGTCATTTATTGAAAAGTGAAATAACTAATACTTGAAGTCATTTATTGAAAAGTGAAATAACTAATACTTGAAGTCATTTATTGAAAAGTGAAATAACTAATACTTGAAGTCATTTATTGAAAAGCTGTTGTTGCTTGATATGAACCTGAGCATAGTCCACAAATGTGCTACTACTAGTAGTAGTTGTTGTTTGTACTTTGGACTGATTTTGTGTAAGGATAAGCTCTCACTGTTGCCAGTGTCCCCTACCATCAGGTAAACTCCCTGACTTCTGAACTACTTTTAATTTACGTTCCCAAGTCAGGGACGAGAAGTCAACATCTAAGTCCAATTGACCAATGTGTAGTGTGGTCACAAGAGAAAGTTTAAGTGTGGTAACCCTTCGACTACGTCGGCTTCCAGTAAGATGAAAAAAATGGGAGGACATAGAAGGAGTGGTAGGAGATAGAGAAAGATCATAGGATTTGGCTGAGTTGGATGAGGTTCTGTGCTTCATTGGGGGATGACAGGTAGAAGAAGCTGAAGCTGTTTCTGTTACTGCGTAGTTTATAGTAAAGGACCCTTTCATGCCTACGGGTTTTAGGCATGTGGTATTTTATAGACAGTTGGCACTGCATAGGTCATGTGGTCCATATGGCACCTGTCACCTTGACTTCCCCAGACATGTCCAGGTACCCATCTTAGACTGGGTGAACATGGGAGCCCAGGTGAATTTTACAAGTCCATCTTAATGCAGATTTGAACCCCTGACAACCGGGCCTGATAGGCCAGCGTCTAGCCACTTTGCTATCATGACTCCCCTTGTGTGCCAGGACCTTAGAGTCAGCAGTTTAATGGTGAGAGGATTGACTTCATTGCACTGGGTTTGACCCTATGTGGCATTGCCTCTTTCTGCAGGCCTACTGAAAGAGTTGCACAAAGCATGAACTTCGCAGTGCCAGTGACGACCCCCAGAAGCCTTAGAGAAAATTGCACTCTTGAACCAAATGATGAAGTCCAGAATCGAACACACAGTTTCAGAGTGCGAGTCAGGTCGTTTAACCACTTTGTCATAGAGATTCCTCAAATAGATAGAAGTATGAGAATGCACCTCGTTTGTCATAATAGGGTTATCCTCTGTGCAATGCATGATGATTCTTGTCTTTTATTTAACATTGCACGGTCATAACACTCAATTGTGGGGTTTAGTTAAATTATATTAGTTTAACGAAAGTTAAATCTCTAATAACCCACTCTTTTTTAAGCATATTACTGTTACTGATTGGATTATTTCTGCATCCAATTTTATGTATACATATATTGTTGCAGCAAGAATGTACAGTTGGTAAGTTATTATAGTAATGTTTAATCATAAGTTCCTAGGTGGTGCACCTTCGCACGTGTGTTCACATATGATTTCTGCTATGTATGTGATGCAAGGAGGCATGGTAAAATACACATTTGCAATTTTGCATCCAAGTTTTTGTTTTCCCCACTATCTCTCAAAACCTCAAGCTAAATGGATAATTATTTCAGCATCATCATGTTCGATGCCAATAAGCGTACATGATCACAAGAGTTGTGGATCAGCCCTGTGTTTTTATCTTGATTAATCTATGAATTGACAAAACATTCTATTCATCTTCAAAGAAGGTAGTTTGCAATTGATTTCCTTCTTAGCAGTGACCATAATGGTCAATAACCGTAGCCACTGTCTCCAAATAGAGTCAGCTGCTCTTCAACCCCATCCATCACCTGCATTCATGTCTTCAGGTTACCCTAAAAGGGGGGGGGGGTGTGTGTGTAAACAAGTACTTCACTTTGCCTAAGGGTGTCCCATATTCTAAGGGAAGGAGGCATGTTACTTCTCCTTTGATAGGGGATACCTCTATTCTGCCACCCAATAATTTGTTCACAACCAGTTAATATGCTCACCTATAATTAACTTTGAAATAAGAATGAGGGATGGTTGGATTTGATTTTGGCAGCTCTATCCAGCATATTCTTTTTCAATAAAGGTTGAAAGCTGGTCTCCCTGGCTAAGGGGTTATTGACTTTCTCTGTAATCCTGAATATACACATAGGGTAACACAGCTGCGTGAGATTTGGTAGCGGATTGCGTCGCATTGGTTACTTATGGGGGTATGTGAGCCGTTTGCTCAGAAAGCAATGGCATACTACTGAGCATAATCTTGCCAAGACATCAACAACAGCGGTAAAATGCTGGTGTTGACAACAATGTCCTGTAAAATAGGATATGTGAAATCAAAGATGTTTTTGAATTTTTCATTGCACTAGATGTTTTTAAATTTTCCAGTGCACTGGATGGTTTTGAATTTTCCAGTGTACTAGATGTTTTTGAATTTTCCAGTGCACTAGATCTGTTTAATATCAGATGAATGTTTTATGCAACAACCAATGGAGGGCAAAGAAACAGTAACCACTGACAACGCACAGAAAAAAAAAACAGTTTTTCTGTTCAAGAGCCCTAAAGAAAATGAAGTTGATAAATTTACAGAGGTAAGTTTATGTCTGTCGACTTGACAGTGGTATTGAATGAACAGTGTAAATAAACAGTATAAACATTCATTAATTGGTGCCTGTGGTCGAACAGACAGATTAAAAAGATGTGACTTAATGATCAATGTTAAGCTCATTCATGACAAGCAGGAATCACACAGACAAACTCATGGCTGTGTCTTTTATGTCTTTCATCTTTACATCTGTAATTGTTGATTAAATTGTTCACTTATTTACATTTTAATAAAGGAGCCAAATTATGTTTTTCATTTTCAGAAGCGTACATATCAAATTGTGAATGACTGTTATTGCATTACAACTCGGAAGTATGGATTATCATTAAAAAAATATGATAAATACCAAGATGTATTCCAGATGTGTGCCTCGAAGTGCCTACACCGGCAACCGTCGAGGTCTCAACTCGTAATAATGCAAAACAGCAACGAAGGACGAGGAATTAAACTTGCGTCCTTACCTTGAATACAATGACAATCAACGGCAAAAGTCAAGATATCAAAGCGCTACCAGAAGTTTATTCCGTAGCAGACATGTGAACATTAAACTCACGCAGACCTGTAGGTTGACCCCTATAGACGGGGTCGGCGCCTACTTTACTGATCCACCGATGAGTGTCCAGTCTACTGCGCTCTGCTTGACGCCCTGATCCACTGATTCCATTTAAGCTGTAATTCCACTCTAGGTTTTTCCGCCCGGTTACTTCACTGCGGTATCATCATCAACAGATCCCTCTCCTGACTCATAGCTGTCTCACGCTCATATCATCGCGTCCAGAGGTCACCTCACACAGATCCTTAGAAAAACACGTCCTTGTTCGAAATCACCATCACAGCCTCTCCCGTTGCTATCTACTGACGTTCTCCTTTTCTCCCGCCTATTCCGATGACGTCATTCTGTCTAAACGCCATGTGGCAGTATGCCCCCCTCCCTTTTAAAATGATGTAATCATTTTTTTTTCTTTACATCAAGAGACTTAACCTGACACATAGCAGTGTAGACACAATGACTTCCACAAGACTGGCAATAATAACTGACGATCAATGATCAAAATATAACTATACTAACATAGTATTTAATCTAACTACGTTAACTAATCAACTATTATCACAATTCATTAAATTAACTCTATATACACATACTAATATTATACAATGTTCATTCATATCACAATACGTGTTCACCGGTTTTCCTTTAAAGTAGTTACACCCAGTCACAAACCATCCAAGTGAAAACTCGACACAGGAGAAAAGTCACACAAGTCAAAGTTCTCAAAGTTCTCCATGCCTCATCGGTTCCTCTCCATGTACTTTTTCTTATCATCCTGTCAAAATCATATATTGACAGAAGTATCCAACTACTTAAACTATCTATTTGCAATAATAATATGTAATTGTTGATCTGTGTGTGTATTGCCAGTAAATTCGGTGCTATCTAACACATATTTCCAAAAACTCTATGAACAAACAACTATAATAAACTAGGATTGAATAAATTGAATAAAATATTTATATTTATAGATGATTTAGAATATCGGCAAGATTATAATTGATTTGTAGATCCTACAGTTTTGTGAAGAATCATATCTCAAAGATTCAAGATTTCTAAGATAATAAATCAGAAATATAATAAATATTTAAATCAAATACTCTTCATAAAATTATTAAGTTCTCTAATAACGATATAGTTACGAACAATTATCTGTAGAATAGAGAACCAACATATTTTTACACACTTAAGTGAAGAAAGATAGTGAGAACAATTCTGACAAGTATAACTTTACACAGTGACATCTGGGATAACTAAGTAATAAGACCCTAATGTGTCTGTGGTGTACTGTGTTGACATGAACCTAACACTTTCACATTCATCCCATTTTATTTTTCTTGTTATTTTTTCTTTTATTCGTCCTTTTATTCATTTTCTTTCTTTCTTTCTTTGTTTCAAATCTGTAGAATCTCTCTTCTGCACTCATGCCAATATTTGTACATTGTAACTTTGTTGATTGAAACAATGTAATTATTTTCAGTCTTGTGTATCTTCTTTTAACTTGTGAATGGATAATTGTAATGCCGCACGCAACGTATTTCTTTGATTGTGTGTATCTGTTAGTGACATACTGTTTAACTTCAGCGTGTATGTGTGTAATACACCTAATGACTTCTGTATGTACGTTTGTGACACATTTCTTGACTTCTGTGCGTATGTATGTAATCCATTTCTTGCCTTTTGTGTGTATATTTATGATATGCGTTTTTGTTTGTATGAACCCGTTTACCCTATGTTTCCTCGCTTGTTGTGCATGTAACTTTTGTATGTAATAACCAATGCGTGATACTTTTGGTTTCTTTTTTGAATGTTTCACAAATATGTCATTTACCGACAAATAATCTCGTTTGCTTTGTTTTTGAGTATCAGTTATTTCTTCATGTTTGGGTTCGTTGACTTTGTGCAAATCTTGGTATTTGCAATTAATTACCGTTATGTTATCACTCAGTATCATTGTATCATGCATGTCTACCGTTGATGTACCCTGTTCTATTTGCGTCTTTTCTTCTTCTTCTTCTTCTTGTGTTGTTTCGATTTGAGCATTTGTACTTGTAAGTGTTTCGTTAGACTTGTGTTCTATAGTTCCTTTCTGAACGAAATCTCTGGCGTTTGGTTCTTTCACTACTGTAGCACATACTTTACTTGTGTGATTATTTTCTTTTATTTCATACATTTGTCTTATACGCTCCTTCCACATTGTTTCCTTTGCAAGATTCTCATTTTCAAGAGCGAGTCGTTTTTGCTTGATTTCTGTCCCTACTGTTATCTGTCTTGCCTTTAACTCTTTTTCCTTAGCCACCATTCGTTCGCGTTCCAAAGCTATTTCTTTTTCTCTAGACTCTATTCGTTCGCGTTGCAGGGCTATTCGTTCTTGTCGTTCACGCGTAGCTTGAAGTTGCTCTGTTGCCAGTTTTTCCTGTCGTTCCATCCTCTCACGTGCAGCTTGAGCTCTAAATTCCTGTATGACCCAATTCCTAAGTTCTGCTCCAGCCAATCCATTCTTCTCACCCAACTCCGTGAAATATTGTAGTGTCGACATCTTGTCCTACCTGTGTAATAATTTATTTTGCTGAAATATGATAGAACAATGCAAAATGTAAATATGTTCAATTCAGATAAGACAGTCAATATAACAACTGTTGAACAAAATGTGAACTGTAACTCAACAGCACTGTAAACTTGAACAATACAGAAATTCAGTAACTTCTTGCTATCTATATATCTGAAGTGTTATTATCTGTAACTAACAGAAAATAATATAAGAAATATATTCAGTATAAAGAATATATAATACTAGACACTCAACAATGACAGAAGACGACTGACGAGTGACGTAACTAGATATTTTCTTTCATAAAAGACAATAGTACTTTTATAGAACTTACTACTACACTTAACACAAGACAACAATTATGTGTTGCCACCACAAGTGTCCTTGTTTAATGTAGAAACGCTCTTCCAACCGCTCCCACTATCTATTTTTGAATTAATTTACTTAAATAATAGGCACCTCATTTATCAACAATAACACATTAACCAACAATAACATATACTGGCCTTGTGCAATATTTGGGTTGACTCCTTTGGTCCAATATGACGTGTGGAACAAAAAGTTGACGTTATGTCCAGATGTTATCGTTGTCAGTAAATGTCGACAATTAATGGAGGTTCTCCTCGAAACACAATATCTGGTAAAATGACACGATGGTGTAATGCACTTACACCAGCACCTAGACCCACGCGGTCTGTGGCCGACTGACAAAACCTAGTCGGTTATGGTGCACCCGTCGAACTTTGAGTTAAATTTGGGTATATTATTCCAACGATACCCACAGTAGACTGTTGTGTGTGTCTTATCCATCCTTCTATTCCTCCATGATGACGTGTGTAGTGTCTCCGTGTAAGTCAAGTAATGTCCCATGTGTAGTGTTGACGATAAAGAATGCGATATTCTGTGAAGAAACTTCGTGTCCGTTGATCCTATGCCAGTGAGGTGTCAGTCTAATATAATGAACTGGCACCGTGAGACAACCGAAATGCTGCTTCGGCAACTGTAAATAGTCAGCAACAATGTGTCCGTGACGACTGAAATGTCGTTAGTAAATCCTTGCTCACTTGGTATGGCGGCGCAATGTGAGTCTAGTATCCGATAACGGCATCATAATACAAGGTTGAAATAGTGAAGGTTGAGTGCGGGAATATTGTGGGGCAGTGTCAGTGAGGAAAAATGTCCTGACAGGGTTATGTGGAGGGACACCAAGGTTTGGAAGTAGTGTCGTTAATTACGAAGTAATATGTTCGTTTTCCACAGATTACCTCCGAAATTTACCGGGACCCCTGCTCCTCAAGGTTGTCATGTTCGGTATAACATATGTATCTCTGATTGCAGTGTAACTTGCTGCTCTTGTATACTACTTTGCTCTGTCCCCAAATTCTGATAGGACAATTCGTATATACTGTCTTCTGTTTCGAAGTTCCTCGATAATGTGGGGTATGTAACAATTCAACCCACAAATCGTTATTAATGTATTACTTCAGCAATGGAGTTACGAGAATAAACAATTAATAACTCCTGAGCAGTTTCAAACGATCAGTTGCATTCATTTCTTGTAAGTACCGCACGTTATTGTGAAATGTCAATCTGTTAATAGTTTAATGTGACAGCGCAGTGTTTCTCAGGCTCTCAATGCCTACTATGATGGTTATAAGTATCTTCCATGTCGACTATATAGTCAAATTACTCATATGGCCTGTATCTGCTGTCTATCTTCTTTTCCAAGGTAACAACAAAGCTATAAGTGTCCCACATTCGTTCTAAATATAATGTTCTTAAATATCTTACAATCTCTTATACTGTTCGTTGTTCAGAACTATTTTATAGCACTGTGATGTGTTTAATATAGTGCAGTTTTGCGCGTATGGTGCATTCTTGCTGTGTAACTATTATACTGTTATTGCAATTCTTATACGCAACGGTGTTATTACAGTACTACTTTCTCACTGTCTTGACATGTTAATTCTAGTCGAACTGGTTGTTCTTGTGAAATATAAACTTCTAACTTACTGTTGTAACTTGCAAACTGTATGATCTTCCAGTTTACCTATTCCTGCTCTTCTCCATTTTGTGACGTCCAGCTTGTGTGTGATTCGTGTAGTGCGGTGCAACTCAAGATGTTGGCGTGCAAATGTTTCTACGCTCAGCTGACTGAATCTGGCAGGAATTTCGTGTTGACAATTTTTTTTATGCAGCGAGTCCAGTGACGACCCCCATATGCCTCGAAGTGCCTACACCGGCAACCGTCGAGGTATCAACTCGTAATAATGCAAAACAGCAACGAAGGACGAGGAATTAAACTTGCGTCCTTACCTTGAATACAATGACAATCAACGGCAAAAGTCAAGATATCAAAGCGCTACCAGAAGTTTATTCCGTAGCAGACATGTGAACATTAAACTCACGCAGACCTGTAGGTTGACCCCTATAGACGGGGTCGGCGCCTACTTTACTGATCCACCGATGAGTGTCCAGTCTACTGCGCTCTGCTTGACGCCCTGATCCACTGATTCCATTTAAGCTGTAATTCCACTCTAGGTTTTTCCGCCCGGTTACTTCACTGCGGTATCATCATCAACAGATCCCTCTCCTGACTCAGAGCTGTCTCACGCTCATATCATCGCGTCCAGAGGTCACCTCACACAGATCCTTAGAAAAACACGTCCTTGTTCGAAATCACCATCACAGCCTCTCCCGTTGCTATCTACTGACGTTCTCCTTTTCACCCGCCTATTCCGATGACGTCATTCTGTCTAAACGCCATGTGGCAATGTGATGCTATTGTATAATGAAGCCAAAAGGCAGGACAGAAAAAACCAATGGTATATGGTAATATCCTGAAAGAAATAAAGAAGCATAGAAAATTGCTCAGTGCAATACAGACTAGAAGGCTGTTGTAGATGGTCATAACTTACAGCAATAAAATAAGTCATGAAGACAAAATCCTTGGCAAAGCATGAAATATATTCATTGCCCGGATGTGCAGACACTTTTGGAAAAGACTGGCTTAGGCATGGTGTCCAGCAAGTCCCTTTGCTGGAGCCTGCTGTGTGTATAGGAAATGTCCACCTCTGGTTTAAATAGGCCAGATATGAACTGGAGCATGCAGTCTTGTAGAATAAACTACCTGAGGATGTTATACACACCCTTGATCTTGGTGTGGTAGACCACAACAGTAGAAGATAAACTCTATGGACCTCTGAGTGAGCTAAAAAAAAAGATAGTGTATCCAAGAGACTACATTGCAGATATAGACAAATTTCAAGTGAACGAAAGAAGAAGAGGAAGGAGTAGTAGATCAGACACCAAGATTCTCTGTGTCTGACTTATGGGAGTAGACTGGAGCACTTATGGATATATCCATGTGCAAACAAGTACAACAAACGGAGACATGTCACTGAAGATGTTTACAGCACTGAAGAAAACAGCAGATGATCAGCAAAGTTATTGACACCCTCAAAACCAACCCATGAGCTGAACAACTAGATAATGATATTAGAAAGTGTAGGTCAGCATGGCCGAATGGATACAAACACATGTTCTTAAACATCCGGTGTGCTGATGCCGAGGTAAGGAGTTCAACCCCTACACTGGACAGTTGGACTAAAATGTTGACCTTTCGTTCTTGACTTGGGGACGTTAATTACAAGTACCTTTGAAGTCTGAGTGGGTTCGCCTGATGGCAGGGGACACTGTTAATAGGTAAAGCTAATCCACACGCAAAATTCAGACCAGCATTACTAGAAGTAGTATGTATGGACTACGCTTGAGTTCAAAGCAAGTGAGAGCAAAAAAAAAATGAGAAAATTAATTATACTTTGTTTAATCTAAACAGCTGATTACATTTTGAAAACCTATTTCAGTGAATTTATGTTTTTACTACAATTTTAGTGTAATCTCTGCAAACACTGACTAAATTATATACTTCATTATTGTGTAACCTCAGTGTGGTATGCCTATTGAAATTGTATGTCAAATATCTAGAAAATCTTAATGAATAATTAAACATCTTCATTTTTTTTACCAGAGCATTGAAGAGGTTGGATTATCCTGTGTAACGATTCCAGTACTTTCCTTTCGGTTTATTAATCAGTCCATGCTACGCAGCCATCTCTCTGCCATTCATCTGTTCTCAGCCATCATCTTCACGAGTGTCCGCTCAGTGGAAGCTGTTGTCAGCATCATCAAAGGTACGTGATATATTTTAATTTCACATTTGATCCGAAGAACTGTGGCAGTACAGTGACTAGCATGCTAACCTGCTGCCCTGGTGGTCTTGTGCTTGAATCCCCGAGGGGGGTTAGTTGCATATCCTTTACAGGACATTGCAATCAACCCCAGCAATTTTTGGCTGTTTGTGAGGTTTTGATAGTTTATATTCAGTAGTTTGCCATTGCTTTCTGAATGACTGGCACTCATACCATTGTATGAAAATCAACACAAAACAGTCTGCTGCCAAATCACCCGCAGTGGTGTTTCGACCGCGGTATGCAGGATTATGAATTGCGTCCATAATCCCTTCATAAAAGAGCTAGCGAGGAAGGGATTTGCTTAATTGACATGGGCTCCTGTGCCAGCACAACTAAAATTGGTACCAGGATATTGTCTGTGAAGTAAAGGAAGCCATGGAGATATTAACCACATCACTCAATGAATGCTATTGATCTAAACATATGGGCCTATTAATATGTATCCAGTCAATTCATGGCATGAATAGGAGTCTTTTTAATTGTTTTATTTTTTTTTTATCTGACATTGAATATAATATCAGTATATCGCCAGAAAGAAGATACTGGGTAGTTTGACATCATGACATGGAGCAACGTCGGTATCAGAAATTATTGACAACTCAACAGACAGAAGACTGTAAACAGACATGATCACCAATACCACACGGTATGGACAATACGAAGAAGAAGATATTGCTAGAATGGCTCAGAAAATAGCCTTGAAAATTAGAATATTAGATCATCATGAAATTGAGAAATTATGATTTGGTAACTAATCGACAGAGTGTAGAAGATCATATATTGATGTATTATTTCATCTTCTTCTTCTTCTTCTTCTTCATCTTCATCTTCTTCTTCTTCATCTTCATCTTCTTCTTCTTCTTCTTCTTCTTCTTCTTCTTCTTCTTCTTCTTCTTCTTCTTCTTCTTCTTCTTCTTCTTCTTCTTCTTCTTCTGCTTTTATATCTCAATGGAGCATAGGACCTTAACCAATTCATAACAAGTCCTTCTATCTTTTGCTGTTTCTTGCAGTCTCTTTAAAGTTCTTCTCGTTTTATTCCTCTTTGTCGTTAATTCTCTTCTTCATGTGTTTTTAGGTCTCTTATCTTTTGCTCTAAATGTTCCAGGAGAAGGCTTTCTAGTTATACTTTTAACAGGTTTTCTCAGTGTGTGTCCTATCTAGTTAAACCTTTAACGGTTTTTCACAGTGTGTATCCTATCTAGTTATACTTTTAATGGGCTTTCTCAGTGTGTGTCCTGTCTAGTTGTAACTTTAATGGGTTTTCTCAGTGTGTGTCCTATCTAGTTATACTTTTAACAGGTGTTCTCAGAGTGTGTCCTATCTAGGTATACTTGTATCAGGTATTCTCAGGGTGTGTCGTACCTAGTTATACTTTTGGTGTGCATCCTATCCAGTTATACTTTTATCAGGTTTTCTCAGAGTGTGTCCTATCAGCACCGTAGTCTTTTCCTCACCTCTTGGTTATCCAGAATTTGTTTAGTTTTCCCTATGGTCTCCACATTGGTAGTTATGTCATACCATTTTTATCCCTCCTTCTAAACCAGTGAGAACTAATTGCTCCTTAGCCAGTGAAATGTTTTGATCTCTTCTTAAATAGAACAAAATACGGAATTTGTTTTACACAAATAAAGCCTTCATTACATCTACAGTTGCAGAATGTATAAACATGTGGATTGTGCAAGACCAGTGCTGGAATTTTGCATCTGTAGAGGAGGACTGAAGTGTGTATATATAACCTTGTTACAGTACAGAACATTCCACTTGATGGTGATGATGTCTTAGAAAATCTTAGTTAAATTGAATTTGCAAACGTACAATTATCTTAATATTTATATTTTAGAGAGGAGGAGGGGCAGGACAGCTGTGCAACATAATCTCTATTTAGGCACTTTGGTACTGAGACAGGAAGAAAGTCTCTATACCTACCTCACGCCCCATAGATGCTAAGCCTTTTCTGAGCTCAGACGGCCTTAATGCCAGTGGATCGAATTTAGGAGTTCATACTTAAAGTCTTCCAGAGGATTCCCAGACACCAACAATGATAATAATAATATAAGTTTTAGAATCTGGAAAAGGAAACATTAAAAGACAAACAGGCTGATATCTAGCTGAAACATCATTCTACAATATGTTATGTTCTGTCTACATTGCTTGGCTCTCTGTTCACAATATGTTATGTTCTGTCAACATAGCTTGGCCCTCTGGGAGTCTCTGTGGTGAAGTGGTCAAGCCGTTTGACTCGGGCTCCGAAGGTTGTGGGTTCGATTCCAGACCGCGTCCTTCGGTGCACGAGATAAAATTTTCAGAGACTCCTGTGGGTCGTCGCTAGAGCTACGGAGTTCATGCTTGATGCGACGCTTTCCGCTCTGCGGAAAGAGACCAAGCCATATGGGATAAAACCCTGTGTGGTGAAGTCGACCCTGTCAACTTTTTAGTGACTTTAAGCCATAGCTTGGCCCTCTGTTCACAATATGTTATGTTCTGTCAACATAGCTTGACCCTCAGTTCTGTGTTCATCCTGAAATGGTAGAAGGTCTTTCATGCTCCAGTGACCCCAAGAGCTATGCTGATAGTAGCACAGTTATTGGTAGGATCTCCAGCTAGGACAGGTCAAGGGGTGCGAAGCAGACGAGGATAGACACAAACCTGCTGCCTTGTATTTAGACTGGGGAAAGTCAAATAGGACCAGTCCTCATCAGGACCAACTCAATGCAATAATGAAAATACCAATCAGCAAGAGCCCAAACCAAACCTGACAAGTACAGAAGGAAACATTATTACCAGCCCTGTTTAGGACTAACTCGAAAGAGAGCACCTAAAGGAAAGATAATCATCTGCACACACAAAACGGACCTCAATTATAACTGACGCTGTAGAAGCAGGTTGAGTGATGTCAAATTTTTATTTTTGTTTAATGTAAATATTGAATCAAATTGAAGGCTAGGGAAAGTTAAACCCCCCCCCCCCCCCCCCCCCCCCCCCCCCAAAAAAAAAAAAAAAAAAAAAAAACTTGTCGAAGTAGTATGTACCGAGCCACAGGCTTGATGAAGCTGGTCAACACAATTCACTTGCTGGTGATGATGACGTCTGCACAACTTGAAAAGATAAGACAGGCAGGTTGACATCTAACTGAACCATCTTTCTACAATATGTTCTGTTCTGTCTACATAGCTTGAAATGGTAAGACAGATTTACATTTAACTGAAATATTTTTCTATAATATATTATTATCTGTCTACAGAGCTTGAAATGGAGAAGTGCATTCTTCAGAAACAGAGTTTTGTTGTTGGGAGCACTACAGCGAATGCTGGTAGGTTCCTGTCTACTTAATATTCTGTACATTTTAAACAGTACTAGAATTAGAAAAACATAATTACAATAGAGTACTCACAATGTAGACATTCCTGATAACAAATGCCTTTTAATATACAACTAAATAATACTGAAGACTCACATTAGGAATCCACTGTGGTGTAGTAATTACAGCACTTGCCTATCAGCATGACAGCCTTGGGTTCAATTTCCTCCTTGAGGCAGATTTTAAGTATGGCCATGTGGCTATAGGTTGACCTATTGTCATAACATGGCTATCATAAATTTTCTCGGAGGTGAGGAGGCCAACTTGATACTGCTCAAATTACCCACTGAGTGTCTTTATTTTCTTCAAATAACCTATTTACAGGACATTGCTGTCAACACCAGCATTTTACTGCTATCGTTGATTTCTTGGCAAGATTACACTCAGTAGTTTGCTTTCTGAGCGACTGACTCACATACCTCGTAAGTAACCAATGCGGCACGATCTGCTACCAAATCCCGCGCAGTTGCGTTACCCTATGTGGATATACGGAATTACGGAGAAAGACGTTAACACCTTAGCCTTAGTGTGAAAAATATTGAGCCTAGCACCATATTTCCAAAATGCCATGTTGTCATGGAAACTCATAACTAAGACAGAGTTAAGTAACAGTCAGAAAATTTTACAACTCATTTTAACTCTTGGATTAGTTTTAAAACATAATGTATGTATTGTTATGTACCTTTGTATGTATTGTTATGTAACTTTGTAGGTATTGTTATGTACCTTTGTTGGTATTGTTATGTACCTTTCTAACTCTAACTAGTGTGTACAAGCATTGATTTCATTTCATGCATGCCAGCTCCGTGGCGAAGATATTACGGACACAGTTCCTAATTCCGCATACCCGCGTTCAAAACACAACTGCAGGCGATTTGGCAGCAGACCGACTTGTGTTGACTTTTTATGAAATGGTATAGGTGCCGGTCGTTTGGAAAGCAATGGCAAACTACTGAACGTAAACTTGCCAAGAGAACAAACAGCAAAATAAAATGCTGGTGTCAACTGTGACGTCCTGTAAAGGATATGCAACTAACTTTATTATGCCATTTTTGTGTTGGATAAAAACAGTTTACTATCAAGAAATCACTGATTTCAGAACCAGAACTGAAACTCTCATTGGAAGAAAAAATTTCTTCTCAACAAGACAATTATATCTAATCAGCCAGCTATATACTGGGGGGAAAATAACAACAAAAGAATATTTAAATAAGTAGTTTTGTTGAAACCTCAAATTTGGCACATTAACAGATGACCTATAGTATACGTGCTCTGCCACTCACCTGTCCACTCCCAAACCGTGGATTACATGATTGAGCAAGACCCTGGTCTGTGCTTTAACAATACAGGGATGAAGATGGGGACAGTTGGCCAAAAGACGCACTGTAACAACCAGATTGTCTGGCACTTTTCACATGAAATATGCCAATAATAGTGTAGTTTATGTAGGAAGTTAACTCTGTCGTGCCAGACAACCCATCATGTGCTGGTCAGCCATTCTTGTGACCACAGTGTTTCAGTTTTCTTTACTTCTTCAGTCCCAAACAGTTATTTCTTTTACCTGATCTGTCTTAGGTGTTACTTTAACTCTCTCTCTCTCTCTCCTGGTTATTAATTTAACTCCTTCAAACCATGACAATTATTGCTGTAATTCCTTCAGTCCAAGACATTTATTGCTGTAACTCCTATAGACCGAGTCAGCTATTGCTTTAACTCCTATAGAGACATTTATTGCTTTAACTCCTATAGAGACATTTATTGCTTTATGTTCTACAGACTGAGACAGCTATTGCTTTAACTCCTACAGACAAAGGCAGCTATTGTTTTAACTCATACAAAGACATTTATTGCTTTAACTCCTTCACACTGAAGGTTTTTAGCATGATTTATATTATCTAAACTAGCAGCAGAAAGTATTAATATGGTCACCACAAATGACTGTCTCAAACAACACTGTGTACGCGCAGATGCTTGATTTATGTTTACATTGTTGTTGTCTAGCAAAGCGATCAGGCTTCAGCCCAAAAGGTGAAAACAGTGGCAACGCTAAAGCATTAGCAGAGTTCATTTTACGTGAAGGTAAGATTCTATAGTGAATTTAACACACACACAAAACTATAACAGAACTGAAAGATGATTGGAGCCTCTAAGTTGTGAGAAAATGCAAAATAATAATTCGTAGCAATCTGAATCAAAGTTAGTTGCCAATCCTTTACAAGAAGTCACAGTCAACCCCAGCATTTTTTTGGCTCTTTGTGATTTCTTGGCAAGTTTACGTTCAGAAGTATGCCATTGCTTTCTGAACAACCAGCACTCACACCAATGTACTGGAATCTAGCGTATGCGATCTGCTTTCATATCACCCACAGCTGTGCTTCGAATATGGTATCCAAGATTGCGAAATTGTGTTTTATAAAAAAAATACTCTAGAATTGGGTAGATGCTGGTGGCGCAGTGGCTAGCATGCAGGCCTGGTGGTAATGAGTTTAAATCTGCATTGGCACCAAATGTTTTAATTTGTGTAGGTTCCCAGGTCAGCCCAGTCTAAAGCCAGGATCTGAAATTTCCTGGAAAGTCAAGGCAGCTGGCATGATGTTGGCCACATCACCCATCAAATGCTGATTAGTCTATGAAAATATGGGCTAGCACCATATACCCTATACACCCCAGGGAGTTCAAGGACCTCCTGCTTTATTTCATATATATGATAGGGTTCTCAGTATTAGAGCATAGTCCACTTGCCAATACAGTGTAAGTCTACGGTTCGTATTACAGTGGCTTTTATTTAGCAGATCATTACATTTCCCCAGGATGGGGAACAGTGTTAGTGTAATTTATGTCAAAGTGAATAAATCATAAGCTACCTCTACACCCTGTTGTCTTATCTATACTACATGATAATTACTAAGTAGGGAAGCGGAGTCATAGGTTCTCACATATACTAGGTTATATATAGTCTTTTGAATTTTGGTGACCAGCTACCTTTCCTTGCCACTGCCTTTCCTCCGCAAAAAATATCTGGTTTCCATTTTTTCAAGGCCAGATCCTCCAAAAATCCCCTCACTCCAGAATTACCTACAAACTATCATGCCTGTTACCACGTGTATACCAACATGGTTTCTGCTGCACTGTTTCTGTGTCTTGCATTCTCCCTTTACCTAGGAGGTCATGGCAACAACCCCCGTTACACTGTTTCTATGTCTTGCATTCTCCCTTTACCTAGGAGTTTATGGCAACAACCCCTGTTACACTGTTTCTATGTCTTGCATTCTCCCTTTACCTAGGAGTTTATGGCAACAACCCCTGTTACACTGTTTCTATGTCTTGCATTCTCCCTTTACCTAGGAGGTCATGGCAACAACCCCTGTTACACTGTTTCTGTGTCTTGCATTCTCCCTTAACCTAGGAGGTCATGGCAACAACACCTATTACACTGTTTCTATGTCTTGCATTCTCCCTTTACCTAGGAGATCATGGCAACAACCCCTGTTACACTGTTTCTGTCTTGCATTCTCCCTTAACCTAGGAGGTCATAGCAACACCCTCCTGCGCTATATATGACTTGCTTTCACATGTGTCTGTCTCTTGCCATCATTTCTGTTTCTGCCAGGATCTTCTTCTGCGTTCATCCGGAGTGTTTTTTCTTCACTGTTGTGGTGTTGTCCACATCCCAGCTGGTCAATTTATAATGGCCAAAGACATCACGGTCAACCCTCAAGGGAAGGCAGGGGCAGAACATGAGCATTCCCCGCCATCCAAGGAGGCTTCCATAATTGCATAGCCAACACATAGTGCTCTGGTTTTGGACTCACCCAAGGAATCATCACGTCCTGCACATGGCTGCTTCACTTCCTCACTTCCATATATTGGGCATTTCATTCGCTACTGGCCGCTCCCCACGCAAACTAGGAACAGTCAGTCTGCAGCCAACATCCACTCAGCGATCTTTCGGTTCGGACTTTCTGCGGGCGTTTGTTGATCGGGTTACCCTTCCCAGGTGCTTCGAAGGACATTACACTCCCACTCGGACGTTTTTGCATTGTGCCTGATTTATTTTCACCGTAGTCAGACACATCCGACTTTAGTGGGCGTTTGTTGACCAGGTTGGCCTTCCCGGGTTCCCAGGATCTTATTTTTATATTTTCTATTATCCTGTATGGTTCTGTCATTTATCCACAAAGTGGTCTGCCGAAAGCGTCGCACAGAGCATGAACTTCATAGCTCAAGTGGCAACCTACTGGGGTCTCCAAAAACACTTCACTTGGAAACCAAATGACAGTTTGAAAATAACACCAAGACCTTTATAATGCACGGCATGTGGCTTGTCTACTTTGTCACAGAAACCTCCTGAAGCATCTAAACTTTCCTAAATATTCTGTCATGTATTATTTGTGTTTCACATGCAACACTGTTTTAATAATACTTATTTTTTATATGACAGAAGCACACTTTTAATAATACCATGCTGTTTCATAAAGTCAGTGACATTTTTAAATGCCTTGAGGCATATTGGGCATGTAGTGCTAGCCAGTATTTATACAGGTCACCTGGCATTTAAGGGGTGATGTGATCAATTTCACACAGAGCACCTGGCATTTGAGGGGTGATGTGATCAATTTCACACAGGCCACCTTTACATCACATGACCGGTCTTGGTGCTCTATTTAGACTGGGGCAACCTGGGAGTCCAGGCTAAATTAAAAATTATGGCTGAATTTAAATTTTAACCTATGACTATTACGCCAGTGTGTAAGCATGCTAACCACTGCACTACTTCAAATTCTAATCTGCCTCATATGATGACAGTAGCACAACGTATATATGTATCTCATAGTACAGTTAATACACAGTTTATTGTTTATATTATACACTTAAACAACAGCACAAACATTATCATTCTTCTTTTCATTACTTACAAAAATACTGTTCGTGCAATATCATCTTCATATTGTATTCCACTTAGTGACACAATTTCCACAATATCTTATTTGCATCACTAACACAATTTTTGCTTACATGTTATAACATTTTAATTGCAATACTTGTTCACAGTTGGTCCTGATAAATCTAAGGCATTGTTGTATCCTTGTTCTAATATACATCGTGACACTCTACCAGACATTCTCACCAGCCACGGTATGTTTATTAATAACAGGAAATCTTGTCCTGGTCAGTTCTTATTTGTAGTTTACAATGTTTGACACAATAAAGATGCTCCTTCAGGGCATGGGGTTGGAGTCCCTCTGGGCAGTCGATTGGAGTCTGTTGCCAATAAAATATCTACATCCTATAGAGGAAACGTCAACCCAGGACTAATCCCAGCCAGTCCGTTTGTGCTGTGCTGACTCATAACCTGGTTATATGCTAATATTCCTCTCCACAGATGTGATGTTCCAGTACCTGTCTTGTACACCCTGCTGGTTTCTAAGCTTGGAGAGGGGAAAGAGAACACTGTAATACTGTCCCTGTGGAGGTGATACTTTGGTACTGGTTGGGGGAAAATACACCATCTTCACACCGATAGATGCGAGACCTTCTCAGGGCTCAGACAAATTGAACGCCAATGCATCGGACTGAGTTAAAACCCATTCTTTCAGAGGAATCGCCCATTAACAAAGGAACCTGAAGAAGTTAGTTATATTCCTGACTAATCTTGGAGTAGTGGATTGGGCACCTGGGCTAATTGCATACGAGCAAAGAAATAGAATGTCCTGAATGTATACTGTAGTCATTAAAGTTCCCTTAACAGTTGGCAATCATTTCTGGTCTTGCCGCATTGTTATAGCCATACACGCTGTGTTCGACCACACACGTGTCCAGTCCATAACAAGGAAACAGATTACTAACTTTTATATATATTATCATGCAGAGTTTTTCATGTAGTTGTATCTGTGTGTGTTTGTGGTTTGTGTGCTGATGAAGGCTTTGGCCACGTCAATTTTCTTACTTGTCAAGTTCTAGTAAAGCTTACCAGTTCTGCGTCTCATGTTTTGGTGATTTATTCAGTGTAATCATTAAGGGTGTGCTATAATTTGCTTTGCCCTGCTTTCAGCAGTCTTATGTAGACTCATTTCAGTATCAGTCACCAATTGTGACACCTGTGTGTCACTATTCAGGTAGTTTCATTTTTCATTATTAGTTTTGTTTTTGGTATACTTCATCCTCTTTTTGTTACTAGTATTTCACCCTTATCAGTGTATCATTTATCCTTTATAGCAATACATCTGTATTCATGGTCTAATTTATCATTATTAATATTCCAAAATTACCCATATGACATTTATTGTTATTAAAATTCACTTCTATTGTAGTCTCTTTGATGCTATTATTAATATTTCATCCTATTTCTAAGTTGAACTTTAAGTTTTTTTATTCCATGTCAATTCTGTCATGTACTAGAATGTTAATCCTAGCACACTTGTATATGAATGTTTATGACCATGACCTTCTATTGACACCAATCCCTTTCAAATTAATATCTGAAATGTGGCTGATATGGTGCAGGATTATTAATCTGAGGCTGAGATGGGTCCTAATTATAGCTTCTCTTCTGAGGTATATTGGAAAAATGACATAACACAGACTTGTATATTAATTGTTATTGAGTAAATGGATGTGTAGGTGATTTGTGCATTCATTATCTTGTAATAAGTGGGTGAGTAGGTGATTTGTGCATTGATTATCTTGTAATAAGTGGGTGAGTAGGTGATTTGTGCATTGATTATCTTGTAAAAAGTGGTGAGTAGATTTGTGCATTGATTATCATGCAATAAGTGGGTGAGCAGGTGATTTGTGCATTGATTATCTTGTAATAAATGGGTGTGTGGGTGATTTGTGCATTGATTATCAATTATTAAGTGGGTGAGTAGGTGATTTGTACTTTGGGAGGTTATGGTATTATAGTGGCTTGATGCTCACCTGCCACCTGATGGGCAAGGGTTCAAATCTGCATTGGGGCAGATTTTTAATATTGACCTGAACTCTCAGGTTAACCCATTCTAAAATAGATACCATGAATTGTCTTGGGAAGTAAAGTGATACTGACCTCATGTCCCACCAAGTGCTGATTAGTCTATTAAGATGTGGATCTAGCACCATATGCTCAACACGGCTTAAGGCATACATTGTGGGGGCGGCAATAATTTTGTCTTTATATCTTTTAATAAAAGATTACAGTCCTCATGATCACAAGGTTCAAGCTTTGATCTCACCATAGGGCTGGGAATTTGTCCAGTAACCATTGGTTGCTAATGATATCACACTCCCCCTGATCTCTTGGGTAGTGAGATGGCATACCTAACCTTCTCGGATTGGCTGAAAACCAGGAGGTCCTGTGTACATGTTGTGAATGTTAACTATGCCATGGCAATTGGAAATCGCAAAGAGTAGACTATAAGGCCCCTGCCCTGGAAATAACATCTAGCCACGGGTAAATAAGGCCCATTACTATAGATGGAATCTGTTGAGAGGAAGCTAACGTGGCACCGGTGTATGTCACGTTGGACACACTGGACCATTGAGGTGCATAACTAAAGGAGAGTGAAGAAGGGGAAGAAGAAGAGGAAGAAACGTCCATGCTAGCAGCCAGATGTGCCTCTATGCTTAAAAGTCGACATGGTCGACTTCATTGCACCAGGTTTTATCCCATATAGCTCAGTCTCTTTCCGCAGTGTGGAAAGCGTCGCACAAAGCACGAATTCCGTAGCTCTAGCAACGACCCTCAGGAGTCTCCGAAAAATTTAACTCGTGAACCGAAGGACGCGGCCCAGAATCAAACCCACAACCTTCTGAGCCCGAGTTAAATGGCTTGACCACTTCGCCACTGAAGACTCCCTGCCTCTATGCTCCCACCACCATCATGGCTATGATTAATCAGCTTTCATGTGTTCACAGGGCTGAGTCTGACTAAAGTGGTTTCTTATGAAACTTGTCCTAATGAGAACATGGAGGAGGCTTTACAGGAAGCTTTACATTTACAGGTATGAGCTGTTTGTAGACAGATAAAGGGCTCTTTTCCATACCATCTTGGCATACCAGGGATATGGTAAGTGAGTAAAGGACTCTTTTCCATAGCCTTAAAGCTGTTGAGTGCTTTCCCAATATTTTATTGAACTATCGGCGATCGATGGATCATGTGATCAGTATCACACCGGCCACCTTGACTTCCCGGGACCTTTCCTGGTACCCATTTTAGGCTGGGTTGACCTGGGTCAGCTTACAAACATCCACCTTAATGGGGATTCAAATGACCACTAGACCGGCAGGCAAATGTGCTAGCCACTCCACCTCCATGGCTCACTGGATATATGGTGCTAGGCCCATATTAACCTGATCCAACAAAACTTGGCGTCTGATGTGTTCAGTGTCACATCGGCGGTCTGACCTCCAGGACAACTTTTTGTTGGTACTAATTTTATGAGTCTGGGTATACCGCAGAGGTATGTGGTTGTGAAAAAAATCCTTTTTTGGGTGAGACATGCAGTTTCATAATTTCCCAACGCACCAAGTTAGGGTTCACAATCAGCTACAGGCGATTTGGAAGCAGATGGCTTTAGATTGATTTCAGTCATTGACCATTCAGAAAGCAAGGACAAACTTTTTTTAAAAGTTGCATATCCCCTACAAGAGTCAACACCAGCATTGTTGATGTTCTTGGCAATATTACGCTCAGTAGTTTGCCATTGCTTTCTGAGCGACCTGCTCACATACCCCATAAGTAACCAACATGGCGTAATCCGCTTCCAAATCTCGCGCAGCTGTGTTCCTCACGTCGATATACTGGATTAGGAAGAAAATCGTTAACCCCTTCATCAGGGAGACTGAACTAAAAATACCTAGTAAATCGAAAAACAGCCAGTAAATGATGGAATTGATTGCAATGTCCTGTAAAGGACAGGCAGCTGATTTAACATTATAATAGAGGAAAGCCCTGAAATGAACTTGCTGCTTTATATTGGGTTAGTTGCATATCCTTTACAGAATGTTGCAATCAACTCCAGCATTTTTTGGATTTATGAATCCTGGGCAAGTTTATTTTCAGTAGTTTTCCATCTGTGGTCCTCTCAGTTATCTTATATTTTGATGAAGCTGATATTGTTTGTGTTATTTGTTGTCCAGTTGTTTAAACTTTCCACAAACATCTTTCTCTGTCTTCCTTCTTTACCAGGCATTTTCCCACGTGGGGCTAATGTATCTATTCCAACTCTTCTGTTGATATTCCCCATGCATCTTATCTGTATTTTTCATGTGGTATTGGTGGGTGATCCTGCAACACCTGCATTTCTCAGTACCTCTGCATTTGTTTTCCTCCCTGCCCACAATATTCTCAAAAACAACATCTCAGCTGCCTTGTTTCTTCACCTTTCATTGATTATTTTCCAGTGTTCACTTCATACAGAAGAACAGGACATACACTACTTTTAAGTTGTGCTAAAATGCTACTTTTAAAATACCCCATCTTTCATTAGATGTACTGCCATCAGTAAACATGAAAAAAGTTTAAACAACCCACATGTCTCAGTGTGCCAGTCTTGGTAATGTGTTAATACTAAATTGTCCATGTTCCCAGGGGTTTCCAGATTATGCAGTATTCTTTAGTCCTTCAGCTTTCCAGTACACACTAAAAACTGTTGCAAAGGATTTATTGCAGTTGGACAAAGTAAAAGTAAGTATGGGAAATGGAATATTACTATAAATATTGTAGTGTATTACTTTATGAATATTAAAGAGGCTAGATTCTTGTTACTGATTTACAACAAATAAAAAAAACCCACACAAAATAGAAAGACAAGTTAAATAAATGGACACATGGGGAAAATGAGTTAATAATACAGAATTTTGATTATTTTATCTCAGATTGGATGACCTGATTATCTGCAGCATTCTTGCTAATTATGTCTATATTGTCAAGGATGCGGTATTTGCAGAGAAGTGGTTAAAGAAGAATGATTAGAACAAAATGGACAGATACAAAGTGCAGTGGGGATATCACAAAAGAAATTAACTTGGGGAAAACGTTGAACACAGATATCTGTATAAGTGTTCCAATATCCTCCAGAGATAATATAAGGAGAATCACATTTACTTAGGATATATCTCCTTTTACACACCTGTACTGAAGGCTGCTCTACTAAAGAACCAGGAGGGAGACCCCCTAGAACAAGCGTGGTCTAATTGGAGTCATGTGTCTCCACTCATGTCATCATGAAGCTGGTCCTGTTCAGACTGTCACTCTCATCACAGTGTGTACAGAGATTCTCAATTATTTGCCAGTTCCCCTGCCTTATACTTCATTCCAGGGGTGGCTTCATTGTCCTGGGTCCATCTTCATGCTAAGTCAACCCTGCCTCAAACATTCCAGCGGTAGGCTTCAGTGTCCTGGGTTCATCTTCATACTGGTCAACCCTGCCTCAAACATCATTCCAGAGGTGGCTTCATTGTCCTGGGTCCATCTTCATGCTAGTCAACCCTGCCTCAAACATCATTCCAGCTGTGGCTTCAGTGTCCTGGGTCCATCTTCATACTGGTCAACCCTGCCTCAAACATCATTTCAGGGGTGGCTTCATTGTCCTGGGGCCATCTTGATACTAGTCAACCCTGCCTCAAACACCATTCCACAGGTGGCTTCAGTGTCCTGGGTCCATCTTCATGCTAGTCAACCCTGCCTCAAACATCATTCCAGTGGTGGTTTCATTGTCCTGGGTCCATTTCATGCTAGTCAACCCTGCCTCAAACATCATTCCAGAGGTGGCTTCAGTGTCCTGTGTCCATCTTCATGCTAGTCAACCCTGCCTCAAACATCATTCCAGTGGTGGTTTCATTGTCCTGGGTCCATTTCATGCTAGTCAACCCTGCCTCAAACATCATTCCAGAGGTGGCTTCAGTGTCCTGTGTCCATCTTCATGCTAGTCAACCCTGCCTCAAACATCATTCCAGTGGTGGTTTCATTGTCCTGGGTCCATTTCATGCTAGTCAACCCTGCCTCAAACATCATTCCAGAGGTGGCTTCAGTGTCCTGTGTCCATCTTCATGCTAGTCAACCCTGCCTCAAACATCATTCCAGTGGTGGTTTCATTGTCCTGGGTCCATTTCATGCTAGTCAACCCTGCCTCAAACATCATTCCAGTGGTGGTTTCAGTGTCCTGGGTCCATCTTCATACTACACAACCCTGCCTCAAACATCATTCCAGGGGTGGCTTCAGTGTCCTGGGTCCATCTTCATACTGGTCAACCCTGCTTCAAACATCATTCCAGTGGTGGTTTCATTGTCCTGGGTCCATCTTCATGCTAGTCAACCCTGCCTCAAACATCATTCCAGGGGTGGCTTCAGTGTCCTGGGTCCATCTTCATACTGGTCAACCCTGCCTCAAACATCATTCCAGGGGTGGCTTCAGTGTCTTGTGTCCATCTTCATGCTAGTCAACCCTGCCTCAAACATCATTCCAGGGGTGGCTTCAGTGTCCTGGGTCCATCTTCATGCTAGTCAACCCTGCCTCAAACATCATTCCAGAGGTGGCTTCATTGTTCTGGGTCCATCTTCATGCTAGTCAACCCTGCCTCAAACATCATTCCAGCGGTGGCTTCATTGTCCGGGGTCCATCTTCATGCTAGTCAACCCTGCCTCAAACATCATTCCAGGGGTGGCTTCAGTGTCCTGGGTCCATCTTCATACTAGTCAACCCTGCCTCAAACATCATTCCAGAGGTGGCTTCATTGTTCTGGGTCCATCTTCATACTAGTCAACCCTGCCTCAAACATCATTCCAGGGGTGGCTTCAGTGTCCTGGGTCCATTTCATGCTAGTCAACCCTGCTTCAAACATCATTCCAGAGGTGGCTTCATTGTCCTGGGTCCATCTTCATGCTAGTCAACCCTGCCTCAAACATCATTCCAGAGGTGGCTTCAGTGTCCTGGGGCCATCTTCATGCTAGTCAACCCTGCCTCAAACATCATTCCAGAGGTGGCTTCATTGTCCGGGGTCCATCTTGATACTAGTCAACCCTGCCTCAAACATTCCAGAGGTGGCTTCATTGTCCTGGGTCCATCTTCATGCTAGTCAACCCTGCCTCAAACATTATTCCAGAGGTGGCTTCAGTGTCCTGGGGCCATCTTTGATACTAGTCAACCCTGCCTCATACATCATACCAGAGGTGGCTTCATTGTCCTGGGTCCATCTTCATGCTAGTCAACCCTGCCTCAAGCATCATTCCAGAGGTGGCTTCAGTGTCCTGGGTCCATCTTCATGCTAGTCAACCCTGCCTCAAACATCATTCCAGGGGTGGCTTCAGTGTCCTGTGTCCATCTTCATGCTAGTCAACCCTGCCTCAAGCATCATTCCAGGGGTGGCTTCAGTGTCCTGGGTCCATCTTCATGCTAGTCAACCCTGCTTCAAACATCATTCCAGCGGTGGCTTCATTGTCCTGTGTCCATCTTCATGCTAGTCAACCATGCCTCAAACATTCCAGGGGTGGCTTCAGTGTCCTGGGTCCATCTTCATGCTAGTCAACCCTGCCTCAAACATCATTCCAGGGGTGGCTTCAGTGTCCTGGGTCCATCTTCATGCTAGTCAACCCTGCTTCAAACATCATTCCAGAGGTGGCTTCAGTGTCCGGGGTCCATCTTGATACTAGTCAACCCTGCTTCAAACATCATTCCAGGGGTGGCTTCATTGTCTGGGTCCATCTTCATGCTAGTCAACCCTGCCTCAAACATCATTCCAGAGGTGGCTTCATTGTCTGGGTCCATCTTCATGCTAGTCAACCCTGCCTCAAACATCATTCCAGGGGTGGCTTCATTGTCTGGGTCCATCTTCATGCTAGTCAACCCTGCCTCAAACATCATTCCATGGGTGGCTTCAGTGTCCTGGATCCATCTTCATGCTAGTCAACCCTGCTTCAAACATCATTCCAGAGGTGGCTTCAGTGTCCGGGGTCCATCTTGATACTAGTCAACCCTGCCTCAAACATTCCAGAGGTGGCTTCAGTGTCCTGTGTCCATCTTCATGCTAGTCAACCCTGCCTCAAACATCATTCCAGAGGTGGCTTCATTGTCTGGGTCCATCTTCATGCTAGTCAACCATGCCTCAAACATCATTCCAGAGGTGGCTTCATTGTCTGGGTCCATCTTCATGCTAGTCAACCCTGCCTCAAGCATCATTCCAGAGGTGGCTTCAGTGTCCTGGGGCCATCTTCATGCTAGTCAACCCTGCCTCTTCTCCCTGGAACCACGCCTGATCTTTCCAGTATGCCCAAATTGTTTTGGTGTTTCAAATGTTACACCAGTATAAGCGGAATACAAAGTAATTCCCGTGGAAACAACTTTTGAAAATACACTAAAATGGGTCCAGATATGACCAGGCCTACTCAAAAAGCTAGCAGATACCAATTTGGGAGCATTTGAATTAAGAAAAACTCGAGAAGATTTACAGTGTGGTAATATGACCCCATTTCTTGTTTTATGTTATCTAATTTTTCGTCATCGTTTAGCGCCCTAACATTCCATGTTGCTAATTTTAATGTCTCTGTGTCTTGCGATGATCAGTCTTTAGGCGAATCATAATGTACTAGGCACTTTTAAAGAGGTAGTTTGCCATTGCTTTCCTCTATGGCGGTAACCATACTGGTCGTTTGACCGCAGCCATTGTCTCGCGAAAGAGGTCCTCTGCCTGCCGTCGCAAAACTTGAGACCATAACCAACAAATATCTGTCGGCTGCCTCAAAATTTCATCCACCACCTGCCTTCCGTGGCAGACAGAAAACCAATGACCAAGTACTACAGGATACAAATGACAATCGTAAATTGATTAGAGAAATTAGACATAGACAGTCAAAATTTTGTGGACATGCTATGAGAAGAAATGGATTGGAGAACTTAGTGACAACTGGCAAGATCGAAGGGAACAGACCAAGAGGAAGACCGAGAGGAAAATACCTGGATGGCTTGGCCACATGGCATGGACGAGACAGGAACACTGAGCTGATCCACGACTCTGGTGATTGAGTGAAATGGCGAGTCATGACCGCCCATGCTTTCCGGACTTGGCACATGATTGATTGATTGAATATGACGTCACCTGAAGTTTGGCTCAGAAGATTGAAGCTCTAATACACATCTGAATTTGCTGGGTGAGGTACATAAACAATCTTTTACGGTCATAATGGGAGCCATGAAAACAGAGTGGTGTGTAAAGTTGCTGTATATAGCCAAATGCTCTATATATAAAGCCTCATGACTTCTCACTCCTATTAAATCATGGGATTAAGGGACAGTTTTAAAAGTGCATACAATGCTCAAGGTCACAGAAGTAAAAGCATAGGAATTCATTTTCAACAGTGGTTCTTAAAGTGGGAAGTACCATACACATAGAGGACAGATTCAGGGGAATGAGAAGTTTTGAATTGATAGTAAACTTAGAACCCCCAAAGTATTGGTCCTTTCTGTTTTATAAGGGACAACCTTCATTGCATATAGACATTGCTATCTGTGCTACAGTTTATCTCCCATGAATCACACAAGGAGAAACTCAACAGTGCATAAACTCTGTCACTCAAGTGGAGGTCTGAGTGTGTACATAAATAATATCTATACGAACTATAAATATTCTGTTGTGGGTGGATTTTCTCATCTTAAACTTTGCCATAGAAGTGGAATGTTTAATTAGCTTTTTAAGATTTACTACTATTGATGAATTTTCATTGTGTGCACTATGTGCACAAGACATCTTATTTTTTGCCCTTGTTTGAGAAAGGTAGACATTCAGTCCACTACCTCAGGATTATGTAGTAGTATTTGTCTTCTCTTAGCTGATTCAATGCCAAAGGATAACATATTGCTAAATTTGACTCCCATTTGGACAGAAAGGCAATATATCGCCATGTAAGGGTCATGGTATTATTTGTTTCATTGTATCTTCGGCAATTGCAATGCTCAGTGAGCGGAAATTTGTATTATAATACTTGTTATATATTTTTATTTTTTTTGCACTCACTCGCTTTGAACTCAAGCTTAGTCCATACACACTACTTCTAGTAGTGATGGACTGAATTTTGCATGTGAATTAGCTTTCCCTATTAACAGTGTCCCTCGCCATCAGAGGTAACTTCAGAGGTACTTGTAATTTACATCCCTTAGTCAAGGACTAGAGGTCAGCATTTTAGTTCAACTGTCTAGTGTAAGGGTTGAACCCCTTACCTCGGCATCAGCACACTGGATGTTTAAGAACATGCGTTCTTATTCATTTGACTATGTACCATGTTTAGCCCATACCTACTTGTTTTTTTGCCACTGAATCAGTTAAGAACCCTTTTCCACACCTTTGGGCATATTGAGTATTTAGTGCTTGCCCAATATTTTTATTTATTCGATGGGTGGTGTGGTCATTATTGCACCAGCTACCTTCATCTACAGACAATTTTTTGGTACCCATGTTTAGGCTGGTTCAATCTGGGAGCTCAGGAAAATAAAAAGAAATCTTCGCCCTCACAAAAATGTTATGACAAGTAGGCAAGCGTGCGACCCACTGCTTTACTGCAGTTCCCAAGATGAAGTATAACACCCTCATTTGTACGAGTCATCCCAACTGAATTCTGATCCGCCATTTTTCAGTTCAGAGGTTGATGTCATACCCCATTTTTTAATTTGTATTTATGGGGGCGCTAGACAAGTAACTTACAGGGCAACAAGTTTACAACAGATTAACTGATTCAGTGCCAGACAAAAAGTGGGTTTGCCCCAAGCAGAATTTGATGGCAGAAAATGAGAAGAAGGGTGTGTCATAATAATGATCTAAAAATTGTTGAAATGGTAGCAGATATATTGCATTATATATCAAATTAAAGGATATTGCACAAAGAATACATTGGTATTCCTACTATTACTATAGGTTAGAAATATAATAATAAAGTTAGCAGATGGTGATTTTAAAAAAAAATTAAGACGGCTGACAATTACGTGAAATGTCCACTTACCAAGGCAATACATCTTGATCGCTGATGATAATCCAATGAAATTTACTGAATAATGATAAATACACCACTTTTCTTCGCGAATATCACTAGAACTGCTCCATAACACCAATAAAACACAATTAAAATATCATATTTTGAAGCGCATTATTGTCACGCAAAATGGAAAATGTCCGGAAAACATGAGGCAAGTTTTGACCATTTTCCAGTTAGTTAGTTAGTCGACAGATCATCCTCATTGCACATTGAACCATTCAGTCCATAAGTGCTCGGATCCCCTTTTCAGCAAATCCTGCAGCATGTAGTGGCTAATGACACCAGTTCTATGTTGGTTTATCAATCTTCTTTGGCTTCCTGCGTAGTGTTCTTGTTTTGGCCACCCCTCTTTTAATTTGCTGTTCTCGCGGTCTGGCCATGGTTGTAGGTTCACAGTCAATCACTTGGTTCTCACAAAAGTCTTACTTCTCGTAGAGCATTCAGAATGTCAGCCTGGTCCATGGTGCGTCCGCCCTCCACAGTAGCCTTACCTGTGAGCTTGTCAGCCCTCTCATTTCCTTGTGCTCCCGCATGCCCTGGCATGAAGATGAAACTAATCTTTGCCAGCTGAGACCGCTCCAGAGACAGCTACCATTCTCTTCGGATCCACCCCATTTCTATCCTCTTGAGCATGCTCATTGAGTCGCTAAGGAAACATGCCCTAGTGAATGTCTGTGTCTCGAGCCATGTTATTGCTTTACTTACTGCCATGACTTCCATAGTCAGGCTACTTGTGGTCTGAGCAAAAGCACCAGTCCTTCACAATTCTCCCTCCGGCCTGAGCCGTAAAGGCCCATGAGCTTCTCACATGTCGGACGACCGACCCATCTGTGTAAATGACAGCATCACCGTCTAGCGAATTCTCGAAAATCAACGCTTGTACTTCCGCCTCCACAGCAGCCAGATTTTCTTGTCTGCATTTTCTG
Organism: Cepaea nemoralis; assembly: GCA_014155875.1. Lineage (NCBI taxonomy): Eukaryota > Metazoa > Mollusca > Gastropoda > Stylommatophora > Helicidae > Cepaea > Cepaea nemoralis. Next base: position 331,400 of record JACEFZ010005898.1, on the reverse strand, counting down.
TCTAGTTGGATGCAAACTGAAAAGGACGTACAGAAATCTGTTGGCACTTGTAACCACTCCTCGCCAGGTTCTAAGTCCTCAAGTGAACACACCTGTTGAAGAATGTCTTCGGCTTGACCCATCCACGACCATCCTCTTTTTAACCTGCTGCCCTTCACCTTCATAATTTCACTATGCAGTGAATGTTGTGTGTTTATGTTAACTCTGAGGTAGGCGCGTGCTCTGCAAATTTGTATTCTGTCTTCAATGGTTGGAAAATCAAGAAGGTAGCGCATCGCCCTGCATGCTGTATCTCTTGTACATCCAAGAATAATGCGCATAGCTTCATTCTGTATCCTTTCCATCCTTTCTATCTGCTTACGGCTGAGAGTCAGGATTGCCATTGCATACTCAAAAACAGACATGACCAGCCCCTCGTATAGAAGACATAGATGGCGCTGCTCACAGTTTGCTGCCGCCATCACCCGCATCACAGCCAAACCTCGCTTGGCCTTTGTTATCACCTGGTCTATGTGCTCATTATAAGCAAGGCTTCGATCAAAACGTATCCCAGATAATTCATTGCCTGCGTTCTTTCCACCGTCTCTGAACACAGATTACAGTTGGTGTTGGAGTGTTGACAATAGGATTATTCAACGAGAACCATGTCACTGTTGCCTTTGTTGGGTTGACCATTGCCCCAGCTTCACCACACCCAGTACTTATGCGATTGAGTTCGGTTTGTAGTTCCACAGCAACCTGATTCCCATCCTTCCCCTGATGATACACTAAAACATCATCGCCATGTGATAGTGTCCTCCCCGGTCCATTGATCTGCTCGCTGGTGATTCTCATAGTGTAGGCGTTGAACAGTACCGGAGATAATGGTGATCCCTGTGGTAGGCCAGGATATATTGTTGTTGGTTCCGAAGTCCTAATTGCCACATCTAAAAACTACTTTCTGTTGGAAGAGGGCTGCAGCGATCCAACTAAGGAGGAATGGACTTATACTGAGTTCAACTCTATTGTACGCGTCCTCAAGATCAATCGCTGCAGCAAAGGTTTCAAAACCTGAGGGGAAACCTTCATAGACATCATGGGCAAAAACTGCTGAATTTGTCCAGGTTTCTCTTTTTGGACAGTACACACCCAGGGTACGAGGGAAAACACCTTGCCCCTCTAGCTGGCTTGATATTTTTCTGGCAATTGACTTCTCCAGCAGCTTGCCTATTGTATTCTGCATGGTTATAACTCGATATCCCTGAATTTTTGTGTGGTCTTTGCCAGGCTTCGGCAAGGGAATCAGATAGCTGTGTAACCACTCCTCCTTGATGCTAGCACTCCCTATACTGTTGTTGTACATGTCTGCTAGTTTCTCTAGCTCGTTGTCAGTACACCTATTGATGTTGTCATATCTTATGCCATCTGGCTCTGGAGCACTGTTGTTTGATCGTCGAAGCACAGTCTTGATTTCTTTCACTGTCACTGTGTCTTCTTTCCTGAAATGTTCTGGGCCTTGCACCTTTCTGAGGTGACCTCCTTGGCAAGATTTCGGCCTCCTATAGTCTGTCTGGCTGCTCTCTCTAGATAGCTTTCAAAGAGGACTTTGCCATTGTCCTCATCAGTCCTCTGCCAGATGAGGTCAGCACCTTGGAAGTCAGAAATGCTCTTATTCTTGACTATTCCACTCATGCTATTATGTAGCCGCCAGAACAATTTCAGTGACTTGTCTGTGCTTACTCTTTGACATACCTCTGCCCATTTTTCACTTTTAACCACCTTGACCGGTTTTTTAAAAATAGATTACTTTTGTGTGCTACTCTCTTTCTAAGTGCATGCAGGGACTAGGATGGCCAGTTCTGTTCTTCTTGGCATTTTGCCATCTCCTTACAGCACTTCGCTTATCCACCTAGGCCTTCTCCACCTCGAAATTCCACCAAGGTGGCTGCTCCCAGCTTTTTTTTTCCTGCCCTGAAGCTTTCTGCGCTTGTCGTGTCTTATTTTACTCACCACATCTTGCCCTGTACTGTCATACTGGAAAGTCTTGACCGTTAACTTGTGCTGCCTGGTTCTGCCTTTATCCACCAATATGCTGCAAGGGTGGTGGTCACTGCCGTGGTGCCCTAGGACACCCCATCTACACACTGTAGTGAGTGAAGGAGAAACCAGCGCCAGGTCAATAGCACTATCCTCATCACCTGGACGGCTTGCTGTCCTGGTGACACAGCCACTGTTGATACAAACCAGGTTTCAAGTGCAGTCTCGAGCTTCTCCCCCTGTGTGTTGGAGGAAATGTTTCCCCATGATCTGCTTTTAGCGTTGAAATCGCCACAGAAAATAACATTTCTCTCGTGACTTAATATGTCGCTTAAACACTGCCACTTCTGGGAATCCATACTCACCTTGCGGGCATAAACATTAACCAACACAAATGGTAGACTGGATATTTACCGCCTATATTTGTATTTCGTCTCTGTCCCAAATGGACATGTCTAGCTCTGACGCCACCATACTGCCGCGGATGAGAATCGCCATTCCCAGATGTCGTCTATTGTAGAAACATTTGAAGCCGGCAATTCAGAGTAGCTGATCACACAGTCTTGTCTCCTGGAGTGCTGCAATGTCATTCCTATAAGCCAGGTTTTCTAGAATAGGGCCCCGTTTTACGCTGGCGCAGTTCCAATATAGAATACAGATATTCCTGAGGCTGAGACGGTCACATTTGAGTCTAAAATGCCTTAAACCACCACGCTTACCTTGCCGTTTGCGGCCTGCCCGGTGCCCGCGTCACCTTGTTAGGTTGACTGCCCACCGCCTTGGAGAATACACATTGTTCCGCCATGTTGAAAAAAAAACTGCACACCACAGAACCACACATGCTGCGAAAAATTCACTCAAGGATTACTTTACTCTGTGCATGAAACTCCGTACCATCGGCACAGATCTTGAGTAGAAACTCCTGGTTTTAAATCCTGGCACACAAATTACACGCAAGAGATGGAAAAATCCATCTCCTACGCGAAAAAGTTAACGCTCACAAAACAACACGACCGTCCATCGTCATCTTGTCAGGAAGTCTTCTGACCATTTTCTACTGAGAAACAATATGTACACTATTTTTTATTTAGTTATAATAATTATTCTTTTAAGTTTAATTATTTAAATACTCCTTAAATACTTTGTGATAGGCAAAGCAAACTTTAGGGGCACAATCGTGGCCCATTAGAGCCTAATTTGACATGATGACAAACTTTCACGGTTAGTTTTGTTTTCCATTATAAATAATTTATTTTAACTGAATAACCACACGTGCTATCAGTTTAGAATATTTCACAAAGTTTAGTTTAAGTGACGGATCAACATCACGGCACATGGGTATAACCCATAAGTGCTCCGTTTTACTCCTAACTCAAGCCTGAGTCCAGAGAATCTCATCTCAGTGCACGAACTTCGTAGCACCGGCAAGGATCCTGAAATACTTTGGGTAGATTTTTAATTCGAAATGTTGCCCGGGCAGCGCCATTAGGCTACTCTTTTTCGATTTCCAACTGCCAAGGGATTTTTTGCGTGCGCAACAATACACACGGGCGTCTGATCTCACTACCCAGAGACCATGGGAAATTTTGTTACTAGAAGTCCACGTGAAAAAATCCTGGCCCTCACCGGGGCTTGAACCCAAGACCTCCAGCACTCGAGGTGGACACCATACCTCAAGACCATTCAGCCCCCCCCCCCCCCCCCCCCCCCCCCCCCCCCCCCCCCCCCCCCCCCCCCCCCCCCCCCCCCCCCCCCCCCAGTCCAGGATTCACAGCCATATGTTAAAACTTTCCGACAACACATTCACAAATATTGAATTGCTTTAAGGGTTCCCCCGACAGTTGATGTCCCCTGGTGTGAAGTGAGAAACCACCAGCATACCAGAGGTCAGCACAGCAGACAGGAATAGCGCTCTCGCTCTTAAACTTCTGGTGCTTGATGGCCGTCCTTTACTTACTTATTTTACTCATAAAATTGGGTTCAACCCCTACACTGTTGATTTTACTAAAGTGTTGACTTCTCATCCTTGACTTGGAGATTAATTTTACCTCAGAAATCAAGTGGGTTTGCTAGATGGCGAGGGACACTGGTAATCGGGAAAGCTAATGCACACGCAAATATAAGTTCAGTGCACACCCCAGTAGTAGAAACTACAAGTTGCAGTACTACGTGTATGGACTACACTCGAGTTCAAAGCGAGCGAAGGGAATAAAGAAACATAAAACAAGAACCTACATGGGTATATTTCACAAAGTCCTTTAAATCCGAATAACTATAATCTAACATATTTTAAAACTATTATCTAATGTAAATATGCAAGGCCAAAAACCAAGGCCGTTGCCATTTCTAAAATCAGAAAAGTAACTACAAGTTAACTAAGACTTCCTGCACAAAGATTAGATATTTTTGTAAGATTAGAATAACCTTCTTCTGGTGTAAAACGTTCTTTACAGGGCATTAAAATTAAGAAAGATACGCAAAATGAAACAAATAACGAACTGTCAAGATCTTGTCACTGAAATGGCGTACGGGCTCCAGCGTCGAGACCATTTGTCACTGAAGTGGCGTATGACACTGAATCAGTTAAGATACATTGATGTAATCACACGCTTCTGGTTTCATCTTTTGCAGATAATAGCTTTGGGACCAGCCACTTACAAGTCTATACATGACTGTGGGTTTACTCCATTTGGCATGGCAGAGAAGCCGGAACCTCAGAGCTTGCTCCAGCTTTTGTCATAACAGATTTTCTCCTTGATTTGTTGGCTGACTGTATTTTGAAAACTTCTTTATCAAACAGACTTAAGAAATAGTCAGAGACAGGCATAGAAGAAGCATACTGCACAGTATTAAGGAGATTAGATGATAATCTTGAGACTAAGGATATGTTGTTTCAGACTTCAGTGCCATGTATATTGGACATGATTAGTTTGTTAATCCTCTGAAAGACTGAGTTTTTAAACTAATTCTTTTAATTTCAATGCATTAGCATTCAGATAGTTTGAGTTCTGAACAGGGTTCATCCATCGGAGTGAGGTTGCTGTAGAAACAAACTTTATTTACAACTCGTTACCAATGTACAACCTCCATGAGGAGTGTTGCAGAACTCTCCTTACCCTCTTCAAGTTCAGGAACCTGTGGGAGGTACAAGACCAATACTGGAACTTCAGGTGTGCAAAGAGACACATTAGACTGTAACCAGGTCATGGTTCAGCACAGGACATGCTGACTGGCTGGGATTAGACCTGGGATGGCCTTGTCTCCTCCATGGGTTGAGGCATTTCATGAAAACTGGATATACACAAGTGATGTGTCCATGTAGTGAGTGTGTCCATGTGGTGTGTATGTCCTTGTGGGGAAGCCACACAGTGGAGTATTCTCACTGACTGTTGGATCAATGGTGGGGAAAAATTGGTGGGGGGAAGGGGGGTTTAGAAGGGGGTAGAATGGAGACACGACCTTACCCAACCTAAGTGGAACATAATTATACGCTGATGAAAGAAAACTAGAGACAAACTGCCAACTTTGAAGAGAGGCGAATGTGATTATTTGAGAATAAATAAGAAGAAGCAGAAAGTTAGAAAAAAAACACTTGTGCTGGAAATGAGGAAATCTGTCATAACAAGACAATCCTTTGCACTGCAATCCAAAGCATAAAAGAAGTATTTAGGAAAATCATAGTAAAAAGAAATGGGAACTGACCGGTATTATTCCTCCTCCGCTGTCGCTCTTTAACACCCACAGGAGCATAGGCTCTTGCCCAACTTATGTCACTCCATCATATCTTTTGCTATCTCCTGCAGTTTCCTCCATAACGCCCCCTTCATATCTTTTGCTATGTCCTGCAGTATCCTCCATAACGTCCCATCATATCTTTTGCTATCTCCTGCAGTTTCCTCCATAACGTCCCATTATATCTTTTGCTGTCTCCTGCAGTTTCCTCCATAACATCCCATTATATCTTTTGCTGTCTCCTGCAGTTTCCTCCATAACATCCCATTATATCTTTTGCTGTCTCCTGCAGTTTCCTCCATAACGTCCCATTATATCTTTTGCTGTCTCCTGCAGTTTCCTCCATAACATCCCCATTATATCTTTTGCTATCTCCTGCAGTTTCCTCCATAACATCCCCATTATATCTTTTGCTATCTCCTGCAGTTTCCTCCATAACATCCCCATTATATCTTTTGCTATCTCCTGCAGTTTCCTCCATAACATCCCATTATATCTTTTGCTATCTCCTGCAGTTTCCTCCATAACGTCCCATTATATCTTTTGCTATCTCCTGCAGTTTCCTCCATAACATCCCCATTATATCTTTTGCTATCTCCTGCAGTTTCCTCCATAATATCCCTATCATATCTTTTGCTATCTCCTGCAGTTTCCTCCATAACATCCCATTATATCTTTTGCTATCTCCTGCAGTTTCCTCCATAACATCCCCATTATATCTTTTGCTATCTCCTGCAGTTTCCTCCATAACATCCCATTATATCTTTTGCTATCTCCTGCAGTTTCCTCCATAACATCCCCATTATATCTTTTGCTATCTCCTGCAGTTTCCTCCATAACATCCCATTATATCTTTTGCTATCTCCTGCAGTTTCCTCCATAACATCCCATTATATCTTTTGCTATCTCCTGCAGTTTCCTCCATAACATCCCATTATATCTTTGCTATCTCCTGCAGTTTCCTCCATAACATCCCATTATATCTTTTGCTATCTCCTGCAGTTTCCTCCATAACATCCCCATTATATCTTTGCTATCTCCTGCAGTTTCCTCCATAACATCCCATTATATCTTTTGCTATCTCCTGCAGTTTCCTCCATAACATCCCATTATATCTTTTGCTATCTCCTGCAGTTTCCTCCATAACATCCCATTATATCTTTTGCTATCTCCTGCAGTTTCCTCCATAACATCCCCATTATATCTTTTGCTATCTCCTGCAGTTTCCTCCATAACATCCCCATTATATCTTTTGCTATCTCCTGCAGTTTCCTCCATAACATCCCATTATATCTTTTTCTATCTCCTGCAGTTTCCTCCATAACATCCCATTATATCCTTTTGCTATCTCCTGCAGTTTCCTCCATAACATCCCCAATTATATCTTTGCTATCTCCTGCAGTTTCCTCCATAACATCCCATTATATCTTTTTCTATCTCCTGCAGTTTCCTCCATAACATCCCATTATATCTTTTGCTATCTCCTGCAGTTTCCTCCATAACATCCCCATTATATCTTTGCTATCTCCTGCAGTTTCCTCCATAACATCCCATTATATCTTTTTCTATCTCCTGCAGTTTCCTCCATAACATCCCATTATATCTTTTGCTATCTCCTGCAGTTTCCTCCATAACATCCCCATTATATCTTTTGCTATCTCCTGCAGTTTCCTCCATAACATCCCATTATATCTTTTTCTATCTCCTGCAGTTTCCTCCATAACATCCCCATTATATCTTTTGCTATCTCCTGCAGTTTCCTCCATAACATCCCATTATATCTTTTGCTATCTCCTGCAGTTTCCTCCATAACATCCCCATTATATCTTTTGCTATCTCCTGCAGTTTCCTCCATAACATCCCATTATATCTTTTGCTATCTCCTGCAGTTTCCTCCATAACATCCCATTATATCTTTTGCTATCTCCTGCAGTTTCCTCCATAACATCCCATTATATCTTTTTGCTATCTCCTGCAGTTTCCTCCATAACATCCCATTATATCTTTTGCTATCTCCTGCAGTTTCCTCCATAACATCCCATTATATCTTTTGCTATCTCCTGCAGTTTCCTCCATAACATCCCATTATATCTTTTGCTATCTCCTGCAGTTTCCTCCATAACATCCCATTATATCTTTTGCTGTCTCCTGCAGTTTCCTCCATAACGTCCCCATATTATCCATCTTTGCCTTTTTATTTTCTCCTTGTGTTTTAGTTCTCTCCCTTTATTTCATTTGGCCTGTGTGTTCCCAAAGAAGGACTTTCTAGTTATATTATTATCAGGTTTTCTCAGCATGTGGATCAGTAATATTACAAGTAAATACAAATCCTAGCATGTACGCAGCATGGTGGCTGCTTGGGCGTACAACTTGTATTCCTCTGAGTCCAGAAAAAGTTCCCAGCAGACATCAGCAGTGATATAAAGGCTTAGTGATAGTGATAAATAAGTCGAACTGCTGGACTTGACATCAGCGGAAGAATCATAAACAATCTTAGGTATGCTGACGACACCGTGTTACTAGCAGAAAGTGAGCAAGGGTTGCAAGACCTAGTGGAACAAACAAACAGGCATAATGCTGAGTCTGGCTTAGATATTAACATTCAAAAAAACGAAAACTATGATAATTAGCTGTGGAAAGCAGAGGTCATCAATGAACATCACAGTAAACGGGGAGATACTAGAACAAGTGACAAGTTTCTCCTATCTTGGACATGTAATAACAAATTATGGCAGAAGTGAAACAGAAATCAAAAAGAGAATAAGAATAGCCAAAATGCTTTCAACTGCACGACATCAGTATTAACAACTAGAGAGATTAACAACGCATTAAAAGTGAGAACTGTCAAATTTTATGTATATTTAACACAATTCTATGGCGCAAAAGCCTGGACATTGAACAAGCAACTAGAAAGTCAAATAGAGGCCCTGGAGATATGGATATACAGAAGAATGTCGTATTTCATGGAAACAAAAACGGTAAAATACAGAGGTTCTAGAAAAACTGTGAATGAAAAGAGAGTTGATGAAAAAAAATACAAAAGAGGCAAGTGAAATATTTTGGCCACGTTAAAGGACATAACACTCTTATAAAAAACCATACTGGAGGGAAAGGTTGAAGGCAAGCGAGCAAGAGGTAGACAATGATACAAGTAGGAAGATAACATCAAGAGATGGACGAACATCAGTCTGACAGAATGTACAGTCAGGGTGAGAGACAGACAGTGTTGGAGATCCATTGCAGCCAACCTTCATTGTTGATGGCACTCGATTGATTGATGATAGTGATAAAGAATAGTGGAAAAACAAGAGAAAGCCATGAACAGGAGGACCCATCATGACATGATTGAAAGCATATATTTCATGACAAGCTAAGACACGTTAACAAGAATACATACTGGGGTTGTGTTATAATTTGTGAAGTTGATGCATTGGTATTTTCCATATTTGTGATAGTTCAGGAATACATTTATAGGCATACATTTAATACATGTAAATGTATTTTGGATTTGGTTGTGTGTGTTTGTGTGTTAATGAATATGTTGTTTTGTCATTGTTAAATATCCAACTATGCAATCAGAATATATTTTTAAAGAATATTTTTGTCACTGTTCGAGGTGTTGGAGATTTGATGTATGATAGATTGCAGTATAAATACTATGGGTTAACTTGTACCTACCCTTAGATGTTTCTATAAATTGTTTTCACTTGTTCTTATCCTTGCTGTCTCTTATTTCTGTTGACCTATTGTTCTCTTTTCTCTGTCTGCTTCTGTTGACAATACTTATTTTTGCTACTTCTTACTTCTGTTGACCTATTCTTGTTCTCATTCCTTTTTCTCATTTTGTTGACAGCCTTAATATTGCTGTTTCATCTTCTTTCTATTGATATGTTCAAACACCATTGTCAAGTCTTCCTTCTGTTTAACTTGTCCTATTTTCACTGCCTTTTCTCCATTCTATTAACCTGTCTCTCCTGTTCTCTTAACTCTTAACCTTCCTTCCTTTGATCTGATCTTATGGCTGCTGTTTGTTCTTCCTTCTGTTGACTTGGTCTTAATATCCCTCTCTTTTTCCTTTTTGTTGGTTTGTTGTTATCCTGATTTTTTTCTTATTTTAATACCTTTTCAGTTTTCTTTTAAAAAATAGAAACATTTGACTTTGTTTAATCAGCCTAAATAATTCTTCCATATGATTATTGATTTTATACTATCTGTTTTATTGAAGATTTTCAATTTCTGCTTTTGATGTTCTTTATTTGTGGCATTTTTACTAATTATATTGCCTTGAAGTGAGTTTCTGTTTCTGGATTCATTACAAGCCATAGAGGTCAGCTTGGCCAAATGGATAAAAGCACTCACTCTTAAACTTCTGGTGTGCTGATGCCAGAGTAGTGGGTTCAACCCCTATGCGGGTCAGTTGGATTAAAATGTTGACTTCTCATCTTTGACTTAGTTGCATATCCTTTACAGGACGTCACAGTCAACCCCAGTTTTTTTTTGTGTGGCTGTTTGTGATTTCTTAGCAAGTTTACATTCGGTAGTCTGCCATTGCTTTCTGAACGACCGGCACTAATACCATTGTATGAAAATCAATGCATGGCGGTCTGCTTCCAGATCGCCTGCGGCTGTATTTCAAATGTGTGATTGCGAATTGCGTCTGTGACTTTTTTGTCACAGAGCCGGCATCCTTGACTTGGGGACATTACAAATACCTCAGAAGCTGAAATGGTGAGGGACACTGGTAATAGAGAAAGCTAATCCACACGCAAACATCAGTCCAGCGCACTAGAAGTGGTAGCACATAAGTGGACTACGCTTGAGTTCCAAGTGAGCGACCCAAAAAAAAAAATTATAACTGGCCATGGCTTTGTTCTGATGAACTTTACTCCTACTTTTAGTTTTGATTTTTGCTCACTATATATCATTATAGGTTTCTATTCTTCCTACTTTCTTTGCTAATGAAGGATGAGTGATCTGTGGTCGTGGATGTTGTCAGAGCTGTTTTTATGTCTTTTCTTGATATTCTGAAATCAGTATTAACATCTTGAGAGATTAACAATGCATTAAAAATTAGAATTGTCAAATGTTACGTATATTCAACAGTATTGTATAGCGCGGAAGCCTGAACATTGAACAAGCAACTAGAAAGTTGAATAGATGCCCTGGAGATGTGGATATACAGAAAAATATGTTGTATTTCATGGAAACAATCAAATACTGAGGATCAGAAAAACTGGGAATGCAAAGAGAGTTAATGAAAGAAATAAAATACTAGGCAAGTGAAATATTTCAGCCACATTAAAATACATAACACTCTTATAAAAACCATACTGGAGGACAAGGTTGAGGGCAAGCAAGCAAGAGGTAGGCAATGATATAAGTGGGAAGAGATGGACGAACATTAGTCTGATAGAATGTACAGTCAAGGCGAGAGACAGACAGTGTTGGAGATCCATTGCAGCCAGCCTTCATTGTGGAATAGCTTTCTTTGACCTTAATCCTGAAAAAGACCAGTTCTTAGAATGCCTACCACAAGTTCAGCTTCAGTTGAGCTCTTCTGTCTTTTTTTTACCATTTAATTTACTCAGCCGTTCTGATTCATGGAGGAGACATGATTGATTGTAGAGCAGCCAGTCACTTTCTTATTTCGTTTGCTGCATTGGTTGTTCACCTCAGGGCAGGATGGGAAGTAGCTCCATATTAGGCATTGGCAAGTGTCAAGTCTATATATTTTGTGTTGTAACAACTTTGTTATTTAGTGTTTCTTGTTATAACAGATTTTTTGCATATGTCTTCTGTCTTGAGGTCTCTGTAACCATACTTTGGGTTCATTTGAGTTGTCAGATTCTGTCCATGTCATTCATGGTTCTGCTTGATCCATGGGAGGTTGTCCACAGGCAGCTAAAGTATCCTTGTGTACCTCAGTCACCAGTACCATTTTGCTGTTATCAGTTGAATGTGTTGTGTCCTCGTGGAATTTCTGTTGAGATTGTTGGTTATACTACCTTATGAGCACGGCTGCCAATATGATCACATTTATGCTGTGTTTCTTTCTTTAATCTGAGAGCTCATAGTTGTTTTCTTACTGTTGCTTCCTCTTGATCTTTTGTTAATGTTAATAGAATGCTCATTGCAAATCAGTCTTGGTTTTTCCAACACTGGTAACTGTACTTGTGTACTGTTTTAGTTTTTTGTTTACATTTTTGTACTTTTGGCAAGTGTGGACCAAAAGCCATTTTCCATACAGGAATTGATAATGACTATTTTCTGAAAAATTAGCTATTTATGAGTCATTCTGTTTTGGCAATTATCACAACACCCATTAATTTAGCATTGTGTTGGATATATTTTAAATTGCGCATTGAATTATTGTTCATACATGGTGTGTGATGCTAATTTCTGTTTTCTTCTCCTATTGTAATGGTGTTGTCCTATTGTTTAAATTTACAACAAATTCATACTATGGTTGTAGTGTAATTTCAGTTTGTAATATAATTTATAGAAGTAATATCAGTTTATGCTGTAACTGTGGTGTGATATCTGGTATAATTGCAGTTTGTAATATAGTTTATAGAAGTAATATCAGTTTATGCTGTAACTGTGGTATGATTTATATCTGGTATAATTGCAGTTTGAAACTCTGATTGTAATGTGTTTACAGTTTGTAATGTAGTCTTAATGACTATCAGTTTACACTATGTGTTATTTATTGCGTAGAAGTTGAATAGCGGATTGCTTAGAGTGCTGTAAATAATTCACAATAAGACACAATAATAGATGAAGCAACATATTTGAGGATACCTGAGTTCAGATTTCCATGTGGTTCCAGCAAGGAGGGGCATATGAGAGGATAAATCAGAAGTGTATAGCCAGCATATTATTGGAACATTCATCATTTACACCTTGAGACAATTGCACCTGTAAATTTTCCCAAAGTGCTATGATGTTGATTCTTCATTAAACATGTTTCAGAATGGATTGTTGAAATTACTACTGAATATCATGTTGCATTATCTTTTTTATCATTTTTGAAAATGACTAAGTGTTCACATGCATCCATTGTGGACAAACATTTAATGTGTGAATTGGTCTGATCTTTCGCATTTGCTGCCGCCATGAGTTGTAGTTATTGTGCCTTTTTTAAGCATAATATTAAATCTATAACAAACTATTGTCTGACAAAGTAGCAAGGTGCCAGTGAGTGAGTGATTATCTTTTGGGCAATAAGCAATTTATAATCAGATTGCTACTGGTACTATTAGTGTTGGAACTCTTCGCTGGCTGATGAGGATGGGGACGGAGCGCTTATGGGAATGCCCCGAATGCTGTGATGTCGGTTCCTAAATCAATTAATCAATCAATCAATCACTGCACAGTTGGTTACCATGCTAGCACAGTAACTAGCACACTAGACTGTCTACCCAGCGGTCGTGTGTTTAAATCTCTACTGAGACATATTGTTGTCATCTCAACCTAAAATATGTCCCACAAGATGTCTCGGGAAGTACAGGTCATCATCATCATCATGCGCCATGCCGGTAAGCGTGGGCGGTCATGTTTTGTCATCTCACTCGATCACCAGAGTCGTGGATCAGCTCAGTGTTCTTGTCTTGACCATACAACGTGGCCAAACCATCCATGATTTTACTTCTCTGTCTTCCCCTTGTTCTCTTCCCCTCGATCTTGCCAATTGTCACCTCATCTCATCTCATCATGTTCCTCTTGTACCTTGTGTTGTTGAGGTGAAGTATAAACAGCGGGAGAGTGCCCATTTATAGGCTTCATGTATCAATATTCCCATGGACTCTGCTATTTCCTGCGTTCATCGTTTACGTGGTCGGCCTCTTCCTCTGCTTCCATCTGGTTTGTACATCATTGCTTGTTGTGTTGTTGTCACCGTCTCCAATTTACTTCTCATCACATAAAGTGGGTGGCATGATATTAACCACATTACTCTCTGATTGGGGAGTGGCTGTCTGAATGGCTAATAACTCTGGGTTCTCCTCTGGCTGAACTGTGTTTGAATTGTCAGTAAGGTGTGAATTTGTTTTCCTGTCAGGAGCAAAAAAGACAATCCTAACCTGCAGTTTGCGGTGACTGCACTAGCCAGGCGGCCTTAATTTATCAGGCTCAAGATCCCCCCTGCCTTACAATGCAAGATACTATAGAAAGCAGATGACAGTTTATGACTCAACTGAGTACAGATTGGTTTATAAAATCTGTGGCCAGAAGGACACATAATCAGGCTGCTACTGGTATCATTAGTTTTGCAACTCAGATGAGGGTGGAGCACGTATGGGAATGTCTCAAGTGCTGTGAGGTTAGTTCTTGATTCAACTCAACTCTGGTTTATAAAAATATGGAGTTAGCACCATATACCCAGCATGCCTGAAGGCGGGAGAAGTATCCTTTACTTTCATAGAAATGTGGGACTAACATACTACTGTTTTTGTTTATGTCGACCTTTCCTGTGAGCAATGAGTTGGGTTCTATTGACAATGAGGTGCCTAAAACCTGTGGAAGTAACACTACCAACCCAGGCATAATCCCTGCCTGTCCGTATGTGCAGAAATGTGACCTGGTTACATCCTATGAACTACTGCTGATGGAAACATGTGGTAATATAGGACAGCTGTGGGAAGAATTACTGCTGATAGAAACAGATGGTAATATGGGACAGCTGTGGGAGGAACTACTGCTGATGGAAACATGTGGTAATATGGGACAGCCGTGGGAACTACTGCTGATGGAAACATGGTAATATGGGACAGCCGTGGGAAGAACTACAGCTGATGGAAACATGTGGTAATACGGAACAGCCATTGGAAGAATTTCTGCTGATGGAAACAGGTGGTAATATGGGACATCCATGGGAGGATTCTGATGGAAACGGGTAGTAATATGGGACAGCCGTGGGAAGAACTACTGCTTATGGAAACGTGTTAATATGGAACAGCCATGGGAATAACTATTGCTGATGGAAACGTGGTAATATGGGACATCCGTGAGAAGAACTACTGCTGATGGAAACATGTGGTAATATGGGACAGCCGTTGGAACTACTGCTGATGAAAACATGCGGTTATATAGGACAGCCGTAGGAATAACTACTGCTGATGGAAGCAGGTGGTAATATGGGACAGCCGTGGGAGGGACTACTGCTGATGGAAACAGATGGTAATATTGGACAGCTGTGGGAGGAACTACTGCTGAAGGAAACAGATGGTGATATAGGACAGCTGTGGGAGGAACTACTGCTGATGGAAACAGTTACGAGAGTGTTCAAGGCCTGTGCTCCCCATGAGGGAGCCGCGGTAACATAGTGGCTAGACTCTTACTTGCCGGCCCTGTGGTCATAGGTTCAGATCCGCAACGGGGTGGATTTTAATAATTGCTTTGCTCCCAGGGTGACCAAGTCTAAAATGGATGCCAGGAAATGGCTTGGGCAGTACAGACGGTCGGTGTGGTACTGACCATATCACAACCGAAATCTGTCTGGTCTATATAAATCTGAGTCTAGAACTACGTGCCAAACACACCTTAAGGGACGTAAAGGGTCGTTTACTTTTTACTTGCAATGCTAATTGGATGATACAAGACACAAGGAGGAGTTAATATACACTAGGAAAGCTGGCTACGAACGAGGCAAAGTTCAAACACCTTATTTCTATACTACAATATATCGCGGGGGGGGGGGGGGGGGGGGTGGTGTTACGGAGTGTCAAGCATTGGTAGCACCTTTGGTAAGGATGACTGTCGCGCTCTTTTCAGGGCACATCCCGCACTGGTCTAAGCCTAACATCCAGCTCACGCCTGTTGCTCCTAGTAGCTGTCAGCATGCGACAGCGGCCACCTCCAGGGCAACAGCTGTGACTGGCTGGCTAAACCCGGTCGTGGGTAGCCGATTTGGTGTCAAACCAATCGGTGAAGTAGGGTATGTCTACCCAACGTGTGAAGACAGGACTCGGCAGACTGCGCGTTGTTGATTCAACGGGCAAGACGGCGTTTACCTGCAAAGCGTTGTGGAGGGTAGTGAGTACGACAAGGCACGTAGAGCGCCCTGATCATCCACTGCACCTGTATTCGTCTCCTGTCGTCTTGCCGCTGGACTAAGATGCACTCAGGCGAGATAGTGAGGTCGGCGGATTACGCAACTCTTCCTCACTTTAACCCAATTCATCCCGCAAGTCATTCTTCATCCAACTTCATATATCACCTTCAAGCCCTGTGGGAAGCGGCAGGCGTGGGTACGCTGGCAGCCGTAGTCGTAGACCTGTACACAGGCGGCTCAGGCCATATGGTTGTCTTCTACTGACCGGAGCAGCAGTGGGATTCGGCAGCCCCCCCCCCCCCCCGAGCTACTGAGCAGCCCTCAGTAGGAAAGCACTGCTCACCTCCATAGCATGAGGAAGTGGATAGAATAGGTGCCCTAAACATTGTCTGCTACATCACTACCTAACCAGCTAGCCGCGGTTGGTGGGCACCCTATAGTGCGGTCGACATACAAACAAAGTAAAAACAGTTAAAGCTAAAAGAGCAAATCATATTCCCTTGACAATCGAAACTTGGAATGTACGCACCCTACTTGATAGAGACGGCGTGTCGGGCCCAGAGAGACGAACAACACTGATTGGGAGAGAGCTGGGCAAGTTCAACATCGACATGGCAGCCTTGAGTGAGACGCGACTTGCAGAAGAAGGCTGAATATGTGAAGTAGGTGCTTGCTACACATTCTTCTAGAGTGGAAGGAAAAACGAGGAAACACGCCAATTCGGTGTGTGATTTGCCATTAAGTTGGCAAACTAGCTGAATTTTCGAAGGCTATAAATTACAGGCTTATGATCATTAAATTACCCCTGCTGAAAGGAAAGAAGCATGCAACAATCGTTAGTGTCTTTGCACCAACCATGAACAATGAAGATGACGTCAAAAGCAAGTTCTATGAGGACCTGCACAACGTATTAACATCTGTTCCCAACGGAGACAAACATATACTCCTTGGGGACTTCAATGCCAGAGTAGGCAAGGATACCGCCTCTTGGAGTGGCATCATTGGAAAGTATGGAGTCGGAAATTGTAAAAGCAATGGACTTCTCCTCCTTCAGACCAGTGCCGAACTCGATCTTCTGATCACCAACACAATATTCTGTCTTCCAACGAGAAATAGGACATCGTGGATGCACCCTTACTTGAAACACTGGCAACTCATTGACTATGTCATCGTCAAGAGAAGTGACAGACAAAACGTTTGGGTGACAAAATCCGTGTGTGGTGCCGAATGTTGGACAGACCGTCGTCTCATTATCTCGGAAATAAACATACTCATCAAACCACCAAGGCGTCCTCAATAGGTAACAAAAAAAAAAACAACTAAATGTCACCGCCTAAACAGAAAAAAAAAACGTCGTTTGAAAATATGCTGGAAGACCGCCTCAAGCCCAATGCCGCAGATAAACGGGATGCGGAAACAGAGTGAAGAGCCCTAAAGGACATAATTTACAATACTGCTATGGAAATCCTCAGTCCAGCCCCCCGAAAACAAAGGCTGGTTTGCTGAAAATTCCGAAGACATTAACCAATTGCTGGCCGAGAAACATCTTCTCCTCAGGGCATATTTGAGTAACCCGAAGTCAACATGAAAAAAGATGCCTTCAATAACATTCGGAGAGTAGTGCAGCAGAAACTTCGGCACATGCGGGACTCCTGGCTGAGCAACAAAGCTGATGAAATTCAAGGCTTTGGTGACAGACATGATTTGAAAAACTTCTACGAATCACTGAAAGCTTTCTATGGTCCTACATCACCAGGCATAATTCCCCTCCTCAGTGCAGATAGGGGAACATTGGTCACCGATAAGAAAGAAATCCTTCAACGCTGGGCAGAGCATTTCAGCAACATGTTAAATCATCTTCCTTCTTTGATGATGAAACCATCAACTGCCTTCATCAAGTTCCCACTAATGATACACTTTATGACCTGCCAACCATAGTGGAAGTAAACAAAACCATCCAGCAACTTTCCAGCTGTAAGGCGCCTGGTCCTGACTCCATCCCAGCATAGATATACAAGGCAGGTGGGCTGGTCCTAATAGAGCAACTTCACCAAATCTTTACAAACATGGGTGAACGAGACCATGCCACAATATTTCAAGGACGCGTAAATAGTCCACCTTTACAAACGTAAAGGAAACCGCCAATCCTGTGACAACCACAAAGGCATCGCCTTGCTCTCAATTGCAGGGAAGATACTCGCCAGAATTCTTCTCAATCGTCTCACGGCCCATCTCGATCGAGGTCTTCTTCCTGAGAGTCAATATGGCTTCAGAAAATAACGAGGAACTGCTGACATGATTTTCGCTGCAAGGCAGCTGCAAGAGAAATGTCAGGAACAGAACTCCGAAATGCTCTCCACTTTCATTGACCTTACCAAGGCTTTTGATACAGTCAGCAGAGAAGGACTGTTGAAGATTATGGTGAAATATGGCTGTCCACGAAAGTTTGTCCAAATAGTGCGGTTATTTTATGATGGTATGCAGGCAAGAGTACAGGAAAATGGTGAACTGTCCGAGCCCTTTCCTGTCACCAATGGAGTGAAGCAAGGATGTGTCCCAGCACCAACACTGTTCAGCCTCATGTCTTCAGCTATGTTGACGAATGTCTTCGAGAACAACAACATTGGAATAGACATAGACTACCGCATGGATGGAAAGTTTTTCAATCTCAGAAGGCTGAAAGCTAAAACAAAACTAACAGCGACACCGTCAGAGAGATCCTATTTGCCGATGATTCCGCTCTATATGCCAACTCAGAGGCGGACATGCAACATAATGTTTCAGCTTTCTCACATGCCTGTGCCAACTTTGGGCTCAATATCAACTTGGAGAAGACTGTAGTTATGTACCAGCCAGCTCCAGGGAATGATCACACCGTGCCGAATATCAAAGTGAATGGTCATAGACTAAGTGTTGTGAACAAATTCACCTATTTTGGCAGCACTGTGTCACAAGCTGCCACAATTGATGACGAAGTGAATGCAAGAATCTCCAAGGCCAGCGCGGCCTTTGGCAGATTGTACAAGAATGTGTGGGACAGAAATGGAATAAGCCTGCAAACAAAGATGAAAGTCTACAAAGCAGTTGTATTATCCACACTGCTATATGCTTGTGAAACCTGGACTGTTTATCAGCGACACGTTAGGAAATTAAACCACTTCCACACAGTCTGCCTTAGGAAGTTACTGAAGATTAAATGGCAAGACAAGATCCCAGACACTGAAGTTCTAGAAAGAGCGTCCATGCCTAGTATCCACACTCTACTAATGAAGAATCAGCTGGGCTGGTCACGTGACTAGCATGCCAGATCACAGGCTCCCTAAACGAATTTTTTTTTACGGCCAGAGGAAATGCTTTAAAGACCCTCTGAAAATCTCACTGAAAGCTTTTGGAATTCATCCTGACACCTGGGAGACTGCAGCCAGAGACCGAAATTCATGGCGTACATCATTACGCAAGGGTGCAGTCACGTGTGAGGCAACCAGGACTGCAAGAGCTGTGAAGAAAGGGCTGGACAGAAAAACCAGTGCATGAGATCTTCCTCCTGGAACGTCAAGCATTCCTTACTTACATTGTCAAAGAACTTTTCGAGCCAAAATAGGCCTTATTAGCCATCTTAGAACTCACGGCTCCATACTTTCAACCCCACTGGATGAAATGAATGGTCATCATCATTCTTGATGGACAAACAACTATGTCGCTGGGCGCAGTGATTGTTGACCACTTCATTGCACAGCGGATACAGACAATGGGAAACAAATACGTTCTGTGGGGCGTGGAACTCTACAATGTATGTTTATAAGGCAGAAAAAAAAGGCCAAACATCGATAAACTGTTATATAGGCTGTGATGAGAGGAATGCTCTTTGCGTCCCACAATGTATGTTTATGAGTAAACCAGCCCGGTCTCAGAAGATGCTCTTTGTCCTAGTTGATAGTTTCAGATAATGTCTTTCACTTTGTCCCATGCATATGTCTATGTCTCACAAACAGACTTAGTGTTTCGGAACTGAAATACTTTATTCATGTAAAACGTCACAGTGGTGTTGAAAGAACAAAAGCAGAAACACATTTCGTTGGAGAAATGGCAGAGGATGGCCAGCACGAAAATGGACAAGGACATCTTGGACATAAGAGTAGATGAGGCAGAATACGTGCTTATCTGTATAGATTTATGTTAGTTAAGTTAGTTAGTTAGTTAGATAGTTAGTTAGTTAGTTAGTTAGTTAGTTAGTTAGTTAGTTAGTTAGTTAGTTAGTTAGTTAGTTAGTTAGTTAGTCGACAGATCATCCTCATTGCACATCGAACCATTCAGTCCATAAGTGCTCGGATCCCCTCCTCAGCAAATCCCGCAGCGTGTAGCGGCTAACGACACCAGTTCTGTGTTGGTTTATCAATCTTCTTTGGCTTCCTGCGTAGTGTTCTTGTTTGGCCACACCTCTTTTAATTTGCTGTTCTCGCAGTCTGGCCATGGTTGTAGATTCACAGTCATCACTTGGTTCTCGCAAAAGTCTTACTTCTCGTAGAGCATTCAGAATGTCAGCCTGGTCCATGGCGCGTCCGCCCTCCACAGTAGCCTTACCTGCGAGCTTGTCAGCCCGCTCATTTCCTTGTACTCCCGTATGCCCTGACACTAAGATGAAACTAATCTTTGCCAGCCGAGACCAGCAGAGACAGCAACCACTCTCTTCGGATCCACCCCATCTCTATCCTCTTGAGCATGTTCATTGAGTCACTAAGGAAACATGCCCTAGTGAATGTCTGTGTCTCGAGCCATGTTATTGCTTTACTTACTGCCATGACTTCCATAGTCAGGCTACTTGTGGTCTCAACAAAAGCACCAGAGTCCTCCTTCACAATTCTCCCTCCGGCCTGAGCCGTAAAGGCCCATGAGCTTCTCACATGTCGGACGACCGACCCATCTGTGTAGATGACAGCATCACCGTCTAACGAATTCTCGAAAATCAACGCTTGTACTTCCGCCTCCACAGCAGCCGGATTTTCTTGTCTGCATTTTCTGTCTAGTTGGATGCAAACAGAAAAGGACGTACAGAAATCTGTTGGCACTTGTACCCACTCCTCGCCAGGTTCTAAGTCCTCAAGTGAACATACCTGTTGAAGAATGTCTTCGGCTTGACCCATCCACGACCTTCCTCTTTTTAACCTGCTGCCCTTCACCTTCCTAATTTCACTATGCAGTGGATGTTGTGTGTTTGCGTTAACTCTGAGGTAGGCACGTGCTCTGCAAATTTGTATTCTGTCTTCAATGGTTGGAAAATCAAGAAGGTAGCGCATCGCCCTGCATGCTGTATCTCTTGTACACCCATGAATAATGCACATAGCTTCATTATGTATCCTTTCCATCCTTTCTATTTGCTTACGGCTGAGAGTCAGGATCGCCATCGCATACTCAAAAACAGACATGACCAGCCCCTCGTATAGAAGACATAGATGGCGCTGCTCACAGTTTGCTGCCGCCATCACCCGCATCGCAGCCAAACCCCGCTTGGCCTTTGTTATCACCTGGTCTATGTGCTCATTATAAGCAAGGCTTCGATCAAAACGTATTCCCAGGTAATTCATTGCCTGCGTTCTTTCCACAGTCTCTGAACACAGATTTAACAGTTGGTGTTGGAGTGTTGAACTTGACAATATGGTTATTCAAAGAGAACCATGTCACTGTTGCCTTTGTTGGGTTGACCATTGCCCCAGCTTCAACACACCAAGTACTTATGCGATTGAGTTCGGTTTGTAGTTCCACAGCAACCTGATCTCTATCCTTACCCTGACGATACACTAAAACATCGTCGGCATATGACAGTGTCCTCCCCGGTCCAGTGATCTGCTCGCTGGTGATTCTCACAGTGTAGGCGTTGAACAGTACCGGAGATAATGGTGATCCCTGTGGTAGGCCAGGATATATTGTTGTTGGTTCCGAAGTCCAACTGCCACATCTGAAAACTACTTTCCGTTGGAAGAGGGCTGCGGCGATCCAACTAAGGAGGAAAGGACTTATCTTGAGCTCAAGAAGCTGAAGCATTAAGAAATCCAATGGTACTCTGTTGTACGCATCCTCAAGATCAATCGCTGCAGCAAAGGTTTCAATGCCTGAGTGGAAACCTTCATAGACGTCATGGGCAAAAACTGCTGCATTGGTCCAGGTTTCTCTTTTTGGACGGTACCCTCCCAGGGTAGGTGGGAAAACATCTGGCCTCTCTAGCTGGAGTGATATTTTCCTGGCAATTAACTTCTCCAGCAGCTTGCCTATTGTATTCCGCATGGTTATTACACGATATCCCTGAATTTTTGTGTGGTCTTTGCCAGGCTTCGGCAAGGGAATCAGATAGCTGTGTAACCACTCCTCCTTTATGTTAGCGCTCCCTATACTGTTATTGTAAATATCTGCTAGTTTCTCTAGCTCGTTGTCGGTACACTTATTAATGCCATGGTATTTTATGCCATCTGGCCCTGGGGCGCTGTTTTTTTTTTTTTTCGTCGAAGCACAGCCTTGATTTCTTTCACTGTCACTGTGTCTTCATCCGAAATGTTCTGGGCCTTGCATCTGTCTGAGGTGACCTCCTTGGCAAGATTTCGGCCTCTCATGTCTGTCTGGTTGCTCTGCTCTAGATAGCGTTCGAAGAGGGCTTTTCCCTTGTTCTCGTCAGTCCTCTGCCAGATGAGGTCAGCACCTTGGAAGTCAGAAATTCTCTTATTCTTGACTACCCCACTCATGCTTTTATGTAGTCGCCAGAACAATTTCAGTGACTTGTCTGTGCTTACTCTTTGACATACCTCTGCCCATTTTTCACTTTTAACCTCCTTAACCAGTTTTTTTTTAAATAGCTTACTTTTGTGTGCATCTCTCTTTCTAAGTGCATGCAGGGACTAGGATGGGCAACTCTGTTCTTCTTGGCCTTTTGCCATTTCCTTACAGCACTGCGCTTATCCACCCAGGCATTCTCCACCTCAAAATTCCACCACGGTGGCTGCTCCCAGCTTTTTTTTCCTGCCCTGAAGCTTTCTGCGCTTGTCGTGCCTTATTTTGCTCACCACATCTTGCCCTGTACTGTCATACTGGAAAGTCTTGACCGTTAACTTGTGCTGCCTAGTTCTGCCTTTCTCCACCAATATGCTGCAAGGGTGGTGGTCGCTGCCGTGATGTCTTAGGACACTCCATCTACACACTGTAGTGAGTGAAGGAGAAACCAGCGCCAGATCAATAGCACTGTCCTCATCCCCTGGACGGCTTGCTGTCCTGGTGACACAGCCACTGTTGATACAAACCAGGTCAATGGTTTCAAGTGCAGTCTCGAGCTCCTCCCCCTGTGTGTTGGAGGAAATGTTTCCCCATGATCTGCCTTTAGCGTTGAAATCGCCACAGAAAATAACATTTCTCTCGTGACCTAATATGTCACTTAGGCACTGCCATTTCTGGGAATCCACACTCGCGTTGCAGGCATAAACATTAACCAACACGAATGGTAGACCGGATTGAACTCTTACCGCCTGTATTTGTATGTCGTCATTGTCCCAACTGGACATGTCTAGCTCTGAAACCACCATACTGTCGCGAATGAGAATCGCCATTGCCAGGTGTCGCCTGTTGTAGAAACATTTGAAGCCGGCAATTTTGAGTAACTGATCACCCAGTCTCGTCTCCTGGAGCGCTACGATGTCGTTCCTATATACCAGGTTTACTAGAAAAGGGCGCCGTTGTTTTACGCTGGCACAGTTCCAATATAGAATACGAGTATTCCTGAGGCCCAGACGGTCACATTTAAGTCTAAAACGTCTTACCCCACCACGCATTCCTAGCCGTTTGCGGCCACCACGCCGTCCCCGTCGCCTTGCTGGGTTGACAGCCTTCCGCACGGAGCACAAACGTTTTCCGCCATTTTGAAAAACCGAACACCACAGAACACACACGCTGCGAAAATTCACTCAAGGATTGCTTCGCTCAATGCACGAACTCCGTAGTATCGGTGCAGATCTTGAGAAGAAACTCCTGGTATTACATCCTGGCACACAAATTGCACGCAGGAGATGAAAATACCTATCTTCTACGCGAAAAAAGGGGACGCTCAATGAAAACACAACCGTCCGCGCAATCTTGACCGGAAGCTCAAAGATTTATACAGCAGCAGAGAAGTGTGTGGGCCGAACCATTCAAGAAGCCAGTGGTGCTACTCTATGACCACGAGTAGCGTGACGATGGAGATGATGGCAGTAACATCGGCTTTCATATGGTTTGAATCACATAATTATGCTAACGTTTGTGTACTTTGTGATTCGATGAGTATAATCCTAAAGGTCCAGTCGGGTTCTATGTGTAGACAATGGACTGAATCGCTGCGGAGGTCTGTGGTCTGTAAAGTCACATTCATCTTCTCTCCGCGACAGGCGAGAGTTGAGGGAAGTGAACGAGCTGATAAACTTGCCGGCTCGGCATCCCCTGTAGATGACCCGTGCATGGATGGTGCCGTTGTTATTAATGTCCTTATAGATATTTCGAGAGCGGAGGACTGACGCCAGTGAATAACAATAACCAACAAACAAACAAACAAACAAAAAATTGACATCTTTTCTTTATCAAGGAAAACTGTGGTCAGACGTGTCGACAATATAAGTGACAATTTGATGCATAAACTTCAAGATGCAAGTAAACAGTTTTTGTGGTACTCTTTTGCATTGGATAAGAGTACTGATGTACATGATACTGCCCAAAAATTGATATTTATACGTGGAATAAACACATCTTTCAAACTCACTGAAGAGTTACTGAGTGTTGAGTCACTCAATGCCACAACCACAGGCCATGACATATTCAATGCTGTTACTAACTGTATTGGAAGAACTGGGTTGGCTTGGAACAAGATGGCAAGTGTTACAATTGACGTAGCTCGTGCTTTGACTAGATAATATGTAGGTCTGGTAAAGTTGATAAGTGATAAGATTAAAGCAGAATATCCTGATCACACATTATTACCACTTCACTGTGTGATCCATCAAGAAAGTCTGTGTAAAACTGTTTTTAATATCAAGCATGTTGTCAGTGTCATCAACCTCATCAGATCAAGAGGACGTAATCACAGACAGTTCAAGGCATTACTTGACGATTTGGAAACTGAACATTCCGATGTCCTGTACCACACCAGTGTTCGATGGCTGAGTCTCGGCAAAGATGTTGAGGCAAGTGTGGGACCTCAGAGAAGAAATAGTGATGTTCCTAGAGATGAAGGGCGTTGAATGTGACCAATACTGACATTGTCAATAAAGAGTGGAAGTTAGACTTTATGTTTGCCATTAAAATTATGGAAAAGTTAAATAAAATGGATGTCAAACTTCAGGGCAATGGTGTGTTTGCACATGAATAGTATTTATGTATCATTTCAGGCAAAACTCTCACTGTTCTCCGGAAAAGCAAGTGAAAAATGGTTTTGTCTTTCCCTTTGCTGAAACAAGAAACCATTTCTGATGAAATTACTGAAAAGTACAAAGCCCAATTAGATGCATTGATTGAAGAATTTGGATAGGGATTCGAAGATTTCAAGAACTTAGAGCCACAGTTCAATATTCTCAGTTCCCCTTGTAGTGCAGAAGCTGATAAAGCCACAGCGGACATACTGTTGGAGCTTTGTGACTTACAAGCAGATCATGATCTGAAAGAGAAATTCAAGTCGGATGGTTTGCTTGATTTCTATGGATTATTATCAAAAGAATCATTTCCCAACTTGAAAAACTTTGCAGCTAAACTTGTATCATTGTTTGGATCAACATACATTTGCGAACAAACATTTTTCTTGCTTGAAGATCAACACATCTAAGAATAAATCTTTATTGTCGGACTGCAACTTGCATGCTGTCATGCGAATTTCAACAAGTAAACTTGCTCCAGATTTCAAGAATATTGTCAAAAATTGCAAGCAGTTACATACATCTCATTAGAATCAACAGATGTGGCAATGTAGTCTGTTTGTGTCTACATTAACGCCATTAATAAATAATAACAACTTCTTCTTCTTCTTCTTCTTCTTCTTCTTCTTTTTCTTCTTCTTCTTCTTCTTCAGCGTTCCGAGCCATTGAGGTTCTTTGCTGCAGATACAATCCGTCTCCATTCGTCTCTCTGGTGGACCTTCTCTTGCCAGTCGTTGATTCCAAGTGCTTGTAGGCCTGTATATGTATTATCTCTCCACCGCCTTCTTGGTCTACCTCGGGGTCTACGGTCATTTATTTCCTGAGTGTAAGCGAGTTTTGTTTCCCTATTATCTTCCATTCTTTCTATATGCCCCAGCCATTGTAGTCTATTAGCCTTCATGATACCAGTGATTAGCGGATCATAAATGTCTTTGTTACTTCTTTTCCACTCTCCACTTTGTGTATCCCTAATGGGCCCAAAGATGCGTCTTAAAATTTTGTTCTCAAAGGTTTGTAACAAGGCTTCGTCTCCTTTCGTTGTACTCCAGGTTTCAGAGCCATACAGCACAATTGGTCTGATCAGTGTTTTGTATATTGTGATTTTGGTGTTACGAGATAGCGCCTTTGATTTTAGTAGATGTTGTAGTGCATAGTATATCTTATTTCCAGAGTTGATTCTAGTTTGCATTTCTTCCCTTATGATGTTGGAGCAGTTGAAGATTGTACCCAGGTATTTGTATGTTTCCGTTCTTTTAATGGTCATAATATATCTATTTGTATGTGGCCAGAGTTTTTAGCCATTCCGTCTCTTGAAATTACCATATATTCTGTCTTATCTTGGTTGATAACCAGCCCCATCTGTTGGGCTTTTTCCTTTAAGTGAGTCAATATTTCCAATGTCTTTTGTTCACTTTGCCCTATAATATCTATATCATCTGAATAACCAAGCAGCTTGGATGTTCCTCCAATATCACATTCCTCCTTTACCTTCCTTACAACTTTCTCTAGAGCCAGATTGAAGAGTAGCGGCGGTAGTGCATCACCCTGTTTCAAGCCAGATGTTATTTGGAAGGGGTCTGATTTCCTGCCTTTATATGTTACTATATTATAAGTATCTTCCATGCATAGTCTGGTCATGTTGATTAACTTCCTTGGTATTCCAAATTCCCGCATAGCATTCCATAGACTATTCCTATGGACACTATCATAAGACTTTTTAAAAATGTTATGGAGATCTCTTTTATATTCCCAATTTTTCTCGGCTATTTGTCGTAAGATAAATATCTGATCTATTGATGATCTGTTTTGTCTAAAACCCGCCAGGTAGTCACCTAATATGTCTTCTGAATATGGTTTTAGTCTATTTAGTAATACTGCGGATAGTATCTTATAGAGTGTAGACAGCAGTGATATTCCTCTATAATTTCCACATTGGAACTTGTCTCCTTTCTTAAAGATAGGTATCAATAATGACGCTTTCCAGTCATGGGGTAATTTTTCTGTCCTCCAGATTTTTATTATTAGTTCGTATAGCTTTAGATGTAATGCATGGCCACCTGCCTTTATAAATTCAGCAGCAATTCCATCAGTCCCAGTTGCCTTATTGTTTTTAAGTCGTGTGATTACATATAGGATTTCTTCAAATGTAGGTTCTTCAATTTGTGGTTCGCATGTTAGAACCTCTTCCTGTGGGAAAATTTTACTTGGAGCTTCACAATTTAGTAATTCAAAAAAATATTCTTTCCATGTGTTGCACATTTCCTCATTGGTATTTATCATATTCCCATTTTTGTCTTTTAAACCATATGTGTTTTGTTGGTGCCCTCGTTTCATTGACTTCAGTTCTGTAAAAAAATTTCTGGATTCATTTTTCTGGTGCTTAGTTTCCATATCTTTGATTATATTACTCATATATTCTCGCTTCTGCTGTCGGACTATTGTTGTAGCCTCTTTACATTCATTTCTATAATTCTCTTCCTTTTGGATGTTGTTGATGTCATTTAACCATAAATGTCTGGCATTCTATTTCCTAATGACTGCTTCTTCACATTGTTGATTGAACCATCTGTTCTTTCTATGCGTGGTTAACACACCGAGACATTCTTCTGCGGTAGATTGAATTGTATTCTTGATATTCAACCAAGTTTGGTCAACGCTTTCCTCCAAAGGGTTTTGCAGAGTTTCAAGTTTACATTTTATTTCATCTGTAAATTTCTCTTTGACTGTAATTTCTTGTAGTTTTTCTCTGTTATATGTTGGGTGTAATCTTTGTAATTTAGTATAGAAAGCTCTCTGAAGTTTTATTTTCTTCTTCTTCTTCGTTCATCCGGAGTTTTTTTTCGGACGTGATTGCGTTGTGCCTGTTTACAGCAGAGCTGCGTTCTTGCGCCGTTAGGCCGACACATCCGACTTCTGCGGGCATTTGTTGACCGGGTTAACCTTCCCGGGGGTTTCTTAGGACGTTAGACTCTCACTGTTGTGGTGTTATCTCCCATCCCAGCTGGCCCATATAGAACAGCCAAAGGCATCCTGGTCGGCCCTCAAGGGAAGGCAGGGGCAGACCATGGGCAATCCCCGCCATCCAAGGAGGCTTCCATAATTGCAGAGCCATCACACACCGCTCTGGTACTGGGCTCACCCAAGGAATCGTCACGTCCTGCACATGGCTGCTTAGCCTCACTTCCGTATATTGGGCCTTCCGTTCACCATAGGCTGTTCTTCCAGAAGCCAGAAGAATGCAGTTTGCAGATGACATCCACACAGTGAGCTTTCGATTCGGACTTTCCACGTAATGGATTTGCTATCCAAGCAATATTCCATTTTGTGCCACTAGGACACTTTTTCCACCTTTTTTGAAGCACACACAGTGAGCTTTCGATTCGGACTTTCCACGTAATGGATTTGCTATCCAAGCAATATTCCATTTCATGCCTCTGGGAGGCTTGTGTAACCGACATGCCTGTGGTAATGAAGTGTGGCAGTCTAAATACTTCTTCATGTACATTTAAATGTCAACCTGAATACAGTTAAAGTAAGCTGCAGTCGACTTGAGCTTGTTGATATCTCCATAGAGCTTGTCCTCGAATGAAGCAGGTGTGGGCCAAAATATCTTTCTCTGTTCTGCATATATTGGGCACTCTTGCAGCAAATGTTTAGCTGTCATTTTACCAGTTCCACAATTACATTCATCTGTATCTCCTATCTTTAGTTTGTTGAACAAGTGGTATTTCAACCTGTTATGTCCTGTGCGGAGTCTGAAGATTGCTACTTGTTCTCTTCGGTCGAGTTTGTAATATGCATCATCCTTCTGGTGGCCTGGATGCTCTGATTCCCATTTGGTTCTATAAGTGCTTTTTATCAACCTCTTTGCCTCATTATAGGTTATGTCTATGTCAGGCTGTGGTAGTCGTCCGCCCTCTTTTGCCAGTCTGTCAGCCTCTTCATTTCCAGGTATACTGCAATGTGATGGTATCCACTGTATTACAACTTTTTTGGATTTCTGGCATAGACCATGGAGTGCTGCTCTTAGGTCAGCTATTTCTGTGCTGTTATTGCTCTTCAGTATTGAGACAGCTGACTTTGTATCTGTGAAGATAGCTATTTGCGTCTCTTTATTTTCCTCCATCAAGAGCATTTCTGCTGCAGTTTTCAGAGCCTCTACCTCCGCTTTGAAGTTACTTGAAAACTTTCCAGTTGCCACTGAATGTGTTTTTTTCACTCCATTTTTTAAATTTAGGAGAATTCCTCCTCCTCCATTCTCTACTGAATTTTTGGCTGATCCATCTGTATATGCATGGGTCCAATTGCTGCTTGCGTAATGTTCTTTTATGTAGTTTAGGGTTATTTCTCTTCTTTCGGTTTCATGCTGAGTGTTCTTTTTTTCAATATCAGGAATGTTTTCTATCATCTCAGGCAGTAGCTGCTGTCTCCAAGCTGGGAACTTGTCTGCATTGTAAATGGGTTTGACTGTTGATATCTGCCCTAATCTTTCGTTTTGCAGTTTCTACAAAGTTGCTACGCTTCAGTCTTCCCTTTCCAAAACCACTAAACCTTTTATACATAGGGTGGTCTGTCAATCTTCTAAATTTTTCAGCTTGCTGCTGGGCTCTGCTATCTCTTCTATCCTGCATTGGTTGTAAACAAGTGATCTTTTCTAGTTCATTAATAGGCGTTGTCTTCAGGCTTCCAGTTATGATTCGCATTCCTTGATTTTGGACTCTGCTTATTTTGTTAAAGTTTGACTTAGCTGCTGTTGCCCAAGCTGCAATGCCATATTCCAGTACTGGCCTCACCCGTCCAGTATATAACTTCTTGAGAACTTTCTCATCTGCTCCCCACGTTGTACCAGCAAGCTTTTTCATGATTGCCATTCTTTGCCTTGCTCTTGTTCGATTTTTCTCAACCTGTGTCTTCCATGTCAGGCGACGATCAAAGGTGACTCCTAGATAGTTTGGATTTTCTTCATGGCGCAATATTTTTCCATTAAATACCAGCTTAGGTTGCTGAGTTTTAGTTGAGAGGGAGAATACTGTGCATGTTGTTTTCTCCTCACTTATCTTCACTAGCCATGATATTGACCAGTCCTCTAGCGCTAATAGGGCTTGCTGTATTCTGCTGTTAGCTGTACTAATATATTCTTCAGATGTCCATATGGCTAGGTCATCTGCAAAGGATGATGAGTGTACTCTGGCTGGAAAATTTTCCGTGATGTCGTTTATATATGCTAGGAATAATGTTGGTGAAAGAACTCCTCCTTGGGGGACACCTTGCTCCAACAGCATCATTTTGCTGGTTTGTCCTTGTACTTTTGTCCTGGCAGTTCTGTTCTCAAGGTAGTGGCTGATCCATTTGTACATTTTCCCACAAACATGCATTTTTTGCAGTTTTACTTTCAGTCCTTCCTTCCATACTTTATCAAATGCTTTTTCTAAATCTATCCAGACCGCTAGTGTGTGCTTTTTCTCTTGGAAGGCATCCTCTATTTCCTGAGCTATATAGGTTATTTGATCTTCAGTGGATCTGTACTTTCTGAATCCTGCTTGGTGTGGTGTTAAGAGTTTGTTTTCTTCCAGATGCCATGTTAGCCTGCCATTGATAATGCGTTCCATTAATTTTCCTACACAGCTAAGAAGACTGATAGGTCGATAGCCATTTGGTTCTTCCAGGTCTTTTCCTTTCTTTGGGACTGGTATTAGTATAGCTTCCTTCCATGCCTGTGGGACTATTCCCCTCTTCCAGCTGTAATTTAGGACTGCTAGTAGTTTCTTTTTTGCCTTAGTGCCTAGTCCTATTAGCATTTCATTTGTGATTCCATCCTTTCCTGGTGATGTCTTCTTTTTTAGGGTGTTCATTGCCTGTTCCATTTCTTCCATTGTTAGATTTGCCATCATATATTCTGCTGCTGTCTCTGTATATCTATGATGTATCTGTTTATCTTTGATTGCTTTCTTCTGTTCGGCTGTAATATCAATGTGGTTTGCACTGGCATAGTGTTCCATTAGTGCATTTGCAGCCTTTTTTCCTGTAAGCAAGCATTTCCTTGTTTAATTGTTATTTGTTTGTTTCTAGGTCCTTCATTGTTCATGGCTTTCACTAGTTTCCATAGTTTGTTTCCATCCCTGTCAAAATTCAGGTTTTCTGTTTTTTTCCTCCAACAATCTCTTGTTGTTTGATTTACTGTTCTTTTATATTTTGCTGAGATGGCTTTGAGAGAGATGTTCGCTTCAGTTGTTTGTTTTCTCTCTCTCTGCGGTCTTCCTAGCATCTTCAACTTTGTCCTCCAAAATTTGTAGTTCCTCAGTCCAGTATGGTTTGTAATTTTTCCTCGCTCCTCTTGGAATAGACTCAGTAGCCGCCTGTATTATTGCTCTGTTTAGACTTTCCACCATTTGCTTCATGTTGCCATATCGTGTAATTATGTTTTCACAATATTTGTCTGTTAGTATGGAAAATCTGTCCCAATCTGCTCGTTTGTAATTCCAGCGGGGCAAAGTCTTTTGCTCCTGTGGAACATACTCCATATTCATTACAAGCTTGATTGGTCTGTGGTCACTACCTGCTAATTGGTCAAGCACATGGCGATCGATTTTGTGGAGGATGTCTCCTGTGCAGAAAGCTAAGTCTGGAGTAGAAGTGGTAATCCATCTTCTTCAGTAGAAGCTCGGTGTGTCATCCGCTTTGTTGAGTAGATGGAGATTTGAGTCTATTTCCCAGTCCTCCAATTCATCTCCTCTTTTGTCAGTATCTGGGTATCCCCATCTTTCTGAACGGCTATTAAAGTCTCCGACAACAATGCAATTTGTGTCAGTTATTTTCATGTTTGAGAGTGTGAGATCCTTATCTGCCGGGCTATACAGATTGTAAATTCTTATTTTCACGTCCTTTATCATTATATCAACACCTATAATTTCCGTTTGGTTGTCAGAGATCACAGATACTTCGCTGCAAGGTATTGTATTTCGTGTAAGTATTACAACTCCTCCTTTGTGTCCTTCGCGGTCGAAACGTGTGGCTTGATATCCCTCGACTGAAAATGTGCGATTGGCGTTGAGGTGTGTCTCTTGAATGCATGCCACATCTATTCTATCTTTATGAAGACGCTGTGTTAGGGAGGCTTTCTTGTTATAAACTCCTTCGGCATTCCATTGTAGTATGTTGAGAGTCCGGGGTGTTTGGTCAATAGCTCTTAACCTACTCCTCTGTGCCTTGACTCCACAGCACAGGGGAAGGTGACCACCAGTAGTCATGGGTGGACCCCCTCGAGGCAGGGGGCCCGGCACTATCACCGCCTGATGGGACTTCACGGGATTAGCACCATAACGATTAATTTTCATCTGTGGCATCATGAAATGATAAAGTTACGTTGCACTTCTTTGTCAAGCCTGTGGCTCAGTACATCCGATTTCGACAAGCATTTGTTCGGGATGCTTTCCCTAGCCTTTGACTGTCCCCAGTCTACCTACAAGGCAGCAGGTTTGTACGTCTCTTCGTCTGGTCCCTCTCCCTTGACCTGTCCGACATGGGTGACCCTACCAGTAGCTGTGCTACCGTCGGCATAGCTCTTGGGGTCATTGGGACGCGCAAGCCCCTCTACCTCGTCAAGGTGGACGCACGGCAGAGGGGAAGTTTTATTTTAAATTTTGCTCCAACGAGGAAGTGGTCACTGTGGCACTCAGCTCCTCTATAACTTCTAACTTGCTGTATGTTTGATGCATTTCTGTTGTTAATTAAAATGTGATCTATTTGATTATAGGTTCTCTTGTCACATGATTTCCAAGTTTGTTTGTGTATATCCTTTCTTTGTAGTCTGGTACTGCTAATCTGCAGTCCTTTGGCTTCTGCCAGGCTGATGACTCTCTATCCATTATCATTTGAAGTTGTATGCAGGCTTTCCATACCGGCCACTTTTTTTATTAGTTTGCTCTCTACCTATTTTTGCATTGAAGTCTCCCAGCACAATCAGGATGTCCTGTTTGGGGGTTTCTTCTATGACATCTTCCAGATCATTATAAAAGTCTTCTTTAATATCATCTTCTTTCTCTTCAGTAGGTGCATGTACATTAATCATCGTTATATTTTTCCATTTACCTTTTATTCGTAATTTACTAATCCTGTCATTAACAGCTTTAAAGTTTAAAACGTTCCCCCACAACTCTTTTTTGATGACAAATCCTGTTCCTAATTCATGTTTATTTTGGGTGTTTCCTCCATATGACTCCATGACTCTCTATCCATTATCATTTGAAGTTGTATGCAGGCTTTCCATACCGGCCACTTTTTTTATTAGTTTGCTCTCTACCTATTTTTGCATTGAAGTCTCCCAGCACAATCAGGATGTCCTGTTTGGGGGTTTCTTCTATGACATCTTCCAGATCATTATAAAAGTCTTCTTTAATATCATCTTCTTTCTCTTCAGTAGGTGCATGTACATTAATCATCGTTATATTTTTCCATTTACCTTTTATTCGTAATTTACTAATCCTGTCATTAACAGCTTTAAAGTTTAAAACGTTCCCCCACAACTCTTTTTTGATGACAAATCCTGTTCCTAATTCATGTTTATTTTGGGTGTTTCCTCCATATATTATAATCATTCCATTTTGCTCTAAAGTACCCTCTCCTGGCCACCTTATTTCTTGAATTGCTGTTATATCCATTTGATATTCAACAAGCTCCCGGGTTAGTTCTTCGGCCGCTCCAGCTCGATATAGTGTCCGTACATTCCATGTTCCAAATCTCAAAAGTCCTTTAACGTTCCAAGGCCGTTGTCCATATAGGTCAGTCCGACGGGCCGTTGTCCAGATAGGTCAGTCCGAAATCGAGGCTCGTGTATCTGTTTCGTAACAAAGAAAGGTTTTTACAAAGGTGGGGATGTTAACCCCACGCTTCAACCCCCAACCTGGAGGACCAGGGTGTTTCTCTTTGTCTGTTCTCTACCCTTTGACCTGTCCGGCTTGGGAGGCCCTGCTGATAGCTACGCTACCGCCGGCATAGCTCTCAGGGTCATTGAGAAACTCAAGCTCCCCCACCACGACAAGGTGGAAAAATAATAACAACAATTTATTATAATAAGAAATGGTAAAAATCTTGTCAACAAAATAGTAAAAGTTTTTGTCCATATTGTAAAATGTAATGTATAAGTGTATTAGTAAAATAAAATTGCAACAATTAGTTACAAGGGGCTTCTCATAAGTCTTTAGCCTGACCATGAAGGAGTAGGCGGAGTCCTTCAAGAAACAAATGAAGATAGTAAATTGATTAGAGATATTAGACGCAGTCAAAGTTTTTTGGGCATGTTATGAGAAGAAATGAATTGGAGAACTTGGTGACAACTGGCACGATCGAAGGGAACAGACCAAGAGGAAAACCTAGAAGCAAATACCTGGATGGCTTGGCCTCGTGGCATGGTCGAGACAGAAACACTGAGCTGATTCACGACTCTGGTGATCGAGAGAGATGGCAAAACATGACCGCCCACGCTTACCGGCATGGCACATGATGGATGGATGGATGGAGTAGGCGGAGAAAATTGAAATTTGTCACAGTGCTTATTACTCCTCACTGTAGCCACCACCTGAATTTATGCATTTCTGCCATCTCTACGTGATCTTGAAAAGGCCTTCAGAATAAAACAACCTATTTTTCGAACTAAACCAGCTATCTCAAGCCAGTATGACATCTTCGTCACGGTCAAGACGATTTCCTTTCAGCTGTTTTTTACGATTTGTCCCCATGGTCTTTTACATGTTTTTTTTTAGATCCCCACATGTTGAGCAACTGGCCACAGCTATCAACCCGTGTTTGTTTCTGTTCACATGTCAGCAGGCGTGGGACCCAACTGGCACACACTTATCTTATGTTCAGTCTGTTGTGTAAAATTCTAAAAACAGTACTCTTACTCAGTTTGCTGAACTCGATATCTCTGCAATTGTCATTTTCCTACCCTGGTCTATGATTTTCTTCACTTTTGCAGCATTTGCATCATTACACTCTAAGGACGGTCGTCCTGGTCTTGGCAGATCTGCAACTTGGGAACGGCCACACTTAAACTGCAAACACCATTTTTCTTTTACAGAATCATACGAAGGACAGACTTCCTCATACACTGGCTCCATCTCCCTGTGTATTTCTGTAGGTGTTTTACAATGTAACATCAAGAATTTTATCACAGTCCTGGCGTCTAATTTCTCCATTGTTCTGACAAACCGTTTGATGCGCAGATATGGTCAGTAGGGTTTGTTGCGCCATGCACCATATCGGGAAAACCAGTTGAGGTGGGAAATTCATAATTCATACGTCCATTAAAAATGGAATGAGCTATATATTTGCCAAATTTAAACTTTCTCCGCCTACTTCTTCATGGTCAGGCTAAAGACTTATGAGAAGCCCCTTGTATTTATACTGTTTATTTCTTCTTCGTATTTTGTTCGCGTGAAATATGTCTATAACTGCAATGTTGTCTCTTGTATGAATATAACAGTCTTTCTTAGTTCACTCATCGGTACATGGAGTTTATCCTCCACTGTTGTCTCTCTAGGCCAGAAGGTTCGCCTGGATATGTTGTAGTTTGGGCAGTCTTGGAGTATGTGCTCTGCTGTCTGCGTCGCCAAACCACATGTGCACATGCCTGCGTCATCAATCTTGAATTTTGTATACATGTTGTTGCGTAATCTATTATGTCCTGTTCTGAGGCTCAGAATAATGACTTGTGCTGGTCTGTCCATTGCGTGGTAGTCGTCGTGAGCACCTTTTGGTGGCCATCTGACTGATTTGATCATTCTTTTCTGTCACATTACATAATGTGGTATGTAAGGGCACATCAGGCTGTTCTTCTTTTGCTCCTTCCTTAGCCAATCAATCAACTTTGTCGTTTCCGGGTACTCCACAGTGGGATGGTAACCAGTGGATGGTGACCTTATGCTGACTGCTAAGTTCAGAAAGTAATGTCCTTAGTACTGGCAACTTCCCAGACAGGAGCGCCTCGAGTACTGATGCTGCATCTGTCAATAACACCATAGGTTGTGTACCATGGCTGGTATTTAGTAAGTTCTCTGTTACTATCTTGATTGCCTCAATTTCTGCATCTTAGTTATGGCAGTATTTTCCTGTTGGAACTCTGGCCGTGTCCCTAGTATTGTTTGGGTATTCTATGTACACTCCCGCTCCTCCATTTCGAACAGCAATTTGTGCTGACCCATCTGTGTAGACTCGGATCCAGAGGTCCTGTGAGTATTCGTCATCAAGGAAGCTGAGAGTGGCTGTTCTGCGCTGTACACTGTTCTTTTCTTCCTTGTCGAATACTCCTCTCACCCTTGTCTGGATTTGCAGTGATAGTCTATGTTCATCTTTCCACGGAGTTCTCTTTGGAATAATTGTTGGGATACCAACTGTGGGAAGATCGTTGGTTTCTCTGCATAGTCGTTTGGCCTGGTGGATAAAACTATTTCTTTTCAACCGCCCCATCGCTAAGTTTTCAAATCTGTTCTTCATAGGGTAGCTTAGCAAGCTGAGGGACTTTTCTGCTTGTATTAGCGTTTTCGTACCTCTGCGCTCTCTCAGTGCTTGTGTCCTCCCCATCTTGTCCATCTCCACTATAGGGGTTGATCTCATCCCTCCTGTGGTGACTCTATGTGCTTGATTTTGCACTTTGTCCAGCTCTTGTAGTGTGGTTTTTGATGCTGAACGCCACGCAGTTGACCCTTATCTAGGTGTGGTCGTATGCTCTGTTGATAAACTTTGCTAAGTATTTTCCCACTGGCTCCCCACGTGGTTCCACTTTGCTTTCTCAGGATGGCTATTATCCATCTGGCTTTTGCTCTGCCTTTTTGATGTGTTTTCTCCATGTCAGCTTGTCACCAAATGTTACTCCAAGGTGTGTTGGTTCTTTGTCTTCTCTAAGGGATGTTCCATTTATCTGGATGATCCCCGCCTTTTGTTTCGGAGAGAGGGTAAATCGAGTGGTGCTGCACTTGTCAGTGTTTATGCTGACACAACATCTATCCGCCCATGCAACAAATGTATCTACAGCTCTTTGTAGCGATATGGTGGCCACTGATGTATGTTCATTTGTGCTCGACATAACCAGGTCATCGGCGTACATTGCCGCTTTAATTCCATGCGGTAGATTAGCAACAAGATCATTGATGAAGATTAGAAAAAGTGTGGGGGACAAGACTCCTCCATGGGGGAACACCGTGACGCAATAGTACTTTCTTGCTCTTGAGTCCGTCTATCTGTACTCGGGCTCGTCTGTTGTGCTAGTATGCTTTCACCCATTTGTACATTCTTCCAATGACTTTCCAGTTTCTCAGTTTCCTCATCAGACTTTCTGTCCAGACATTGGAAAAGGCTTTCTTCAGATCCATCTATTTTCCATGCCGCAAGCACCAGCTTCTTCTATTGAAATGCATCCTCAATTTCTTGAGAGAAGTAGGCTGTCTGATCTTCCGTAAAGTAGCACCGCCTAAAGCGAGCCTGCTGTGGCACAATGATACTTTTACTTTCAATGTACCACTGCAGTCTGTGAATGATGATGCGCTCCGTTGTTTTTCAGAGACAGCTGGTGAGGCTAATTGATCTGTAGTTGGAGGTAATGGAACTATTATTCCCTGATTTTAGGAGGGGTATCACGATTGCTTCTCTCCAAGATTGTGGAAAATTGTCTAAGGTCCAGCTGTTATTGAAGATCTGCAACAGCTTTGCTTTAGGTCAGGTGTAATTGTAGTGTGCCATGATCTCGAGTAGATGGTAGTGGGTCACACGGCTTGTTAATAAAGATGAATCTGTTCTCATCCTGTCAGTCTTCCAGTCTCTCTCCTCTCTGGTCCATGTGATCATAGCCTCAGCTCTGCGAGTGACTTTTGAAATCGCCACACACAATCATTTTTCTTTTAATGGTAGTGTGTCCAGTGCCTGTGGGCAGGCCACTTGGTCAGTAGTAATTGATCAGATGAAGGTTCTGCATTGCCTGTCTTATGTTTAAGTGTCTGATACTCAGCCCCTTTCATGTAAACTTAAATTTGGGAAGCAGAGATGTTATTTTTGACAAGGGTCAGTATCCCACCCTTTCGCCTGTCTTTTCGGTCAGATCGGTAACACTAGTAGCCTCTGATTTTGAAGGCTATATTTTCGTTGAGTTGAGTTTCTTGCAAGCAACAAACGCTTACATTTTCTTGGGTCAAGATTTTTTCTAGTTTTATTTTTTTTGTTGACACCCTCCGAATTCCAGTGCATTATTTTAAGTCTTTGTTTGGTACGGCCGGGCGATCTATTGTTAGGCCCCCCTGGCTCCACAGGACATCTGAGAAGGGCCTCCAGTAGTTGTGGTTAGACCTTTACGAGGCATAGGGTCCGGCACTGCACCTGCCTGGGAGTCCAAAGCAGGGCGAGCACCATAACATTTAGCAGTTGTCGACATATTTCGTAGCGTGATTGCGTGGCATCCTGATGTCTGTGGTGCGCCTCCTGGCTGACTGCCTCCGTCTTCAGCACATATCCTTTGCTAAAGCAGATTGTGGTCTTGATCGACACTCAATATCAGCCTATCAAGAGAATTATGAGACAGGGTTTTTAATGTCTCCAGATCCCTTTTCCCCGCCGATGGCCACGTCATAACATTTTGAGCTATTTTCCTTTTATTAAAATTGCAAAAACTATAAACTTTACATTTGTCAATGTGGCCCTACGCATAAAAAGTTTCCCCACCATAGTGCTTCTTCTGTGTTCTTGTTATGCGGTGTTCTTGCGGTCTCTGTTTAGCTGGTTTCTTTGCATACGTTGTCCATCAGTTATCAGTTATCAGTTATCAGTCGTGGTATCTTCATTGCACTCCGGGCAGGTCCATAGGTGCTCAGATCCCCCCCCCAGCATATGCATCAGCGTCCGGTGGCTAATAGTGCCAGTTCTGTGTTGGCTGACGAGGCACCTCGTTTTCCCAATGTACCGCTCGCGTCTGGCCGTGCCAATTATTACTCAAAAGTCTTTCATTCTGGACAGCGAAGTGGATTCATTGACGTCAAAGTCCTCTGTTCTCAACATATCTTTAAGGACATTAATAACATCGGCACGATCCATAGGCTGGTCATCTGCAGGGGATGCAGAGCCAGCCAGTTTATCAGCTCGTTAACTCCCCTCGACCCCCGCATGTCCCGGGACGAAGATGAAGGTGACTTTACGGACAACAGATTTCTGCAGCGACTCAGTCCACTGTCTACGTAAAGATCCAGCTTCCATCTTCTGAATCATGCACATTGAATCACTTAGTACACACACGTTGGTATAATGCTGTGATTCTAGCCATTTGAAAGCCTGTGTTACTGCCATCACCTCCATCGTCATGCTGCTTGTGGTCATAGGATGGGCACCACTGGATTCTTGAACGGTTCGGCCCGCTGAAGAGGTATCCATTGACTGAGGGAGTGTGGTGGAAGAAATCTGGTGGATTCTCCAGAATAATGATATGGGGTTAAAAATAATGTGGATGTTGATTCCCCTCACTCCAGGGACGACACTTTAAAGGAAACACACGATAGCACCTTGGGAACTTATTAACCTGGCTAGTTCTACTCCAGTGACTTGAACATGAACATTCGTAAAGGGAATATTATGGACCATATAATGTAGGAACCATGGTTTTTTAGTTTGTGAAAAGACGTTATGGTATTAGGTATGAACTCTGTGTTCCTGATATTTCTCTGAGTGAATGTTGTTGAAGGAAGATATAATATTGGTTGGATACTGGCTGAGAACATCAGTGAGAAAGGTATGATTAATATAATTAATATTATTTTAATGTGGGTTTTTATTATGTGAATATGCATTATGTATATTTGAGGTATTACGTAACCATGGCGTCACCTAGTAAAGAAGTTGAACCAAATAAGAGAAGAATCACAAAAGAATTAAGAATGTTTTCAAGACAAGTGGACTATAAACTACTTTTTTTCGTGGAAATTAAAACATAGCCTATATGCTTGATATTGCAACGAATCTGTTTCTGTCTTGGAATAGTATAACATCAAACGGCACTACGAGACTAAACATGCAAATAAGTTTGATAAGTACAAAAGGCAATTTCGACAAGACCAAGTAAATGACTTTTAAAAAATGTATGCACAACAAAGGATATTTACTAGAGTGTGTTCAGAGTCAAAATGCTATGTAAAAGCTAGTTATGCAGTAGCCAGGATACTAGCAAAAACATCGAAGGCATAATCAGATGGTGAAATGGTTAAGGAATGTTTGGAGAGCATCGTTGAAATTCTGTGTCCAGAAAAGAATAAGGATTTTCAAAAATAAGTCTGTCTAGTCAGACTATTTCTAGGCGTGTTGACGACATTGGAAGATAATTTGAAAATTCAAGCATCCAAGTTTATATGTTATGCTCTTGCATTGGATGAAAGCACAGATAGTGGCAGATACTGCCAACTGGCAGTTTTTATCAGGGGTGTTGATGTCCATTTTAAAAAGACAGAAGAATTAGCAGCACTGTATCCACTTAAGGACACTACTATGTCACGAGATTTGTTAGAAGCAGTTACATAGACAACTTAACTTACCGGGCTTAACAACGGATGGTGCTCCAGCAATGGTTTGGAAACACGAAGGTTTAGTAAAATTGATTGAAAATGAGGCCTCCAAAGTCGGTAATACTTCTATGCTAAATTTAATTACGTTATTCGTCAGGAGAATTTATGTTCGAAGGCCCTCAAAATGGACCATGCCATGAAAGTGGTCATCAAAATAGTGATCTTCATTAAGTCTAACGGGTTAAATCACCATTAGTTCCAAGTATTTCTAAAGGCTTTGGATTCAGATTATAATGACGTTACATTTTATACAGAAGTAAGATGGCTGACCCGTGCCAAAATTGTTGAAAAGAATGTTTGATTTGCAACAAGAAATACAATCATTCTTTGCAAGCCAAGTAAAAAGTATCCAAGAGTTTGAAGACAAAGAGTGGGTTTGCGACTTTGCATTTCTGGTTCGATATAACTAGCCACCTAAATGACGTTAATACTCTTCTACTAGGGAAAGATCAATGGTTACACACCCGCGTACACACGCCAGTGATCAGGGGCTTGTTTCCGGATCCGGTCA
The DNA here is from genome assembly GCA_014155875.1 of Cepaea nemoralis. Lineage (NCBI taxonomy): Eukaryota > Metazoa > Mollusca > Gastropoda > Stylommatophora > Helicidae > Cepaea > Cepaea nemoralis. Next base: position 290,090 of record JACEFZ010005898.1, on the reverse strand, counting down.
GGGATATGCACTACTGACGAGCTCAAACGAGAGCGAAACTCGAGTATAGTGTTTCCATATTGACGTGGATAAGCCTTAGGTTCATACCAGGATACGATCAGCGTTGCCAGTAGTGGGTTGTGCTCAATATTTAAATTTCAAATCCCGAAACAACCAAATAAATCAAAGATCAATTAATTAATAAGATTTTTTTTTTTTTACCTTAAACCAGGCAAGCGTTTGACCACGATCTCACCTAATGGGAAGCGACGATGTGGTTGAAGCTGTAGCACGCTTGCTTGCTTACTTTAATAACAAACATACGAAAAATAGGTACGTGGCCCGGCAGGAAATATTGTTTCTGAAATTTGGCTCGCCTGCTGAAAAGGTTGGCCACACCTGGTTTAGACTATTAACGTGGTCTTGTAAATTTAGCTTCTGGATTTGCAGTTAGTGCTTGGTCGTCCGCAAACAGGAGTTCTCTAATGATGTAATTTGCAGATGGCTCTTCTTCTGATTTCTTGTCTAAGGTGTTCTTTCGGTCTCTGTTTGGCTGATTTCTTTACATATGTTGTCTATTTATGTTATGAACAAGAGAGAGGACAGGAGAGGGATGTGTGTGTGGTTAATTTCCTGTTCAGTTTTCTTTTTTCATTTTTCATTTTGCACATTTAAATATAATAAGGAAAGTAATAATAATGAAAGTAGTAATAATAGTAATAATAATAATAATAAAACTAATATGTAATTATAAGACTATTATTCAAAACAATGTTTTCCCGTGGTGAATTTGAATAACGAAGACACAAACAATAGATTGCACGATTTATTGCCTGGCATATTTCGCTGCATCTCGTCAGGTACATACTGCAGAAGTCACACAACATAAAGTGAAATAACTAGATAACTCCTTCAAGTTGAAATATACACATGTTCGCACAGTAATGTCGATTGTCCACCACGGTAATTTTAAACTGACTAACATATCTTTCTGCTTGCACAAGGCCGGTTTACGTTGGTTGATCAATATAGCTTCCGCAAACTTTAACATGCGACTACATTGTGTGTTGAACAACACACGAAAGGCACTGTCTCTCTCAACCACATGGCCACTCTCGAGCACATGTCTCGTGACCGATGAAGCGGGACTGTTCCGGTGTGTCAATCCACCTAGGCTAACATTGTCTGTGTGTATTATCTTGTCGACCCAGTTTGGAATGTGTTCCAAAACCCCGTTAGGTAACTGTCGCTCTGTTCTGCCGATGTAGATGGCCTCGCATCTGCATGTAAATTGGTAAATACAATTCGATTTGGCGTACAAAGCTACAGGTTCTTTTACTGCTGGGGTGGGGATCGGTGTGGTTTTGTACCTGATAACTGGAGTTGCAGCACAGAATGTTCGCCCGACTGCTGTGATGAGCCGGTCTTGCAAACGTTGCATTACGTCATCCCTCTGGAAGGTTAGCTGGATGAAAACCTTGAGTTTAGGGACTGTAGTTTCTTCCTGGTTTTGGTTTGGGCTGCTGGCAGTGGTGCTTTATAATTCCTGTGGAGTACCCATTCAGGATTAAGGCATCCTTCAGAGTTTCAAATTCCTCTGTCAGTGTGTCCTTGGGTGCATATCTTCCTAGCACGTTCAAATAGGGCCGGTACTATGCCCCGTTATGTACTGGACAGGTGCGAAGCTCTGAAAATTTAAGTATTGGCCAGTCCATGTTTCTTTACGGTACACCGATCTTTGAATTGTGCCGTCTGCTCTACGTCTCATTGGGATATCTAGAAACGGCAACGCTTCGTTGTGTTCGTGTTCCATAGATAAAGAGATGTTTTTATGTGTCACGTTCATTGTGGCCTGGAACGACGTTGCTTGTTGCTCGTCTGTGGTGATAATTAGTATATCGTCCTCATAACGACGGTAGAAGGCCAAGTTATTGATGTCTGAAGATCTCGTTTCTTCTAAATGTGCCATGAAGATGTCCGCTAGAACAGGTCCAAGCCGACTTCCCATGGCCACTCCGTCAATTTGGCAGTAGGACTTGTTTAGAAAGTTGAATTGTATGTTGGAGGTACATAATTTTAATAGCATCTCTAGAGTAGCTGATGGTATGCCTAGTTTTAGTTGTTTGTCTCTAATGCGTTCACTTATTATTTGCACGGTCTCATCTAATGGAATGTTAGTGAATAGGAAGGCAATATCCATGGATGCCATGAGTTTATTATTAATGTTCATAGTATCCAATAATTCCACCAGTTGGAATATATCTCTGAGTGTTCTTGGATCGAAGGACTGTCGTACTGGCTTTAAGATATCAGCTAGCCATCTCGCCATTCGGTGTTGTGCAGAGTTAACCATGGACAGGATCGGTCTTTAGCGGGATGCCGTGCTTGTGAAGCTTGGGTAGACAGTACATCTGAGGAGTTTAGGAGCCACGCTGTGTGAGCATTTTTGCAGTGGCCTCACTGATGAGTCCCGCATTCACAAGTGACTCGATCTCTGTCCTCATTATTGCTTCGAGGTCCTCCGACTTGTTTACTTTTTGATCCACCCTGAAGTTAGATTCATCCGATAAGATTTCTTAAATTTTTCTCTGGTAATCTGACACGTCCATCAGTACTGCACCACTCCCTTTGTCAGGTTTCAGTAATACGAGGGTTTTGTTAGTCTTTAACGCTTTTAAAGCAGTAAGGTGTTCGTTGGTCAGCGGACATGTCTGTTTGGAGGGTGTTGTGCGATACTGGTGTTCTAAGTCTACAAGTTTGGCCACACGACCTGACTCAGCAGAAGTAGGTGATAACTTGGAGACTTGATCAAACAACATTTCAAACTGTGCTTGCGACTCAACGCGGTTAATGTGTTTGGGCTTTGTGCAGAATTTTAATCCGTATTCGAGGGCCTCCGTTTCAATGTTGTTGAGTACTACGACGATAAGTTCCTCACATACTTCTCTGGGTTGTCCAGTACTGACGTTGTTATCTTTACAGTGCTCAGTGATTTGTTGGGGAGAGCTTTCTCTGCGATTTTCACCTTGTACACTGTTTCTGTGCAGAATTCATTGAACTTCAAGTAGCCGTACAAGCTCAATTCTTTGGTGACGTAGTAGGCAGAACTATGTGTGCGCTTGAAGTCGGCCAGCTTGGACTGGGTTTCTGGAGTTGAGTTGAGTTAAGAACCGACATCACTGCACTCAGGACATTCCCATACGTGCTCAGTCCCCTCGTCCAACAGCCAGCGAAGAATCATACTACTAATCGTTCCCATCGCTATCTGATTAAAAGCTCTCCTGGTCTTCACTCTCAGTTTTGAGGTTCTTCCAGAACCCCTGCAGATCCCCCGCAATCTCATTCTTTCCACATATGGGTTCTCAATCTGTTCCTCCGCCTTCTCCACCTGGTCCCACAAGCGCACGCCCACCTCCCCCTTGTCCATAGGCAAGATACCACCAAGAGGTGCATTCCCTGCTAGCCTATCAGCCTGTTCATTCCCCCGTACACCCGCATGGCCAGGACAAAATATTCATACAACTCTTACAATCTGCGGCCTCTGAAGCGACCAGAGCCATTCCACACGAAACATTCCTTTCTCCACCTTGCTAAGCATATTCTTTGAATCCGTAATGAACACAACGTGTGTTGCAGTAGTCTCCTCTAGCCATCGGAATGCCGCTGTTACTGCCTCCACCTCCATTCTCATGCTGGAGGTCGTATTCTCATATGCCAGGCTCTTCTTTTTCAAGACTCGCCCATTAGCCTTTGCAATAAATCCCCAGCCACTACGCCTGTTCCTCACCACTGACCCATCGGTGTAGATGACTATGTCACCTTGATGTGTGTTGCTCTGGATTAGCCGTTGCACTTCAAACTAAGTGCGGCCCGCTGCCCATTCTCTGCTCTCACGACCCAGTGTTATTATTACATTGTGCCAGTCCGTCATGTTTGGCTGGGTTTCTTCTATCTGGTTATTTATACTGTTTAATAACCTATAAATAATTCATAATTACTTATTGTGATAGGTTGCTGTAAACAAAGTGGACATTATATATATATATATATATATATATATATATATATATATATATATATATATATATATATATATATATATATATATATATATCATCATCAAGTGCCGTGCCGGCTGGCGTAGGCGTTCATTGGCTTTCCATAGATCTCGGTCTTTGGTTTATGTTTTGCCATGAAGTCTTGGGAAGATAATGTGGTGGTTTCCCCTTGCCTTCCACATTCACATGGTGGTCTTTTTACCTCTGCATTTGACAGCCATTTCCGACTGTAAGGACAAGTGAGTGCCCTGCTCTGCTCAGCTGCAGAGTTGTCCACTTATTCCGGTGGATACTCGGTCCCCAGAGCTGTGTTAGCCACACCGTGGTGTGTTTCCATCCTCTACCACGGGGAGGTGCAGTTGGGATTTTCCCTTCATAAAGTTATGGTCTCTGACCAAAACTCTCCAGTACTTTTAGAGGATATATATATATATTATATAGCTTTACATTTGTCAATGTGGCCCTACGCACAGTTTCCCCACCATGGTGCTTCTTCTAGCGGTGTTCTTTGCGGTCTCTGATTGTCTGGTTTCTTTACATATGTTGTCCATAAATGTTATGAACAAGAGAGGGGACGGGAGAGGGATGTGTATGATTAATTTCCTGTTTAGTTTTTGTGGCCCTAAGAGGCCAGTAAAAAATTTTTCTTCCCCATTATATGGGCATTACATGAACTGAAGGTGACGATACATTAAAAGTATACAAATAGCATTTAGGAAATATGTATCTACACTTAAAAGAGTATTATAAAATGTATGTATATATAAATAAGACGCATTTTCTAAATGATTTCTAACAGTATTGTATTTGCTGTTAAAATATTTTACTTCCGTATTGATTATTTCATTTCTAGTAGAATATTTGAGAAGTTTGAAAGTTATTTAGTAAATTTTCTCTAGTATATAATTTCTTTTTTTATAAATTCAAGTAGTCTCCCTTGTAACAATATTAGATGTTTATGTCTCCTACTCATTGCTTATCGAAATGTTTTCCTTTTTGATATCTTGTAATTCCGCAGAATGCTGTTGTTGTGATATTGCTTTTCTCTTTTTCTGTCATTGTCCAGGGTTTGGCATTTGTAACATAGAGTTGGTAGGAAGATTGTGTTGTAAAGTATTTTCTTAGTAGTTATTGATACATGTTCGTTCTTTAGTATTGGTGCCATTTGTCCAATGAGTTGCTTTGCCTCATTGCATCTATTTTCGATGTCGTCTTCTGATTTGCCATTTGAGGATATTATGCTTCCTAGGTACTTGAAACTCTTTACTTGTTTCAAGGGATGTTCGTTTTAGGTGAATTGTTGTTGTGTTGTCTTCCTTAGTTATAGTCATTATCTCTGTTTTGCTTGTGCTAATTTTCATGTTATATTCCCTACACATTTCGTCATTTCGTTTAGTTAGACTATTCACGTGATCTTGTAATTCAGCTTCTGTATTTGCTATTAGTTCTTGATCGTCCGCAAACAGGAGTTCTATAATTGTGTAATTTTCAGATGGTTCTTCTTCTGATTTCTTGTCTAAGGTGTTCTTTCGGTCTCTGTTTGGCTGTTTTCTTTACATATGTTGTCTATATATGTTATGAACAAGAGAGAGGACAAGAGAGGGATGTATGTGTGGTTAATTTCCTGTTTAGTTATATTTTTTTTTTCATTTTGCACATTTAAATATAATAATAAGGAAAGTAATAATAATGATAGTAGTAATAATAGTAATAAGAATAATAATAAAACTAATTATGTAATTATAAGACTATTATTCAAAACAATGTTTTCCCGTGGTGAAATTGAATAACGAAGCCACAAACAATAGATTGCACGATTTATTGCCTGGCATATTTTGCTGCATCTCGTCAGATACATACTGCAGAAGTCACACAACATAAAGTGAAATAACTAGATAAATCCTTCAAGTTGAAATATACGCATGTTCGTTCAATAATGTCGATTGTCTACCACGGTAATTTTAAACTGACTAACATGTCTTTCTGCTTGCACAAGGCCGGTTTACATTGGTTGATCAATATAGCTTCCGCAAACTTTAACATGCGACTACTTTGTGTGTTGAAAAACACAAAAAAGGCACTGTCTCTCTCAACCACATGGCCACGCTCGAGCACATGTCTCGTGACCGATGAAGCGGGACTGTTCCGGTGTGTCAATCCACCTAGGCTAACATTGTCTGTGTGTATTATCTTGTCGACCCAGTTTGAAATGTGTTCCAAAATCCCGTTAGGTAACTGTCGCTCTGTTCTGCTGATGTAGATGGCCTCGCATCTGCATGTAAATTGGTAAATACAATTCGATTTGGCGTACAAAGCTACAGGTTCTTTTACTGCTGGCGTGGGGATCGGTGTGGTTTTGTACCTGATAACTGGAGTTGCAGCACAGAATGTTCGCTCGACTGCTGTGATGAGCCTGTCTTGCAAACGTTGCATTACGTCATTCTCTTGAAGGTTAGCTGGATGAAAACCTTGAGTTTAGGGACTGTAGTTTCTTCTGGTTTGGGTTTTTGCTGCTGGCAGTGGTGCTTTATAATTCCTGTGGAGTACCCATTCAGGTTTAAGGCATTCTTCACAGTTCCAAATTCCTCTGTCAGTGTGTCCTGGGTGCATATCTTCCTAGCACGTTCAAACAGGGTCCGTACTATGCCCCGTTTATACTGGACAGGTGCGAAGCTCTGAAAATTTAAGTATTGGCCAGTCCTTGTTTCTTTACGGTACACCGATCTTTGAATTGTGCCGTCTGCTCTACGTCTCATTGGGATATCTAGAAACGGCAACGCTTCGTTGTGTTCGTGTTCCATAGATAAAGAGATGTTTTTATGTGTCACGTTCATTGTGGCCTGGAACGACGTTGCTTGTAGCTCGTCTGTGGTGATAATTAGTATATCGTCCACGTAACGATGGTAGAAGACCAAGTTATTGATGTCTGAAGATCTCGTTTCTTCTAAATGTGCCATGAAGATGTCCTCTAGAACAGGTCCAAGCCGACTCCCCATGGCCACTCCGTCAATTTGGCAGTATGACTTGTTTAGAAAGTTAATTGTATGTTGGCGGTACATAATTTTAATAGCATCTTTAGAGTAGCTGATGGTATGCCTAGTTTTAGTTGTTTGTCTCTGATGCGTTCACTGATTATTTGCACGGTCTCATCTAATGGAATGTTAGTGAATAGGAAGGCAATATCCATGGATGCCATGAGTTTATTATTAATGTTCATAGTATCCAATAATTCCACCAGTTGGAATGTATCTCTGAGTGTTCTTGGATCGAAGGACTGTCGTACTGGCTTTAAGATATCAGCTAGCCATCTCGCCATTCGGTGTTGTGCAGAGTTAACCATGGACAGGATCGGTCTTAGCGGGATGCCGTGCTTGTGAAGCTTGGGTAGACAGTACATCTGAGGAGTTTAGGAGCCACGCTGTGTGAACGTTTTTGCAGTGGCCTCACTGATGAGTCCCACATTCACAAGTGAATCGATCTCTATCCTCATTATTGCTTCGAGGTCCTCCGACTTGTTTACTTTTTGATCCACCCTGAAGTTAGATTCATCCGATAAGATTTCTTCCATTTCTCTCTGGTAATCTGACACGTCCATCAGTACTGCACCACTCCCTTTGTCAGGTTTCAGTAATACGAGGGTTTTGTTAGCCTTTAACGCTTTTAAAGCAGTAAGGTGTTCGTTGGTCAGCGGACATGTCTGTTTGGAGGGTGTTGTGCGATACTGGTGTTCTAAGTCTACAAGTTTGGCTTTCAGCCACACGACCGACTCAGCAGAAGTAGGTGATAACTTGGAGACTTGATCAAACAACATTTCAAACTGTGCTTGCGGCTCAGCGCGGTTAATGTGTTTGGGCTTTATGCAGAATTTTAATCCGTATTCGAGGGCCTCCGTTTCAATGTTGTTGAGTACTACGACGATAAGTCCCTCACATACTTCTCTGGGTTGTCTAGTACTGACGTTGTTACCTTTTCAGTGCTCGGTGATTTGTTGGGGAGAGTTTTCTCTGCGATTTTCACCTTGTACACTGTTTCTGTGCAGAATTAATTGAACTTCAAGTAGCCGTACAAGCTCAATTCTTTGGTGACGTAGTAGGCAGAACTATGTGTGCGCTTGAAGTCGGCCAGCTTGGACTGGGTTTCTGGAGTTGAGTTGAGTTAAGAACCGACATCACTGCACTCAGGGCATTCCCATACGTGCTCAGTCACCTCGTCCAACAGCCAGCGAAGAATCATACTACTAATCGTTCCCATCTCTATGTGATTAAACGTTCTCCTGGTCTTCCCTCTCAATTTTGAGGTTCTTCCAGAACCCCTGCCGATCCTCCGCAATCTCATTCTTTCCACATATGGGTTCTCAATCTGTTCCTCGGCCTTCTCCACCTGGTCCCACAAGCGCACGCCCACCTCCCCCTTGTCCATAGGCAAGATACCACCAAGAGGTGCATTTCCTGCTAGCCTATCAGCCTGTTCATTCTCCCGTACACCCTCATGGCCAGGGCAAAATATTCATACAACTCTTACAATCTGCGACCTCTGAAGCGACCAGAGCCATTCCACACGAAACATTCATTTCTCCACCTTGCTAAGCATACTCTGTGAATCCGTAATGAACACGTGTGTTGCAGTAGTCTCCTCTAGCCATCGGAATGCCGCTGTTACTGCCTCCACCTCCATTCTCATGCTGGAGGTCGTAGTCTCATATGCCAGGCTCTTCTTTTTCAAGACTCGCCCATTAGCCTTTGCAATAAAGCCCCAGCCACTACGCCTGTTCCTCACCACTGACCCATCGGTGTAGATGACTATGTCACCTTGATGTGTGTTGCTCTGGATTAGCCGTTGCACTTCAAACTAAGTGCGGCCCGCTGCCCATTCTCTGCTCTCACGACCCAGTGTTATTATTACATTGTGCCAGTCCGTCATGTTTGGCTGGGTTTCTTCTATCTGGTTATTTATACTGTTTAATAACCTATAAATAATTAATAATTACTTATTGTGATAGGTAGCTGTAAACAAAGTGGACATTGACAAATGTAAAGATATATATATATATATATATATATATATATATATATATATATATATATATATATATATATATATATATATATATATATATATATATATATATATATATATATCTTTACATTTGTCAATGTGGCCCTACGCACACAGTTTCCCCACCATGGTGCTGCGTCTAGCGGTATTCTTGCGGTCTCTGTTTGGCTGGTTTCTTTACATATGTTGTCCATAAATGTTATGAACAAGAGAGGGGACAGAAGAGGGATATGTATGATTAATTTCCTGTTGAGATTTTGTGGCCCTAAGAGGCCAGTAAAAAAATGTTTTTCCCCATTATATGGGCATTACTGCATCTGAAACTGCTACTGCATTAAAAGTATACAAATAGCGTTTAAGAAATATATATCTACACTTAAAAGATTATTTTAAAATGTATGTATATATAAATAAGACGCATTTTCTAAATTAATTCTAACAGTATTGTATTTGCCGTTAAAATATTTTACTTCCGTATTGATTATTTCATTTCTAGTAGAATATTTGAGAAGTTTGAAAGTTATTTAGTAATATTTTCGCTAGAATATAATTTCTTTGTTTATAAATTCAAGTAGTCTCCCTTGTAACAATATTAGATGTTTATGTCTCCTACTCATTGCTTATCGAAATGTTTTTTCTTTTTGATATATTGTAATTCCGCAGAATACTGTTGTTGTGATATTGCTTTTCTCTTTTTCTGTCATTGTCCAGGTTTGGCATTTGTAACATAGAGTTGGTAGGAAGATTGGCGTTGTAAAGTGTTTTCTTAGTAGTTATTGATACATGTTCGTTCTTTAGTATTGGTGCCATTTGTCCAATGAGTTGCTTTGCCTTATTGCATATATTTTCGATGTCGTCTTCTGATTTGCCATTTGAGGATATTATGCATCCTAGGTACTTGTAACTCTTTACATGTTTCAAGGGATGTTCGTTTTAGGTGAATTGTTGTTGTGTTGTCTTCCTTAGTTATAGTCATTATCTCTGTTTTACTTGTGCTAATTTTCATGTTATATTCCCTACACATTTCGCCATTTCGTTTAGTTTGACTATTCACGTGATCTTGTAATTCAGCTTCTGTATTTGCTATTAGTTCTTGATCGTCCGCAAACAGGAGTTCTCTAATTGTGTAATTTTAAGATGGTTCTTCTTCTGATTTCTTGTCTAAGGTGTTCTTTCGGTCTCTGATTGGCTGGTTTCTTTACATATGTTGTCTATATATGTTATGAACAAGAGAGAGGACAGGAGAGGGATGTATGTGTGGTTAATTTCCTGTTTAGTTATATTTTTTTTCATTTTGCACATTTAAATATAATAATAAGGAAAGTAATAATAATGATAGTAGTAATAATAGTAATAATAATAATAATAATAATAATAATAAAAACTAATAATGTAATTATAAGGTGATTATTACCGTCAATAAACACATTTACAGTTGTGATATCTTTCGTGTTTAAATCGAGTTATTTACATCGTCTGCAACATGTGCTATCTTAGGTAAATATCTTACGTGATTTGCGCTTGTGGGATTAAGATTAGAATGTTTGAGGAAGAACATAACAGTGTACAATAATGCCTTCCCGTACGACAACACTGGCCAAGACGCCATAAGCAAGATCAGAAGAAGAAAACTAACTTCCTCCCGCAGGAGACAAGAAAGATGGTTGCAGCCACCATGGTGGAATGGAGAGGTCGAGAAGGCATGGCTGGGAAAGAGGCAGGCTGTCAACGACTGGCAAAAGGCCAGAAAGGCTAACATGCCACAGGTTGAGTTGGCGAACCTGAAGACAGGTCCATAGGACGGTGACTTTATTCAAATCCTGCGCTAAACAGGCGAAGGCCGAGAAATGGGACGAGTTCTGCAGGAAGGTGTGCTCCGGGCGATCTCTTACGACATTCTGGCGCCTCCATTAGAGCATGAACGGTACTGCACAACGTAGGGGTATTCCAGACTTTCAAGGCACATACCTCACATGGAAAAAGTCGGATGCGGATAAAGGTAAGGCCCTTCTTGCACGCTACATAGAACAGACTGACCAGAAAGATGAGCCCACCAGACAGAGGACCACAACGACACTCTCTCAATTGTGCGAGGGGGTCGGGACAGACGAAGGATGGATAATCACAGCTGAGATAATTCGTGCGATGCTCAAGAAATCACCTAACACCGCCCCAGGCCCAGACGGCATCCGATATGGTGACCTACTGATGATATCAGATGATGACATGGAAGAACTAGCCAGAGAATACAACACCAGTATCCAGAGGGGTCAGATCAAAGAAGAATGGCTACACAGCTACTTGCTGCCGCTGCCAAAACCGAACAAAGACCATTCCAAGATAAGCGGCTACAGAATCATTACGATGCAGAATACTGCTGGCAATTTACTGTAGAAAATTGTAGCACACAGACTTGCTTGTGACTTGGAACAACTCAGCTGCTTCCCGTCCACACTTGGAGGATACAGACGTAACAAAGAGTCATGGCTGAAGTGAATGCGGCGGTCTTTGCTCAAGATGCTTACGAAGGAATTCAGGTCAGAGAAGAGACATGTGCGGCCGCCATAGACTTAGAGGACGCATATAATAGAGTATCTTTCGAGCACTTGATGCAAATCCTCCTCAGACTGAAAGTGCACTCTCACCTTGTACGATGGATAGCTGCAGTTCTGTTCCAAAGGAAGGTGGTACTAAGGTGCGGGAGTTGGTCTTCTGAGCCGATAACGATATGCCCAGGATTGCCGCAGGGTTCACCACTGTCACCAGTACTATTCAACGCGTATACGGTGCCGATCACTTAACAACAGTTGGACGGGAGGGGTAGGACTCTGTCATTTGCTGACGACATTCTCGTGTATCGACAGGGTCGAGATAGACAGGCGGTTGCCAATGATATGCAGGGCAAACTAGATCGAATTTCCTCATGGTGTGCTGTTGCCGGTGCCCTTGTCAACCATGCAAAGGCATCGGTTGCATGGTTCTCCCTAAACAACCATATTGTGAACACAGACCTGCCGGCAGTAAGAATGGATGGGAGCATTTTGAGTAGAACCCAGTCAATGACATATCTTGGCATGAGGCTTGATCGTAGCCTGTCCTTCAGAGATCATGTCTATTATGTCATAACGAAAGCTCGAAAAGTCTTGTCAGTAACAATGTGAGTCATGGCGACTGCCAATATAGAGCAAAGACTGCTAATACTTCTGTTCCAAACACTGGTGCTTTCACGCATCGAGTATGCCCTGGCTGTCCTCACTGTCAGCCCTACACAGATTGGAAGACTTGAAAAGGTACAAAACGAAGCCATGCGCATCATTTTGGGCTGCACGAGAGACACCAGCTGTGTAGCAATGAGATACCTCCTTGTCTTCCCGACAATGGAACACAGGATCAAGATCTGGAGAGCTCGCGCATACTTAAAAATAAGTGCAGATGAGCAGCACCCTCTGCATGACGCTATATTCAGAGAAAATGGTGACAGGCTAAAGCGGGGCAAATCATAGATGGGTTGGGCGGAAGATGTAGTCAGACAGGTCTGCAGTCTTACCAGTATCAACCCCGGCAAGGAATGGGTGCTGGTGCCTCCAGCTTTGAAGTGCACTTTCTCCTGCATTATCACATTCGACAGACGCTGCAGAGAGCAGAACCCTGCCGCTGTCAATGCAGAGGTTAACGCGCTCATCTATGAACACTCAGATAGCCCCGAAGTGCTCATCTATACAGATGGATCTGTTGGAAAGCAGCAGAAAAGTGCGTGGGCATTTACAGCCCGTTCAGCGGGCCGAACCGTTCAAGAATCCAGTGGTGCCCACTCTATGACCACGAGCAGCATGACGATGGAGGTGATGGCAGTTACACAGGCTTTCATATGGCTGGAATCACAGCATTATACCAACGTGTGTGTACTAAGTGATTCAATGAGCATGATTCAGAAGGTCGAAGCTGGATCTGTAAGTAGACAGTGGACTGAGTCGCTGCGGAAGTCTGTTGTCCGTAAAGTCACCTTCATCTTCGTCCCGGGACATGCGGGAGTCGAGGGAAATGAACGAGCTGATAAACTGGCTGGCTCTGCACCCCCTGTAGATGGCCAGCCCATGGATCGTGCCGATGTTATTAACGTCCTCAAAGATATGGCGAGAACAGAGGACTTTGACGTCAGTGAATCCACATCGCTGTCCAGGATGAAAGATTTGGGAGTAAGAATCGGCACATCCAGACGCGAGAGGTACATCTGGAAAACAAGGCGCCTCGTCAACCAACACAGAACTGGCACTATTAGCCACCGGACGCTGATGCATATGCTGGGGGGGGGGGGGAGGATCTGAGCACCTATGGACATGTCCGGAGTGCAACGAAGATACCCCAACTGATAACTTATAACTGAGTATACAGCGCAGAACAGCCACTCTCAGGTTCCTTGATTACGAATACCCACAGGATCTCTGGATCCGAGTCTACATAGATGGGTCGGCAAAAAATGCTGTTCGAAATGGAGGAGCGGGAGTGTACATAGAATATCCAAATAGTACCGACAGGAAAGTACTGCCATAATTATGATGCTGAAATTGAGGCAATCAAGATAGCAACAGAGGATTTACAAAATACAAGCCATGGTACACATCCTGTGGTGACATTGACAGATGCAAAATCAGTATTAGAGGCGCTCCTGTCTGGGAAATTGCCAATACTAAGGCCACTACTTTCTGAACTTAGGAGTCAGCATAAGGTAACCATACAGTGGATACCTTTCCACTGTGGAGTACTCGGAAACGACAGAACTGATCAATTGGCTAAGGAAGGAGCAAAAGAAGAACAACCTGATGTGCCCATTACATACCACTGTCGCTTGTCGTCCCTGGAGGAAAGTGGACTCGACAAGCACACCTTTAATATCCTTCTACTATTGGAACTATTGAATGACTTTTGTCTACACTCCTCCCTTCTGTCTTCCATACACTATCTCTCTCTCTCTTTCTCTCTCTCGCTCTCTCTCTTCTCCTTCATAACATACCCTGACAACAGTTTCCTCCAACAATTAATAACCTGTTTATTGTTGAAAACTTATGTCAGTTGTATGTATTGGAATGTGTATATGTAGTTGGTAGTGTCTGCTAATGTGAGTCCAATAGGACTTTTGACATCATATGTCTCCGTATCTCCTTCTCTCGTCAGCATTCAGCCAGTCAAAGATACATCACACATAAATGGAAAGTTCTTACCCGGGTTTGCTCCTTTCGATTGAGTCTGAGCGTTATCGTGAAGTGGTTCAAAGTCTGGTTACAGTGAAATAATAATAATCCAGTAAGTCTATGACTTCGCCAGAGTCTGCTTCAAGAAGTTAATAATCCAGTAAGTCTATGACTTCGCCAGAGTCTGCTTCAAGAATTAATAATCCAACACTGAAACCACATCACCACAGTCTACCACGGGGTCTATATTGACTATGAATGTTCTGACTAATCTATTGTCTCTTTTCTAGTATTCTACCATGCAAAAGTATGCAGTTGTATTTTTCTTTTACTGTCATCAGTTTAATCGTCCTTTTCCATTTTACTTTGGTTATCTGGATATTCTTGTATTATTTTCAGCGTTCATTTAGGGCTATGGGTTAAATCGTCTCACAATTATAACCTGTCTTTGTTATTCATTATTCTAGTGAGGTATTTGATCTCCGCCCAAGTGAAGTACCTTGAGTTTATCGTCTCTGATTGTATCAGGATATTTCTAGTGAACCTGTAAATGATAGATAACCAGGTGATATAAATCTGCTTCAGATTTATACTTATGTGAGAGCATTTCTCCCGGCTGCACTAAACGCTTCCGAAAAGATACTCTGACATACGCCATATGAGTACACTAAAGTCTAAACGATTAACTAAAAACCAAAGAAATGATAACCATAAAGCACAGACACCTAGTCCACTATGCTATCCTATTACGCTAAGGTTAGGGTACCTTATATATAGAATTTAGGTAAATCCAAGAATTGAAATCTATCAGCACATAAGCACTCTATCCCATTTCAAGGGATGATATTTCTTTTCTATTACAGGACACATAAATCCAGTTTTCCGTCCAGTTTGGTAGCACACTAAATACAAAACCAGTTTTCCACCAATTTATACCGAGTGTCCAAGTCTCCCGTGACTTTTGATCCACAATCAAATGTTTCCGTAAGTTCCCACATCAAACGTCTGTGAAGTCACTTATACGTTAGTGGCGCTCCGTCTTGTCTTCTTCGCTATTCCCCTACGCTCATCATTCGTCGCCCATCAAAGAGTTCTTATTCTTTGATCACCGTCTCCCGGTGTTTGTCCGTTGTCGAGGTTTCCCCGTCGTTCTGTCCTTTGAAGTAGATGAACAATGACCCCTCACACAGTATCCTATTTTTATATCCGTCGGTCAATGATCTTTACTTTATCCTCCTCTCAGAATGAAGTACATCGATTGTTAACCCTTCTCCTATATTGCCATTAATGTAATCTTACTATTTTATCTAGGGAATCACTTAACTCATCAGTATCCTGTGACATAGGCCCTCTCTTAAGAGAGTTGACCGCGTCGACTCTTCCTCACTGTAGTTTTGATTCCTATGATCCACCAACCTATTCCTCTTCCTCTGGAAGTTGGATGTCTAGATAAGAAATCCGCTCCTACATTCTCCTTACCAGGGATGTATTCCACTGTGAAGTTGTACTGCTGCCGCAACACCGACCATCACATCCACCGTGCGTTGAGCTTCTGCGAAGTAGCTATGAACATCACGTGTTGATGATATGACTGGATCCTCACATGGCTCACCTCCTCATCCAGTAGGCGACCTCATAGACACCCTACTATACTACTCATGATCGAAACTAGTGTTGGCACATCGCCCCTGTACGTCCTGTCGACCTACTTTCGACTTGCGTAAGCGACGGCTCACAATACAGACGGATTGTCCCATCCTGATTGTAACACTGCTTCCATATGTCCTCTTGGTTTCCCCCGGCTTTGCCTCTGGGGATGTTCCACCTCGTCCGCGTTGGACCGAGTCGTCTTTCCCAAACCTCCTGGACTTTTGCTTCCAGGACCATCTTGGGCGATATTGTATCTGGTCAGCCAATCTTCGGTTGGAGTCCTGGGTATTTCTCGCCTTTCCCGACGTTACCCACCCCTTCTGAACTTGGTTACTAGTGAAAGTTTCCCTCTTGTCCTTTCCCTGACGTGTGATTTCCCTCCTCCCGTCGTTAGGTAAATCTGACCTATCACGTACTATCCTCATAGGCCCTCCTATGTTGTACTGGCGATCTCTGGTCTTCGTCTGGACTTGTAACCTTTTTCTCAATGGCTGCCATCACCATAAAGTGCGAAGCTTTGCTCTCGGATCTCTCCTATTTCTTAATGAGATGCCTAGGGAGATTTTTCCTTTCTCCCCCGATCCGGATTCCATAGGTATTCTTGGACACAACCTTTTCCACAGGATAAGGTCCTTTCCATCCTACTTGTAGTATATTAGTCTCTGCTGGACCCCATACTTCCACTTTGTCTTCCACCTTAAGAGTTATTTTACTCTTAGTCCGCTTGTTGGGTGGTGCGTTCTGGCACTCCTGAACAAGACTTCACCCACCGGCGTACATCTCCGGTCATTCCTGGCCAGCAATAATGGCCGGAAATTTTCTGCAAGGTCTCTCTGACACCCATATGTCGATTCTCTGCTATGATGTGTCCACTCTGAAGAATGTGAGGACGGTGGGTCTCTGGAACCACCCACTGCTCGTGCAGGTTGTCTCCTCTTCCAGCTCTCCGATAGAGTAGTCGATTCTTCAGAAAGTACTGTCCCCGTTCTGGTGGCTCAGCACTTCTTTGCAGCTTCCTGTAGCAAGGACGCAACGTAGTATCCTTCCTCTGGGCAGTATGCAATTCCCCTAGCACTGAGTTGTCGCATAGTGTCTCTGCCTCTTCTTTCCTTCCCTGAGATCCACTGGCTACTGCTCCTCTGTGGTCTGTCTGTTTGGGCATCCCCAAAAAGACATATTTTGTGCCAATGATCATGGGAAATAAGGAGTCCGATAATACAGCTGCTGGAATAATGCCCGTGACGTACCTTGACTTAATCTCCACCTTGGCGATTGGTAGCGTCATGGTAACAGCACTCCTCATTGCCGGCTGTATCTCTATGGTCTCCCCTGTAAGTTGGTCTGGGCTTACCAGCTGGCATCTATCACAGCTTCCCCATCCAAACCTGAATCGTAGAGACACCTGCTGGCCATTGACTTCAATCAGTTCAACCACAGGTGGTCTCTCTTGGTCCTGAGTGTCTTTCCATCTCCTCGACCTTTTCCTTGCATCGGCAGTCCACAGTATTATGTGTTTTCGACCTGCAGTGTGTGCACCATTTTCCCTTCCAAACTTTCCGTGTGCTTTCTTTGTTCAGCATTTTTTCCCCGACCTCAGCCTTGTCTGTGATCACCTTCTTATGAATCACTTGGCATGCCGCGATGTGATAACTTTTCGGTTTCGATATGCAGTCCTTTGTGTTATGAGAGGGCGACTTGGAATTCGAACACCACTTCTCATACCACGGTCGTTTAGCTGGAGAATTCGAGGTGTTCTGGTTTCCTTCCTTCACCTTCTCTGAACTCTCCATTGACGTCTTTATATAAGGTTCCACTTTTCCTCCTTCCCAGTTCTTAGGTTTCTTTTCGTCTTGTTTCTCCTGACCTTTTGGTGGTGGTATATTGGTTTCTTTAGCTTCCCCATGGACTTCTATGAATCTTTCCGCCAGCTTATTCACAACATCCAGCCGTTCCACCCCTTGTCCTCCTAAAAATGTCTTCAGTGGTTCTGACATTTGCTGGCGCATCTGATCGACCACCATGAGCTCTTCCAGACTCTCATAGTCCCGCTTGAACTCTGCCAAGTCCATCCATTTTAGAGATATGATTTCAGCCTCAGACTGTAGGCGGCGAATAGCACTCCCGGCTCTCTTCTGGACGATTGAAACTTCTTCCGATATGTTTGTGCTGTGATTTCATAATGCTTCATCAAAGCGGCTTTTAATTCCTCGTAATGATATTCATGTCCTGGTGGTAGGCGTGTATATACCTCGTACCCCGAACCTATTAACCCCTGGGATAATTTAAGAGCCCATTTGCTTCTATCCAGTCCCATAGCAACGGCCATTGCCTCGAAACGACTAGCGTACTGGTCAAAGCGTTCTTTCGACCCTTCATAAACAGCTAAGGGAAACTTCATGGCATGGTACCCATTTCCACTCATGTGGGTTGTCCCAGGTGAAGATGAACTTCCTTCCGTTCCATCTATTTCTCCCTTAGTTTGTGTCTTGAGTTCTAGCTCTTTCATGCGGTATTCATGTTCTCTGATCTTTGTGGCTTCTTCTGCATCCAACTGGGCCTTTCGATCTTCCCTTTCTGCTTCCAACTGGGCCTTTCGATCTTCCCTTTCTGCTTGACGAAATTCTCGCTCCCTTTCCTGTATGTAATCAGTTAAGTCCGAACCAGATAAACCAATTTCCTCTCCGTTTGCCCTCAGTTCGGCGGTAGTTATTTTGGGAGTGGCCATAGTTAAAGCAGGTAAGTCAGCAAGTTGAGTAAAGACACCTCAAGGCAGTAAAGAAGTACTCACTATAACCAGATAATCTATTATAACCTATATCAATTTCTCCTATGTATATCTAATTATTATTTATCTACGATACCACACATTACATCACAACCACTCTCTCAACCACAAGATGAGATTTAGGATAAAGACTTATGTAGACGTGTGAAAGTGTGCACAAATAGGTAATTTGTCTTAACACCTATTCACTTTCGTCCTGTCTGGCTCTTTCTCACTGTAAAGTCACCAGCATTAATGTAATGTCTCTAACATAAATGAAATGGCACCATATATCCCACGGACATCCTTCCATTAAAAGTCATCAATGTATACATTTATTTATATCCCAATAAGTATGTACCAATATGCCCGTACACTGCTTCAGCTACCCCGCTAGGCGGTTCCTTATGCAGTTGAAGTACCCCGCTAGGTATGTTACCGAGCTTGCACTCCAGTTCATGTGGGTATTATGTATTACCCCGCTTGCTCCACCATTTAATGTCGCTTGTCGTCCCTGGAGGAAAGTGGACTCGACAAGCACACCTTTAATATCATTCTACTATTGGAACTATTGAATGACTTTTGTCTACACTCCTTCCTTCTGTCTTTCATACACTATATCTCTCTCTTTCTCTCTCTCTCTCCTTCATAACATACCCTGACAACAGTTTCCTCCAACAATTAATAACATGTTTATTGTTGAAAACTATGTCAGTTGTATGTATTGAATGTGTATATGTAGTTGGTAGTGTCTGCTAATGTGAGTGCAAGATAGGACTTTTGACTTCGTATGTCTCCGTATCTCCTCTCTCGTCAGCATTCAGCCAGTCAAAGATACATCACACATAAATGGAAAGTTCTCACCCGGGTTTGCTCCTTTCGATTGAGTCTGGGCGTATCGTGAAGTTGTTCAAAGTCTGGTCACCGTGAAATAATAATAATCCAGTAAGTCTATGACTTCGCCAGAGTCTGCTTCAAGAAGTTAATAATCCAGTAAGTCTATGACTTCGCCAGAGTCTGCTTCAAGAAGTTAATAATCCAACACTGAAACCACATCACCACAGTCTACCACGGTGTCTATATTGACTATGAATGTTCTGACTAATCTATTGTCTTTTATCTAGTATTCTACCATGCAAAAGTATGCAGTTGTATTTTTCTTTTACTGTCATCAGTTTAATCGTCCTTTTCCATTTTATTTTTGGTTATCTGATATTCTTGTATTATTTTCAGCGTTCATTTAGGGCTATGGGTTATATCGTCTCACAATTATAACCTGTCTTTGTTATTCATTGTTCTAGTGAGGTATTTGATCTCCGCCCAAGTGAAGTACCTTGAGTTTATCGTCTCTGATTGTATCAGGATATTTCTAGTGAACCTGTAAATGATAGATAACCAGGTGATATAAATCTGCTTCAGATTTATACTTATGTGAGAGCATTTCTCCCGGCTGCACTAAACGCTTCCGAAAAGATACTCTGACCTACGCCATATGAGTACACTAAAGTCTAAACGATTAACTAAAAACCAAAGAAATGATAACCATAAAGCACAGACACCTAGTCCACTATGCTATCCTATTACGCTAAGGTTAGGTTACCTTATATATAGAATTTAGGTTAATCCAAGAATTGAAATCTATCAGCACATAAGCACTCTATCCCATTTCAAGGGATGATATTTCTTTTCTATTACAGGACACATAAATCCAGTTTTCCGTCCAGTTTGGTAGCACACTAAATACAAAAACAGTTTTCCACCAATTTATACCGAGTGTCCAAGTCTCCCGTGACTTTTGATCCACAATCAAATGTTTCCGTAAGTTCCCACATCAAACGTCTGTGAAGTCACGTATTCGTCAATTTCGCTCTGTGTCGTGTCTCCTTCGGCTCGTCCTCCGTTCATCCGCTAGTCGCACTTCAAAGAGATTACACCGTCTTCGCGTGTTTTCCCCGTTCCGATGTATTCGTGCCTCCGTCTGGTCGGCCGATAAGATCGACAGTCACTGACCTCTGCGAACACCTGTCCCTGAATTCTCTACCTTTCGGTCAATGACCAGCCCTTTGTCCTCGTTCAAGACTGAAAACTTGATTGTTAACTCTCCTCATACCTTGTAATTAATCTTACTACTTTATCAGGGAATCATTAACTCACAGTATCCCGTTGCATTTTACAGAATTTCATGTGCCGTTATGATTGTTTTAACATTTTAGATAATATTTCTTTCTAATTTTCTATTTTTATAAACAGTACTTGACCTTCGTAATGTAATGTTAATATGTGAATTTATCGATGTTAATATAGAGAAATATTTATCGACATGTAAAAATTTAAAAAGAATGATTTTATAGAAATCAGATATTTCTCCGGTGAATAAAATGATTTATTTTGCAAGAAAATATTAAATTTAAAGGTGTTTTGCTGTTATAAATTATTTCCACGTTTACAATGTTCAAATTAATTTATTTGTTGTAGCAGTCTTGATATATTTCGTAAATTTATTCTGAGTTTACTCCTTGTTTTCCGAATATTTTATTTTCACACACAGTCGGAAGTCGGTTTTGCTTCATTTGCTTTTTTCAAGTTTTGCAAAATTCGAACTGTTAGAATTTTATTAAAACAATCAGTGTCAATAAAAACGTAAGATTTAACATGAATGCCGTGTTTTTAATGATTAATGGACAACTATGTACTTTTTTAAAGTAAAAGTTGGTAGCAAATCAGTTTGCTTGTTGTGTCGTGAGTCAGTGGCTGTCTTCAAGGTGTAAAATTTAAAAAGACATTATCAAACAAAACATTCCGATTCCGGATACAATATAACAACCGAAGAGAGCGAAAGGAAATGCCCGGAGTTGGTGAAAAATATGGAGAAACAGCAAACTGTTTTCACTAAACAGTCTTCAATTCAAGATGCTGCAACAGAAGCTAGTCTTGTGCTGTCACACAGAATTGTAAAACAGAAAAAGCCACTTTTTGATGGCTAGTCAATCCAGGAATGTTTGCTAGCTAGATGCAGCAGAACAAAAAACAAACAAACAAACAAACAAACAACTAAACAAACACACAAACAAATTTGACAACATTACTTTATCAAGGGAAACTGTGGTCAGACGTGTTGAAAAGATAAGTGACAATTTGATGCATAAACTTCAAGATGTAAGTAAACAATTTTTGTGGTTCTCTCTTGCATTGGATGAGAGTACCGATGTACATGATACAGCCAAATTATTGATATTTATACGTGGAATAAACACTTCTTTCAAACACATTGAAGAGTTACCTGAGTGTTGAGACACTCAAAGCCACAACCAAAGGCGATGATATATTCAATGCTGTTACTAACTATGTTCAAAGAACTGGGTTGGTTTGGAACAAGATGGCAAGTATTACAACTGACGTAGCTCGTGCTTTGACTAGATAATATGTAGGTCTGGTAAAGTTGACAAGTGATAAGATTAAAGCAGAATATTCTGATCACACATTATTACCACTTCACTGTGTGATCCATCAAGTAAAAGTCTGTTTGATAAACATGTTTTAATATCAAGCCATGTGTCAGTGTCATCAACCTCATCAGATCAAGAGGACTTAATCACAGACATTTCAAGGCATTACTTAACGATTTGGAAACTGAACATTCCGATGTCCTGTACCACACCAGTGTTCGATGGCTGAGTCTCGGCAAGGTGTTGTGGCGAGTGTGGGACCTTAGAGAAGAAATAGTGATGTTCCTACAGATGAAGGGCATAGAATGCGACTTGAATACTGTAACAAGACCCCCGGGGCTTGGACAGGTAAGTTACCAATTGTTATGTCCCCAGCCTTTGGTCCGACCATCCTAATAAGACTTTCAGTCTACAAGCCCCCCTCCCCCAACAAGCCGTGACAGCTGACCTTCCCTTCTGCCTATGGATTCCTACCCACAGGGGGCTCGGACACGACAGCAGTCCAGGGTTGCAATTTTTTTTTTTAAACCAAAAATATATAGAAACGGCACAAACAACATCCATAAATATCTAGATTTCTTTGGAAAGTATCTAGGAAAAATATCCAGATTGAGAAAGTAAGAAATTACATATGTATTGATGTGACTGCCGGCTTCCCTGGCGAAGAGCTTTACGGCTTTCGACGTAACCCCGTATATTCTCGTGAGTAACGCAGCTGCGCCCGAACCGGCAGCGGTTCGAGCCGCCCTGGTAACTTACGGGGGTATGTGAGCCGGTCGCTCAGAAAGCAATGGCAGACTACTGAGCGTTATCTTGCCTAGTACATCAACAGCAGCTGAATAATTCTGATTTCAACTGCAACATCCCGTAAGGGATATGCAACATTAACAAAAATTGATGTGACTTACCCTATACAATCATGTCCTCATCTTCACTGATGTCTGTCTCACAAGATGCACTTAGCTTGGATGATGAAGTTGAAGCTTCAAATTCAAAATGACTCTGGTATGCTTTAGCTGGTCCAGTTTCATTTAATACACGAGAGCTGATAAGTTGAACAGCATTTACCTGCTCTCATCAGGCCATATCTTATTGTCAAGATAGCATTTAAGGCGTCATCCTGTTTCTTAGTTTACATTTTGTATAATTCATAGTACTGAAAACTCTTTCCACATCAGATACCCCATTTGAATGGGGTAGTATCATGGCAGACATCGCACATTCAAAGAGCTCTAAAATATAAAAGACTGTTACCTGGGGCATCTTTAAATTGTCTTACTTCACTCCAAAAGGATTCAGTTTCTGTTTTGTTTCTCCAGTCAACTGAATGTATTTTGGTTAACAGATATTCTGCTTCTGCCACACTATTATCAGTAGCCCCTAAAAATTTCACATCTTGACAATATTTTGATATGTCCTTTACTGGCAGAAGAGTGAAATATTTTTCAATACATCTAAATTTTCAGGAAGTCTCTGCTTCAATTGCTTGAATAATGAGAGAAGAAAATCTTGACAGCGCTTTCTTAAGTTGTTCTCTTCATTTTCTGTTAACAGTAATTTTGTTTTTAAACCATCAATTTTTGATTTGATTTGGTATCCCAGGTATGGCTTAGGGGTCAAATATATCTCTATAGTGCAAATAGAAGTTGGCAATATAAGTCTTTTACCAATTCAGTGAAATAGTAAAGTGAGATCGTCAAGTAATTTAACTTTATCAACATTTTGAGATTCAAACAGTTTATTAACTTTTTGCACTTCACTTAAAATGGGTTGTAAAAAGAGAAGGAATGCCAATTTTTTTTTCCATCACTGTACATTCCATATAGTAGTGGTTCTCAACCTTTTTTGGCCCGTGCCCCCCTTTACCATATTTTAGAACGTCATCCCCCTCTTCCTATTAAAAATTTGGCCCGTGCCCCCTTTCACCATATTTTCAGAACGTCATTCCCCCCTTTCATATTTCCTACCTAAAAGTCCCCCCACCCCTACACAGTATACGTAAAAATGGAAGGTAAATATGTTAAAACAGGTCTAGACATCCACATAAAATGTGATTTGTAGGTCTACTTACTTTATGAAATGAATTTTAGAAGGATGAGACGTGCATAACTGTAAAGTATGAAGGGAAAAGCAATATCAAGTAATCGGTTCTTGTATTAACGCGATCTTGAAATGATCTTCATCCCCCCCCCCCTGAAACCCTAAAATTCCCCCCTGGGGGGGGGGGGGGGGGGGAATTCCCCACCGGTTGAGAACCACTGCCATATTGTATTTCAGCTGTGTGGCACTTTTCACTTTATCTTGTTATTTCGAAGTGTGTCTTCAACTCCAACCATTGGTTCACAATAACTTCAACTGCTGGTTGACTTGATAACTATCTAGTTTTGCAATATAACACGATTTTCAGTGGTGAGGAACTATCATTTAATGCTTCATATAAATTATTATATTGCTGTTGTCTGACAGATGATTTGGAGAACCAGTTATGTGTTTCAGCAATAAGGAATTCCAAATTCCTTGGTAAACATTCTGATGAGGTATGCGATAATGCTATCTGCAAAGAATGACACACACATTTTATGAGGATTAAAGATGGGGTATCTTCCTTCAATTTTGCATAAACGCGATGGTTAATACCAACCATTACCGAAGTATTATCGGTACCTCTTCATTCATTGGCACCTTTTCCGTCTTGACATTGTGCTTCAAAAAGGCTTAATAACTACGACCCATGGCGGTGGTGAGTGTGGCTGATAAGGCCAATTCGTACTGCAAATATTTGTCCACAGTAGATGCATGTGAAAACATGGTCATTTCCACCATCATGCACCATCTTACGTCTCTCACGCTCTGTGTGCGCTTTATCTGCAATCATTTTCTCCTTTGTCTTTATTCCATTTCTGATCGTTGCCCTCCATGCAACACGCTCAGCGGCTACTTGTTCTCAATGTGCATTATCAATGCCTGTATCAATCATGTCCCGCTTACACACATCTTTGAATCGTAGTAGAGGCCGACCCTGAGATCTCCTACTCGTCTGTAATTCACCAAAAAAGATGCCCTTTGGTATTCTACCATCATCCATCCTCCTAACATGTCCTATCCATCTAAGTCTACGAAGACTGAGCATGGAATAAACCGTCACACAGCCTGATCTTTCCAATACTTCAGTATTTGTGATTTTGTCTTGCCACTTAATACCAAGTATTCTTCGCAGACACCGCACATGAAAGCTGTTTAAACGTTTCTCTTGGTGTGAGTAAGTTGTCCAGGTTTCACTGCCATAAAGAAGAGTACTAAGGACACAGGCTTGGTAGACGAGGACTTTTGTATTGGCAGTAAGCTTCCTGTTCTCCCAGACTCTTTTTGCTAACATGTTCATTGTTGTTGCTGCCTTGCCAATCCTGATGTTGATTACCTGATCTAGGGATAATTTGCTATTTACCTCTGATCCTAGATATGTAAAATGGTCTAGCGTCGTCAATAAAGATTGATGGTACCTCATGTGCACCTTGTGACATAATCTGTGTCTTCTTTTTGTTAATTGTTAAAGCAAATTCAGAACAAGCATTGGAGAATGCAGATAGTAGATGTTGTAATTCTTCTTTAGAGTGGGTCGTAATTGCAGCAGCATCCGCAAAAAGCAACTCTCTTATTAACACCCTCCTAATTTTTCTCTTGGCCTTCAATCTCTGAGCATTATAGAGGCCGCCATCTGAGCATGAGTGAATGTATATACCGGCATCCTGATCACGAAAGGCATATTTCAGTAGAAGTAAAAAGTATATCCCAAAGAGGGTGGGGGCTAGTACACAACCTAGCCTAACTCCACTCTTGATTTCAAAGTCTTCTGAAGATGCACCATCAAACTTGATTATACCTTTCATGCCTGTCTGGAACGATTCCACAATGGACAGAAGAGTTGGTGGGCAGCCAATCTACTTTAGTTCTTTGAACAGACCCTCAAGACTGACCAAATCGAATGCCTTTGTGAGGTCGATGAAGGCAATAAACAGTGGTTGAGTTTTTTAACGGCATTTTTCTTGCATTTGTCGCAAGGAATTCCTACAAAGAATTCCTACTTAGAGGTGTAACAGCACTGTCACCCTCACATACCAACCACTTCACTACACGTCCTGGTGGAAATAACACAACACCTTGGTTCCCGGAATTCACAGCGCACCCTCTATCTAACGCATAGATTACAACACTATCTAGCTAAGCAAAGAACACATCACTCGCTTGCTAAGGCAGATAACTCATCACTAGCTATGCAACTAATATCACACAGCCTAACTATTGTCAAGGATTCAACACAGCCCTAGCTATGCAATCAATAAACAAGCATAGTTAACACAGTTGTTAACATACAATGATTAGATTGCCCAAAGCACATTCACAAGTAGCAGTGTTAAATTCATAGTAAATATACTTCTCTAGCAAACAATGTGGATCTTATGAGCACAGCAATATTAGTCATATTTCCTACAGCAACGCCGGGTTTAACGGACTCAACATGTACTTCTAACTACACAGCCGTAATGTGTCAGCGCGACAAACACCTGTATGAACAGTGGGCCTCTGACCAAGATAGTCATTAGCCGATCAATAAAGCTAATTACATATTCATACGATCGGGCAGAGAACAATCGCGTATTGGTAACAATCATGTGCCCGGCCGGCGTTTAGTTAAGGACAGATTCTAAGTATTAATGTATTACTTTGATTCGAGAATCACTGCAATTATTGACTGCAATGGTGTCACACCCTGGCAAGCGTTGAAAAGACATCAATTCTCGGCAGTCCTGATATTGCTGCCGTGTTCGTTGACAGACTTATGGCGACTGAAACCAACTGAGTTGTTCCGGGGAGTTTCGAATCCGACTCGACCCCTGAGCATCTCATGTTTCACGGAGAATACCATATCCCCGTGATACCTATGTGGATTGCGGTCCTGCGTGACTGCTAACATCACGTAAATACTCCTGATCTTTCTCTCTCGACTAGTCTAGAAATATCATTGAAATTATGGAAAAGTTAAATAAACTGAATGTCAAATTTCAGGGCAATAGTGTGTTTGCACATGAATTGTATGTACATGTAAAATCATGTCAGGCAAAACGCTCACTGTTCTCCAGACAAGCAAGTAAGAAAAAAAAGGTTTTGTCACTTCCCCTTGCTGAAACAAGAAACCATTTCTGATGAAATGACTGAAAAGTACAAAGCCCAATTACATGCATTGACTGAAGAATTTGGATGGAGATTCCAAGATTTTGATAACTTAGAGCTACAGTTCAATATTCTCAGTTCAATTTTTAGTGCAGAAGCTGATACAGCCACAGAGGACATACAGTTGGAGCTGCTTGACTTTCAAGCAGATCATGACCTGAAAGAGAAATTCAAGTCAGATGGTTTGCTGGATTTCTATGGATCTTTGTCAGAAGAATCATTTCCCAACTTGAAAAACTTTGCAGCTAACCTTTTATCATTGTTTTGATCAACATAAATTTGCGAACAAGCATTTTCTTGCTTTAAGATCAACAAATCTAAGAATAGGTCTTTATTGTCGGACTGCAGCTTGCATGCTGTCATGTGAATTTCAACAAGTAAACTTGCTCCAGATTTCAAGAATGTTGTCAAAAATTGTAAGCAATTACATACATCTCATTAGGATCAATAGTTGTAGTGGTAATGTAGTCGGTTTGTGTCTACATTAACGCCATTGATAAATAATAAAAACAATTTATGATAATAAAATAAGTGTAATATCTTGTCAACAAATTAGTAAAAGTTTGTGTCCATACTCTACACTACAGGCTCATGAGCATTAAATTGCCCCTGCTGAATGGAAGGAAGTGTGCAACGATTGTGAGTGTCTGCGAACCAACTATGACCAATGAAGACGATGTCAAGAACAAGTTCTATGAGGACCTGCACAATGTATTAACATATGTTCCCAAAGGAGGCAAACTTATACTCAACCAATTGCTGGCCGAGAAACATCTTCTCCTCAAGGCACATTTGAATGACCCGAAGTCAACATAAAAAAGATGCCTTCAAGAACATTCAGAGAGTAGTGCAGCAGAAACTTCGGCACATGACTCCTGGCTGAGCAGCAAAGCTGATGAAGTTCAAGGTTTTGCTGACAGACATGATATGAAAAACTTCTACGACTCACTGAAAGCGGTCTATAGTCCCACATCACCAGGCATAGTCCCCCTCCTCAGTGCAGATGGGGGAACATTTGTCACCGATAAGAAAGAAAACCTTTAACGCTGGGCAGAGCATTTCAGCACATCTTAAATGCAACTTCCTTCTTCGATGATGAAACCATCAACTGCCTTCCTCAAGTTCCCACCAATGAGACACTTGATGACCTGCCAACCATAGTGGAAGTAAACAAAGCAATCCAGCAACTCTCCAGCGGCAAAGCACCTGGTCCTGACTCCATCCCGGCAGAGATATACAAGGCAGGTGGGCCGTTCCTAACAGAGCAGCTTCACTAAGTCTTTACAAATATATGGGTGAACGAGACCATGCCACAAGATTTCAAGGACGCGTCAATAGTCCACCTTTACAAACGTAAAAGAAACCGCCAATCCTGTGACAACCACCGATGCATCTCCTCGCTTTCAATTGCTGGGAAGATACTCGCCAGAATTCTTCTCAATCGCCTCAAGGCGCATCTCGATCAAGGTCTTCTTCCTGAGAGTCAATGTGGCTTCAGAAAAGAACGAGGAACTGTTGACATGATTTTCGCTGCAAGGCAGCTGCAAGAGAAATGTCAGGAACAGAACTGCGAAATGTTCTCCACTATCATTAACCTTACCAAGGCTTTTGATACAGTCAGCAGAGAAGGACTGTGGAAGATTATGGCAAAATATGGCTGTCCACGAATGTTTGTCCAAATGGTGCGGCTATTTCATGATGGCATACTGGTAAGAGTACAGGAAAATGGTGAACTTTCTGAGCCCTTTCCTGTCACCAATAGAAGTGAAGCAAGGATGTGTCCTGGCAACAACACTGTTCAGTCTCATGTTTTCAGCTATGTTGACGAATGCCCTCGAGAACGACGACATTGGAATAGACATCAACTACCGTATGGATGGAAAGTTATTCAATCTCAGAAGGCTGAAAGCTAAAATCAAAATTAACAGCGACACCGTCAGAGAGATCCTGTTTGCCGATGATTGCGCTCTATATGCCAACTCAGAGGCGGACATGCAACATAATGTTTCAGCTTTCTCACATGTCTGTGCCAACTTTGGGCTCAATATCAATTTGGAGAAGACTGTAGTTATGTACCAGCCAGCTCCAGGGAATGATCACACTGTACCGAATATCAAAGTGAATGGTCATAGACTAAGTGTTGTGGACAAATTCACCTATCTTGGCAGCACTGTGTCACAAGCTGCCACAATTAATGATGAAGTGAATGCAAGAA
This sequence comes from Cepaea nemoralis, assembly GCA_014155875.1. Classification (NCBI taxonomy): domain Eukaryota; kingdom Metazoa; phylum Mollusca; class Gastropoda; order Stylommatophora; family Helicidae; genus Cepaea; species Cepaea nemoralis. The sequence continues at coordinate 260,505 of JACEFZ010005898.1, read as the reverse complement.
TCTCCAAGGCCAGCGCGGCCTTGGCAGACTGTACAAGAATGTATGGGACAGAAATGGAATAAGCCTGCAAACAAAGCTGAAAGTCTACAAAGCAGTTGTATTATCCACACTGCTATATGCTTGTGAAACCTGGACTGTTTATCAGCGACACGCTAGGAAATTAAACCACTTCCACACAGTCTGCCTTAGGAAGCTACTGAAGATTAAATGGCAAGACAAGATCCCAGACACTGAAATCCTAGAAATAGCGTCCATGCCCAGTATCCACACTCTACTAATGAAGAATCAGATTCGCTGGGCTGGTCACTCGACTCGCGTGCCAGATCACAGGCTCCCTAAACGAATTTTTTTTACGGCGAGTTGCGTTGTGATAAACGCTCCTAAGGCGGCTTTAAAGACACTGAAAATCTCACTGTATGCTTTTGGAATTCATCATGACACCTGGGAGACTGCAGCCAGGGACCGAAATACGTGGCGTGCATCATTACGCAAGGGTGCAGTCACGTGTGAGGCAACCAGAACTGCAAGAGCTGTGAAGAATAGACAGAACAGAAAAACCACTGCAGGAAATCCTCCTCCAGAAACGTCAAGCACTCTTTGTCTACATTGTCAAAGAACATTTCGAGCCACAATAGGCCTTATCAGCCATCTTAGAACTCACGGCTCCATACTTTCAACCCCACTGGGTGAAATGAATGGTCATCATCATTCTTGATGGACAAACAACATTAGTAAAATAAAATTGCAACAATTAGTGGTACTTTTGCTTTAATTCACCCCAAACAAACTTCGTGAGCTATATTTAGCGTCAGGAGCTATATTTAGCGCCGACGGTGATCTCCCTGTGTTCGGCTGGAGTGCGTGTCAGTGCGTTTCAATTGCCCCACACCACAGTGTTGTTTCTTTGGGGCTGTGGCAACCCGTTTCTGTGTGAGTGTCTGTCTCCCTTCGATCCTCATTTATATCGGTCCTGCAAATCACTTTCCGGTTAGGGTTAGGGTTAGGGTTAGGGTTGTGTGTACCCTACCCCTAACCCTAACCCTAACCCTACCCCTAACCCTAACCGGAAAGTGAAAGAATAGCGCACACGACCGCATAGAATTGCGCACCGAGCTACGGCGCAACACACGGAAAGCCCCTGGATGTTCGGCGCAACACAGGGAAGCCCTGGATGTGACGTCATACCCTGGGATTCCCTTTTGTTTGGGGTGAATAAAAGCAAAAGTACCCAATTAGTTATTTGTACTGTTTAATAACCTATAAATAATTCATAATTACTTATTGTGATAGGTTGCTATAAACAAAGTGGACATAATATATATAGCTTTACATTTGTCAGTGTGGTCCTACGCACACAAAGTTTCCCCCACTATGGTGCTTCTTCTAGCGGTGTTCTTGCGGTCTCTGTTTGGCTGGTTTCTTTACATATAGTGCCCATAAATGTTATGAACAAGAGAGGGGACAGGTGACGGATGTGTATGATTAATTTCCTGTTCAGTTTATGTGGCCCTAAGAGGCCAGTAAAAAAATGTTTTTCCCCCTTATAGGGGTACTCTTAAACTTCAACTACCAGATCCGTTTAACAGTATACAAATAGCTTTTAAAAGATATATGCATAACTGAAAAGATGGTTATAAAATGTATATATTAAAAATTTAAAGTATTTTCTAAATAAAATCTAACAGTATTATATTTAATATTAAAATATTTTACTTTCGGATTGACCTTGTCATTTCTAATAAAACATTTGAAAAGTTTCAAAGTTATTTACTAATATTATAATAGTATATATTTTCTTTTTAGTAAATTTAAGTAGTCTCCCTTGTAACAATATTAGATGTTTATGCCCCCTGACTAATTCATTCAGTAGCATGTTCTTTGCAGAACCTCGCTGCCATAACAACCTTCCGGAAACCTCTCGATCATAATCAAGATGTCCCGTGTCTGATACACCCATCTGGAGATCATCCGCCACATCCTGCACCCATCTTCTCTTTGACCTTCCTCTTCCTCCCTTCCCAGGCATATACCCCTCCATTATTGTTCTCTCCAAACTTTCATGACGTTTCAAGTGACCAAAATATTTCAATTTTCTTTGTTTTGTCGTCTTTAATAGCCAACCTTCTTCAATATTCAGCTCCTGAAGTATGGATGCATTTGTTCTTTTCTTTACCCAAGATATTCTTAGAACCCGTGTATAACATTTATATTCAAAGGCATTTATGCCCTGTTCAGCTTGTTTAGTAAGTGTCCAGGTCTCATAGGCATATGTTGCAATGGGAAAGATGCATGCTCTTAAAGATCTAATTTTTGTAGTTCTGTCTGTCCCATTCCATAATTTATTCAGTTGTTTTAGTCTTTGAAGAGCAATTGATAGTCGTCGTTTAATTTCTTTCATTGTGTCACCGTTGTTGGTAATCAATGACCCAAGATATTCAAAATTTTCCACCACCTCCAATTTTTCCTCATTAACATATATATCTTTCTCCATAGTGGTTTTATCTGTATGCATTATCTTTGTTCTTGCTATGCTAAGATATAAGTTGTGATTTTCACTATTCAATTGGGTTGAGACTATTAGGTTTTCTATACTAGTCTGTGTTGTGGATAGCAATACTGTATCATCAATCAATCAATCATGTGCCATGCCGGAAAGCGTGGGCGGTCATGACTCGCCATTTCACTCGATCGCCAGTGTTGTGGATCAGCTCAGTGTTCCTGTCTCGTCCATGCCATGTGGCCAAACCATCCAGGTATTTTCCTCTCGGTCTTCCTCTTGGTCTGTTCCCTTCGATCTTGCCAGTTGTCACCAAGTTCTCCAATCCATTTCTTCTCATAACATGTCCAAAAATTTTTTACTGTCTACGTCTAATTTCTCTAATCAGTTTACGATTTTCATTTGTCTCCTGTAGTACTTGGTCATTGGTTTTTCTGTCTGTCCATGGTATTCTTTGCATTTTCCTCAAAAACCACATTTCTGCAGCCATCAGATGTTTTTCAGCTTGACTGCTCATTGTCCAAGTTTCACATCCATACAAAAGAACAGGCTCTATGTATCCCCTCAACAGTCTTTTTCTCGTTTCAATTGACATCTTTTTATTGGTCAGAATGTTTTTCATCTTGCTAAAGGCTACTTTCGCCATGGCGATTCTTGTTCTAATCTCTTCAAGGCATCTCCCATCAGATGTTATGACTGTTCCAAGATAATTGTACCGATTCACTTGTTGAAGAATATTTCCATTTACTTGTATATTACATAGTGGCACTTCTGTCTTCCCAGTGACGACCATAACCTGAGTCTTTTTACAATTTAATTCTAACCCCAGTTGCTCACTGTGTACAACAACCGCATCTACTAATTGTTGCAGGTCCTGCGCATTGTCTGCAATTAATACTGTATCATCTGCATATCTAATGTTATTGATGCTTCGTCCTCCAATGCTGATTCCATTTATATCTTCTACATTTCTGAAAATATTTTCACTGTATAGGGAAAAAAGATCTGGAGACATCACACATCCCTGCCTAAGACCTCTCTTAATTGGCTGATACTGTCCCACTTCATTATCAATCCTTATTGCAGCTTGTTGTTTCCAATATATGTTCTTTATAAGTCTAATGTCTTTCCCATCAATTTGTAGATCTGCAAGCATATCAACCATGTTGACATGTCTAACTCTATCACATTGTTCTTCCCATATTTCAGGTTGTATCTTCTTCCTCACTCTTTGCATGATAATTCGTAGCAAAATCTTTGTGTGACTCATTATACTAATTGTTCTATGTTAATCACATTCCAAGGTTCCAGATTTCTTTGGGATTGCAATAAATACAGAGTTACATAATTCAGGAGGTATATCTCCAATATCATATAATGTGTTCAGCAGTCTGATGACTTGCTCTAGTCCAAATTCTTCTAAAGCTTTAATCATTTCTGTTGTGATTTTATCTGCACCGGGGACCTTGCCAGCTTTCATATGCTTAAGAACATTTCGAACCTCCATCTCCAAAATTGGCGGTCCTTCATTATTAAATCTAATATCGTACTGTTCGTCTCTGTTATCATCATAAAGGTGTTTCGCATAATCTGTCCATACATGTAGAATCTGGTCTTTTTCTATTATGATTTTGCCATCTTTAGTTTTTAGACACCCTGTTGATGTACTTGTTCTTTTATTAGTAAGTTCCTGAATTCTTTTGTGCACTAATTTTGTATTTTGACTGTTGTGTTGATTTTCAATTTCTAAGCACTTTTCCTCAAGCCATGCTTCTTTTGCCTCCTTACATAATATTCTGACTTGTCTGTGAATTTCTTCATATTTGACAGAATTATTTTTGTTGAGTCTTCTTGTTTCCATGAGGTGTAAAATTTCTTCAGTCATCCATTTCTTACGATCCACCTTCTTTAATTTTGGAATAGTTGTTTCTGCAGCCACATTGATTGAATTTTTCAACGTTTCTCATTGATCACCCACATCCTGGAATAGGATCTCAAGATCAGACAATATTTCAAATCTGTTCTGTACTTCTATGTTGAATTTGTTTTGTATTTCCTTGTCATTACTCAATGTACACAAATCATATTTAGTGTTTCCTGTTATATACTTGACTTTCTTTAACTTTATCCTCAATGTTCCTGTAAGAAGTCTGTGGTCACTATAACAATCAGCACTGGGAACTGTATTTGCTACTGTTAGCGCGTTTCTAAATCTTCTGCTAATCAGAATGTAGTCAATCTGGTTTCTAATCCTGCTATCAGGACTCCTCCATGTCCATAATCTTCTAGGGTGTTGCTTAAACCAGGTGTTTCCTACAATCATTTCCTGTTCTTTTGCTCACTCTACGAGTCTGTATCCTCTTTCATTTCTCTCTCCTAAACCATAGTTTCCTACTGTGTATCTATCCCCATGATTTCCTACTTTTGCATTGAAGTCCCCTATTATGATGTTTATTTCTGAATTTTTACATTTCTTTAAGGCAGACTCTATGTCAGTATAAAATTCTTCTACACTATCTTCACTGGATTCTCCTGTTGGGGCATATACTTGAATAATATTTATGCTAAAAGGTCTGCCACTTAATTTAACTAGTAGAACTCTCTCCGACACGGCCCAGTATCCTTGAACAGATTTTGATGTTTTCAGGTCCAAAATAATTGCCACTCCCCTATGACGATCTTCACATCCAGAATAAATCATCTTGAAATCTTCATCTATCTTGATGCCTGCTCCTGTCCATCTCGTTTCGCACATACCTAAAATATTAATTGTTTCCCTTTCAATTTCTCGTTTTATGTTCTCTAATTTTTCGTCGTCGTTTAACGTCCTAACGTTTCATGTTGCTAATTTTAACGTCTCTGTCCTTGTCTTGCGATGATCAGTCTTTAAGCGAATCATGATGTACTAGGCACTTTTAAAGAGGTAGTTTGCCGTTGCTTTCCTCTATGGCAGTGACTGTACTGGTCGGAGACCGCAGCCTTTTACTCAAGAAGAGTTCCTCTGCCTGCCGTCGTGAAACTCGAGACCATGACCAACAAATAATCTGTCGGCTGCCCTCAAAATTTCATCCACCACCTGCCTTCCGTGGCTTCTTTTGAAAACTTCCAATAAAAGAACACAAAATAACATCACATAATCCACAGGAAAACACTATTCACAGGAAATCCATAGGAAATCACACGAAATCCAAAGGAAAACATTAAATAGCGTCCCCCGAAGAGTAACGCGTCATTTTGTCGCCATTGTACCGGAAAGCATACCGAATCTCTGGTATGTCATGACCACCGATATTTAGGGCGTCATATAACTCCCTGTTTATATCATCTCTTACATTTCTCATTATATTGTCGGCGGTACAGGTTAAACAAATAGGGGGCAGCACACATCCCTAACGGACTCCTTGTTTGATGTCAAACCAATATGATGTCTCGCCATCTATTCTAACCGCTGCTTGTTGGTCTAGATAGAGCATTTTTATGAGTTGTATTATATGTGGTGGAAAACCCATATTCCTCATAATTTCCCAAAGTTTCTGATGTTGTACACAGTCAAATGCCTTTGAATAATCCACAGAACATGAGGATAAGTTTACATTAAATTCTCTGCATTTCTCTATTATTAAACGCATTATAAGAATGTGATCTCTTGTTCCTCTTCCTTGTCTAAATCCAGCTTAAACCACGTTAATGTCTTCTTCCATTTTCTTACGAAGTCTTCCCATTATGATTTTTAGTAAAGTTTTACTTGCATGACTGATCAGAGCAACAGTTCTATAGTTGGTGCATAATGCCAGGTTGCCCTTTTTTTTTGGTATTGGAATGAAGATAGTTCTCTTCCAATCTTTTAGCCGTATACCATATTTCCATATCTTTTTACATAATGCGTGATAGATTTGTATGCTTTCATCTCCTGCCGCCTTAATTACCTCAGCTGGTATCTCATCATATCCAGGTGATTTACCATTCTTCAGGTTCTTTATTGCCCATGCAATTTCATCTAATGAGGGTTCAGATTATGTCTCTGCTGTCATTGGCTCATGTATCTCATTAATATCCTCACTGTCACTCATATCATACATTCCACTGCAGTACTCCTGCCATCTTTCTAGAATTTGTCTAGATTCTGTTAAGGTATTTCCCATCTTGTCACAGATAACATTCAATTGAGGTTGAACATTTCTTGTCAATAACTTCATTTGTTTGAACATTTCGTAATCTCTTCCAGTCTTATGATATTGATCTATTCTGGTACAACAATCTTGTATATAATGATTTTTGTCCTTTCTTGTGTTCTTCCTTATTTCTCGAGTTAAAGATGTATACTTCATCCTGCTGTTATCGGATTCACCTCCTTTCTGTTTCAGTTCCCTTCGTTGTTTTATTAATTCTAACGTATCTGATGTAATCCATGGCTTAAGTTGTTTTTGTTTGTTTGTCGGAATTAAATCTTTGGCTGCAGTTATCAAGATATCTCTAGCTTGTACTGCCAGTTCATCAGGTGTCATTTCCTCTTGTACAGACAAGACCCCAAAACGATTCCTAACTTCTACGTTCTATGCATCTTATGCCCCCTACTTATTGCTTATCTAAATGTTTTTCTTTCTTTCTTTGTTTTTTTTTTTTTTTTTGCGTTTCCATCCTGTTTGAGGATTTTGCGGTCAACCACTTCCAATTCTCGTGCGCTCACGTCAACCACGAGAGTATTCGGGGTTACGGAGAAAGCTGTTAACCCCTCGACCCGCAGAATGCTGTTGTTGTGATATTGCTTTTCTCGTTTTTCTGTCATTGTCCAGGTTTGGCTTTGGTAATATAGAGTTGGTAGGAAGATTGTGTTGTAAAGTGTTTTCTTAGTAGTTTTGATACATGTTTGTTCTCTAGTATTGGTGCCATTTGTCCAATGAGCTGGTTTGCCTTATTGCGTCTATTTTTTCCATCTCGTCTTCTGATTTGCCATTTGAGTATATTATACTTCCTAGGTACTTGAAACTCTTTACATGTTTCAAGGGATGTTCGTTTAGGTGAATTGTTGGTGTGTTGTCTTCCTTAGTTATAGTCATTATCTCTGTTTTACTTGTGCTAATTTTCATGTTATATTCCCTACTCATTTCGTCATTTCGTTTAGTTAGACTATTCACGTGGTCTTGTAATTCAGCTTCTGGAATTGCTATTATTAGTTCTTGGTCGTCCGCAAACAGGAGTTCTCTAATGCCACTAATGGTGCAATTTGCAGATGGTTCTTCTTCTGATTTCTTGTCATGCGGTGTCCTTTCGGTCTCTGTTTGGCTGGTTTCTTTACACATGTTGTCTATATATGTTATGAACAAGAGTGAGGACAGGAGAGGGATGTGGGTGTGGTTAATTTCCTGTTCAGTTATTTTTTTCCCCCTCATTTTGCACATTTAAATATAACAATAAGAAAAGTAATAATAATGATAGTAGTAATAATAGTAATAATAATAATGAAAATAATAATGTAATTATAAGATTATTATTGCCGTCAGTAAACACATCTCATCAGTGGAGACAATGGCTATGGCCACCGACTAGTACAGTCACTGCCCAGAAGGAAATCAATGGCAAGCTACCTTCTGCAAACCTTGCCAAGAAACCATAACAACTATGATCTCCAGATGGGTGTATCGGAAGCGGGACATCTTGCTTGTGGTCAAGAGGTCTTCAGGAAGGTTGTTATGGGAGCGAGGTTCTGCAAAGGACATGCTACTGAATGAATTAATGAATGAAACACATTTACAGTTGAGATATCTCTCGTATTTAAATAGAGTTATTTACATCGTCTGTAATATGTGCTATCTCAGGTAAATATCTTACGTGATTTGCGCTTTTGGGATTAAGATTAGAATGTTTGAGGAAGAACAGAACACTGTGCAGCGCAGACAGACCACTCTCAGCTTCCTTGATGACGAATACCCACAGGATCTCTGGATCCGAGTCTACATAGATGGGTCAGCACAAAATACTGTTCGAAATGGAGGAGCGGGAGTGTACATAGAATATCCAAATAATACTAGGGACACGGCCAGAGTTCCAACAGAAATAACTATGATGCTGAAATTGAGGCAATCAAGATAGCAACAGAGAAATTACAAAATACCAGCCATGGTACACATCCTGTGGCGATATTGACAGATGCAAAATCAGTAATAGAGGCGCTCCTGTCTGGGAAATTCGCCAGTTCTAAGGACACTACTATCTGAACTTAGCAGTCAGCATAAAGTCACCATACAGTGGATACGATCCCACTGTTGAGTACCCGGAAACGACAGAGCTGATCGGTTGGCTAAGGAAGGAGCAAAAGAAGAGCATCCTGATTTGCCCATTACATACCATCAAAAGAAAAGAATGATCAAATTAGTTAGAAGGCCACCAAACCCTACTCAAGACGACTACCACGTTATGGACAGACCAGACCAGGTCATTATTCTGCGCCTCACAACAGGACACAATAGATTACGCAACCATATGTATACAAAATTCAAGACTGGTGACTCATCCATGTGCACATGTGGACTGGCGTCGCAGACAGTAGGGCATATACTCCAAGACTGCACAAAATATAACATATCTAGGCAAACCTTCTGGCCTAAAGATACAACAGTGGAAGATAAACTCTACGGAATACTGAGTGAACTAAAAAAAAAGACAGTCAAATTCATACAAGAGACAAAATTGCAGTTATAGACATATTCAAGCCAACGAAAGAAGAAGGAGAAATTGTCATACAGCAAAACCGGTTCTATATAAAGCATTTCAGCCCTCTCTTTCTTACATTCATCGATAGTGACTTATTGCCTAAGATTCTCTTCAGTTTCTGAAATGCGACTTTTGTGACATAATTAGTTCCCTTATATAGACAAATTATGGACCATCCTTGAAGACTATGGGATAGAAGGGCAACTGCAAGAAAACATCATAGCCATATACCACTCGAGCCAAAGTGCAGTAAAAACACAAGAAGGTATATCAGATATGTTCACAGTCAACACAGGAGTGAGGCAGGAATGTGTGCTCTCTCCCCTGCTATTCAATATCTACATGGACAGAATTTCCAAAGAAGCAAGTCTCGACAGAACAGATTCAGAAAATTTAGAACACTTTACTCCAGATGAAACAACTGACCCACAGGGAATAAATGAACTTCTATTTGCAGACGATAAGTGCCTGTTTTACAGCGATGAGGGCAGACTACAAAATCATATTCTAATCTGAGTTCAACCTGCAACAGATACAATATGAGTATAAACACAGCCAAAACCGAAGAAATGCAAGTTAGCAGATCGCCAGGCCCACTAAGTATACAGATAAATAGCACACCTCTGAAACAAGTTAAAGAATTCAAATACCTTGGAAGTATGAACACAGAAGATGGCAGATTGGACAGAGAAATTGAAATCAGATGTCAAAAAGCTAGTGCACTTACATATCAACTATCACCCTTACTGAAACATCCGAACATACCCATGTCCACAAAGCGACAGATAATAAACAGCATATTCACACCAACTCTATGCTACCAATCTCAAACCTGGACTTTATCCAAATTACACCTTCGCAGGGACGCAGAGGTGTTTCCAAGGCACCAGGGCCGGGTTATATACTGGCCAAGACCTATTGACGCGTCCTCGTCAAGCGTCCTGGGCGTTAGGTCCCTTCGGGGTCCTGGCTGAAGTCAATAGGATCGCCGATTCCTCCGAAGTCGGAGAGTGTCTGCCTGTATGGCGAGGAACCACCAGTCTGCACACCAATAAGCCAGACATGGGACAACGGATACTCACGCAAACTTCAGGTCCTGTATGACATCACACTGATGTTGGACAACAGGATGCCTTCATCCGACATACAGGACTTTGCGTTGGAGCTCAAGCCAACGAACACAAGCAAGCAAGCAACACCTTCGCAAAATCAACACCTGCGAAATGAGATGCTTGAGGAGAGCTGCCAACTTAACAATCCGAGACCGAGTAAGAAATGCTACAATCAGACAGACTGTGGGATCAACACCTTGTGCCACATTTATTGAAAGACAGAAGATCAAGTGGTTTGGCCATGTCGTTAGAATGCAACATCAGCAACTACCATCACTGGCCTTACATCAAAGATCACTTGCGACGAGACCACGAGGACGTCCAAGAAGAAAATGGATTGACAACATCAGAGACATTGTACAACCACACGGAATGACACTATCCAGAGCCGCCCACCGGGCGCTGGAGCGCGAATTATTCCTCCCCACGACGCTTGACGACAGAAGTGGAAGATGATGATGATGATGATGATGATGATGATGATGATGATGATGATGATGATGATGATGATGAAATAGACAATGCAGATTCTGAAAATTTATGAAACCACACAGATGCACCTTAGAAATGTGTGCAACGTTCGAGAGGAGGCTACCTTGACTTCATTATAATAACATATTACTAAAAATACTGGAAAGCAAGATCCGAGGCAAGAGAAGAAGATGGTGTAATAGTAAAACTGCTCATATATAATCTCACATGTATGTTTGGCACTCATAGAAGTAGAAGAAAGAAAGAAAGAACAGAGGACACACTAGACAACATAAACAATTGACAGTTATATAGTTACCCCATCGGGATTCGAACCTGTCACCTCCATATGACGACAGCGCCTCGCTGCAGGAACAATCATACCACGGCACATGTCCAATCAGACACCTTTGGTCTTAAGAATGCGACGTTCTAACTTTTATTAGAAAAGGATATTTCTTCTTCTGCGTTCATCCGGAATATTTTTTTGGACGTAATTGCGTTCTGCCTGTTTACAGCAGAGCTGCGATATTTGCACCTTTTGGCTGACACATCCGTCTACTGCGGGCATTTGTTGCCCGGGTTAACGTTCTCAGGAGAAAAAGGATACCTCACTCAATATGCACGGATGTTAGTACACAGATTTATGCTGAGCTGAAGAGTATTTCTGAGAATAAGAGATAGTGTGGGATTGTTGCGATAGGCCAAGAGTGGGTAAATTATGGCTCTCGGGCCGCATGCGGCCAGGCAACTGATATTATGCGACCCTAGAGGGCATTTAGAAATAAAAAATTTTACTTCGTTTTTAAATTATTTTGTTCCATTTTACAGAATTTCATGTGCCGTTATGATTGTTTTAACATTTTAGATAATATTTCTTTCTAATTTTCTATTTTTATAAACAGTCCTTGACCTTCGTAATGTAATGCTAAAATGCGTATTTATCGATGTTTATATAGAGAAATATTTATCGACATGAACAAATGTAGTAAGGATGATTTTATGAAAAACATATATTTCTCCGGTGAATAAAATGATTTATTTTGCAAGAAAATATTAAATTTAAAGGTGTTTTGCTGTTATAAATTATTTCCACGTTTACAATGTTCAAATTAATTTATTTGTTGTAGTAGTCTTGATATATTTCTGAAATTTATTCTGAGTTTACTCCTTGTTTTCCGAATATTTTATTTTCACACACAGCCGGAAGTCGCTTTTGCTTCATTTCCTTTTTTCAAGTTTTATAAAATTCTAACTTAGAATTTTATTAAAACAATGAGTGTCACTAAAAACGTAAGATTGAACATAAATGCCGTGTTTTAATGATTAATGGACAACTAAGTACTGTTTTATAAAAGTTGGTAGCAAATCAGTTTGTTTGTTGTGTCGTGAGTCTGTGGCTGTCTTCAAGGTGTACAATTTAAAAAGACATTATCAAACAAAACATTCCGATTTCTGATACAATTTCTTCTCTTCTTTGCGTTCATCCGGAGTGATTTTTTCAGATGTGATTGCGGTGTGTCTGGTTAGGCACCCTCGGGTCGAAACCCTCAGGCCAACACATCCGACTTTTAGCGTGCATTTTTGGCCAGGTTAGCAATCCTGGGAGACTCTCACTTTTGTGGTACCGTCCACATCTCAGCTGGTCTAGTTGGAACAGTCGAAGACTACACGGTCATCCCTCAAGTGAAGGCAGGGACAGTCCATAGCATTTTTCGCCATCCTGGGTGGCTTCCATAATTGCAGAGCCGGCACATAACGCTCTGGTGCTGGGTTTACCGAGGGAATCGTCACGTCCTGCTCATGGCTGTTTTAATTCCTCACTTCAATATATTGGGCATTTCGCTCGCCCTGGGCCGTTCCTGCACAAACCAGTCAGCTCTGCGGTTGGTTTCCACTAAGCGAGTTTTCGGACATGTGCTTGTCCCTGTACCCATCAGAGCATTTCCAGGCACGGCGGACATTCGGAAAACTACCTAGTCAGAGCTGTTCCGAACAAGAGCGGCATTCGGAAACTAGGTAGTCAGAGCTGTTCCTAGCACGGGAGACATTCGGACGAGACATTTCACTCGGACGTAAATGCGTAGTGTCAATTTTTAGTTTGCCACCCGTAGGACGACACTTCCGACTTCTGATACAATTTAACAACCGAAGAGACGGAAAGGAAATGCCTTGAGATGGTGAAAAATATGGAGAAACAATAAACTGTTTTCACTAAACAGTCTTCAGTTCAAGATGCTGCAACAGAAGCTAGTCTTGTGCTGTCACACAGAATTGTAAAATAGAACAAGCCATTTTCTGATGGCGAGTTAATCCAGGAATGTTTGATAGCTAGATGCAGCAGAACATAACAAAAACAAATAAATTGACAACATTACTTTATCAAGGGGAACTGTGGTCAGACGTGTTGACAAGATAAGTGACAATTTGATGCATAAACTTCAAGATGCAAGTAAACAATGTTTGTGGTTCTCTTTTGCATTGGATGAGAGTACCGATGTACATGATACTGCCCAATTATTGATATTTATACGTGGAATAATCACTTCTTTCAAACACATTGAAGAGTTACTGAGTGTTGAGTCACTCAAAGCCACAACCACAGGCCATGACATATTCAATGCTGTTACTAACTATGTTCAAAGAACTGGGTTGGTTTGGAACAAGATGGCAAGTGTTACAACTGACGGAGCTCGTGCTTTTACTGGAAAAACAGTAGGTCTAGTAAAGTTGATAAGTGATAAGATTAAAGCAGAATATTCTGACCACACATTATTACCACTTCACTTTTTGATCCATCAAGAAAGTCTGTGTAAAACTGTTTTGAATATCAAGCATGTTAATGACCCAGTTGTCAGTGTCATCAACCTCATCAGATCAAGAGGACTTAATCACAGACAGTTCAAGGCATTGCTTGACGATTTGGAAACTGAGCATTCCGATGTCCTGTACCACACCAGTGTTCGATGGCTGAGTCTTGGCAAGGTGTTGAGGCGAGTGTGTGACCTCTGAGAAGAAATAGTGATGTTCCTAGAGATAAAAGGCATTGAATGCGACTGTGATGCTAACAGTGTCAATAAAGAGTGGAAGTTAGACTTTATGTTTGCCATTGAAATTATGGAAAAGTTAAATAAACTGAATGTCAAACTTCAGGGCAATGGTGTGATTGCACATGAATTGTATGCACATGTAAAATCATGTCAGGCAAAACTATCACTGTTCTCCAGACAAGCAAGTGTAAAAAATGTTTTGTAACTACTCTTTGCTGAAACAAGAAACCATTTCTGGTGTAATGACTGAAGATGCATTGACTGAAGAATTTGGATGGAAATTCCAAGATTTCGAGAGCCACAGTTCAATATTCTCAGTTCCCCTTTTAGTGCAGAAGCTGATACAGCCACAGAGAACATACAGTTGGAGCTGATTAGCTTACAAGCATGACCTGAAAGAGAAATTCAAGTCAGATGGTTTGCTGGATTTTTATGGATCTTTGACAGGAAGAATAATTTCCCAACTTGAAAAACTTTGCAGCTAACCTTTTATCATTGATTGGATCAACATACATTTACGAACAAGCATTTTCTTGCTTTAAGATCAACAAATCTAAGAATAGGTCTTTATTGTCGGACTGCAACTTTCATGTTGTCATGCGAATTTCAAAAAGTAAACTTGCTCCAGATTTCAAGAATGTTGTCAAAAATTGTAAGCAGTTACATACATCTTATTAGAATCAACAGTTGTAGTGGCAATGTAGTCAGTGTGTGTCTACATTGACGCCATTGATAAATAATAAAAACAATTTATTATAATAAAATATTGTAAAATCTTGTCAACAAATTAGTAAAATTTTGTGTCCAAACTGTAAAATATAATGTACAAGTGTATTAGTAAAATAAAATTGCAACAATTAGTTATTTATATTGTTTAATAACCTATAAATAATTCATAATTACTTATTGTGATAGGGTGCTGTAAACAAAGTGGACATAATATATATATAGCTTTACATTTGTCAGTGTGGCCCTACGCACACAAAGTTTCCCTACCATCGTGTTTCTTCTAGCGGTGTTCTTGCGGTCTCTGTTTGGCTGGTTTCTTTACATATCATCATCATCATCATCATCATCATCATCATCATCATCATCATCATCATCATCATCATCATCATCATCATCATCATCATCATCTTCTTCTTCCACTGTTTAGTTTAATTTAGTCGTTGGATCAACATCACGGCACACGGTTTAACCCATAAGTGCTCCGTTTTCCTCCTAACTCAAACCTGAGTCTGGAGAAACTCAGCTCATGCACGAACTCCGTTGCATCGGCGAGGTTCCTGAAATACTTTGGGTAGATTTTTAACTCGAAATTTTGCCCGGGCTACTCTTTTTCGATTTCCAACTGCCAAGGGATATTTTACGTGCGCAACAATACACACGGCGTCCGATCTCACTACCCAGAGACCAGGGGAAATTCTATTACTGGAAGTCCAGGTGGATATTTTAACTAAATCCCGGTCCTCACCGGGGCCTGAACCCGGGAATTATACTATTCTGCGTCAACGCTTGCTTAAAAAGTTCAACCTAACTGAGCATGGATACAGTACAAAGTTCAGACAATTAGTGCCAGATACAAATCAGGATTTTACAGATTTTGTCAATACAGTGAAGAACACATTTAATAAATGGATGGAGCTTGCAGACGCTGGAAAATATTTTAATCGATTAGTGGATTTGATGCTAAGAGACAAGGTATTATCCTCATGCAATACAAACACCATACCTCGAGACCACTCAGCCTCCTTCTCATCCATTCATCCGCTCAACTTCCACTTCCGCCGTCAAGCGTCGTAGGGCGGAATAATTTGCGTTCCAGCGCCCGGTGGGCGGCACTGGATAGTGTCATTCCGTGTGATTGTAAAATGTCTTTGATGTCGTCAATCCATTGTCTTCTTGGGCGTCCTCTTGGTCTTGTCGAAGATAATCTTAGATGTAAGGCCAGGATGGTAGATGTTGGTGTTGCTTTACATATGTTGTCCATAAATGTTATGAACAAGAGAGGGGACAGGAGAGGGATGTGTATAATTAATTTCCTGTTCAGATTTTGTGGCCCTAAGAGGCCAGTAAAAAATGTTTTCCCCCGATATAGGGGTGTTTTAGGTTACATCATGAAGTACATTAAAAGTATACAAAATAAACTTTAAGAAATATATATATCTCGTAAAAGATTATTATAAAATGTATGTATGCAAATATAAAAAACATTTTCTAAATAAAGTCTAATAGTGTTATATTTGGCATTAAAATATTTTATTTTCGTATTAATTATTTCATTTGTAGTAGAACATTCAATAAGTTTGAAAGTTATTTAGTATATTAGTCTAGTATATTATTTATTTTTGTAGAAAGTTAAGTAGTCTCCCTTGTAAAAATCCTAGATGTTTATGTCCCCTACTCATTGTTTTTCTAAATGTTTTACTTTTCTTTTTTTTCGCGTTTCCATCCTGATTCAGGATATTGTGGTCAACGTCACCATCTTTCAGCTGTATGTTGATTCCTAGGCTAAATTACGCTCATCAGCACGCCACGACTTTCTGAGCGAACCGCTCCATACTCTCATAAGTCACTGCCGCGACTCGAACCGCTTCCAATTCTCGTGCGCTCACGTCAACCACGAGAATATTCGGGGTTATGGAGAAAGCTGCTAACCCCTCGACCAGCAGAATGCAGTTGTTGTGATATTGCTTTTCTCTTTTTTCTGTCATTGTCCAGGTTTGGCATTGGTAACATAGAGTTGGTAGGAAGATTGTGTTGTAAAGTGTTTTCTTAGTAGTTTTGATGCAGGTTTGTTCTTTAGTTTTGGTGCCATTTGCCCAATGAGTTGGCTTGCCTTCTTGCATCTATTTTCGATCTCGTCGTCTGATTTGCCATTTGAGGATATTATACTTCCTAGGTACTTGAAACTCTTTACTTGTTTCAAGGGATGTTCGTTTTAGGTGAATTGTTGTTGCTTTTTCTTCTTTAGTTATAGTCAATATCTCTGTTTTACTTGTGCTAATTGTCATGTTATGTTCCCTACACATTTCGTCATTTCGTTTAGTTAGACTATTCACGTGGTCTTGTAATTCAGCTTCTGGTTTTGCTATTATAGTGTGTGTGTGTGTGTGTGTGTGTGTGTGTGTGTGTGTGTGTGTGTGTGTGTGTGTGTGTGTGTGTGTGTGTGTGTGTGTGTGTGTTTGTTGTTGCCCCAATATAAAATTAAATATCTCAGCAACCAACTGAGGGAAAATGATGAGATTTAGAATATAACCTTATCATTATGTCCACCCAACCAAAAAAATTTTGTTTTGGAGATTGTACAGCAGATTTCAATGTTTGTTTATATGCGGTATATAATTTACAGCTCCGGAATTAATACCATCATTTTAAGAGTATTACAGCTTCAGCAAGACACACCCCCGCTATTTTTGAAATTGTCAAGCGGTTTTCGTTTTGGCACAAACAGCGCTGAGTTAAATGGTATTGTTCAGAGGTGACTCCAATGGGGGTTCTTTCATGAAACGTGATTATATAAATAAACTAGCTGACTCGGCCCGGCTTCGCCCAGCTCCTGGCGGGGATCTATCTATCTATCTATCTATCTATCTATCTATCTATCTATCTATCTATCTATCTATCTATCTATCTATCTATCTATCTATCTATCTATCTATCTATCTACTTAAGGGGTTTAAAGTAATTCGGAAAGATGCAAATCAAAAATTAGAGACAGGTATTGCTGTATACATTTCCAATTCTCTCAACTGGTCCCGTAGAAGTGATCTCGAGACAGTAGAGATAGAATGTGTTTGGTTAGAGGTGAAGCCAGCCAGCCAACAACCGTTTCTCATTGGATACCTATATAGGAATCCTTGTGCCGGGTACAGTTGGTATGACTGCTTCACTACAATGATGGATAGAGTGTTTACAGCAGGTAGAACAGTTATGATACTAGGTGACTTCAACATAGATATTAGTAAATCCAACCAGACATGGGACGATATCATTCTTTCTTACAATTTCAAACAACTAATAAACCGTCCCACAAGGGTTACTGACACATCCTCAACTATAATTGATCATATATATGTTACTTGTCCAGATAATATTATTGAATGTTCTGTTCCTGTTTGTACTGTTAGTGACCACTACCCGGTATGTTGTACATGGTCAAGAATTGGGTTCAAACCTCTTAAACATAAACATGTAAGTATCAAATTTAGGAATTATAAAGCATTCAACCAAGATTTATTCAACCAAGATTTAAGAAAAGCAGCCCTTGATCACGTTTGCCAACTTCCTGACCCGGACGATGCATTAGCTTTCTGGACGAAGACAGTCTACAATGTGTTCGATAAACACGTGCCAATCAAAGAAGTTCGAGTCAACAATCAACATAAATCCCCATGGGTCACTAGAGAAGTGCTGGAAATCATGAGAGAGCGAGATACAGCACACACAAATAAAGACTTCATCAATTACCGCAGACTAAGGAATAAAGTTAAATATGAAATTCGTAGGATAAAAAAAGATCATTTTAAAAATTTGATTGTAGATAATTCAAACAGTACAAATATATGGAAGGCTATTAACTTGCTAACCAATAAGAAACGCCCTACAGAATCAGCAATACCAAATTCTATAACATGCGATGAATTCAATTGGTTCTTTCAATCAGAAATAGAGAATCTAAAGTCTTCAATACTAGACTCATCGTGTTATTTAAGTTCACTGGCATCATTCTGTGAGGAGAAGTGCGCCAGAAATATTCCCGCTGAGATTCCTTTAATGTCTGTTGCAGACGTTTATAAATATCTCTTGAACCTCAAATCAACAAACTCACACGCCTAGATGGTATCAGTAATAGAATTCTTCGTTGTGCTGCACCAGTCATTAGCGAGTCCTTAACGTTCATATATAACCAGTGCCTGGCCAAAAACTACTTTCCATCTGCATTTAAAATTGCTAAAGTGTTTCCGCTTATTAAAAATGGCTCAATCGATAATAGCGTTTTGGGTAATTATAGACCTATTTCCTTACTATCGTCGCTATCAAAACCACTAGAAAAACACATTCATAAAATAACGTTACACCATTTAATTAACAATGATCTAATAATTAACAGTCAATCTGGGTTTCGACCTAAATATTCTTGCCATAGTGCTCTAACAAAAATGACCGATAACTGGCACTTAAACATCAACAACGGTAGAATTTGTGGAGCGGTGTTTGTAGACTTTAAAAAAGCTTTTGATATGGTAGATCACGATATTTTAATTAGAAAACTAAAGCAAATGAAGACAAGCACCAACATGGTGAACATAATTACGTCATTTCTATCCGACAGGCAACAAGTCGTGTCCTTCAACAACTGCCTATCAAGACCCACACAGCTTAATATTGGTGTGCCTCTGGGCTCAATACTAGGTCCGCTGCTTTTTGCAGTTTATATTAATGATCTTCCTTTATATATCAATACAACTTGTGATCTATTCGCAGACGACTGTACTATATATACTAGTCAAGAAAACCGTAGTGAATTAGAGAATTCTTTACAAAAGGAACTTGATAATCTTACTAGATGGAGCAATGAAAACCGCATGCAAATTAACATCGACAAAACCAAATCCATGCTAATAACGACCAGACAAAAACTACAGACACTAGCCATAACTGGATCACCGCTCGAACTCCGCATGGGCACGTTACCTATAGTTAATGTGACTGAACATAAAACACTAGGGCTTTTAATAGACAGCCATTTGAACTGGAGCTCTCATGTTCACGCTCTTACCAAGAAAATAGCACAAAAAGTTTACCAACTTGCTAAAATTCAGCACTTCCTGGACGAAAGCACACGAAAAATATTCTATACATGCTATATCCAATCACATCTCGATTACTGTTCCACAGTTTGGGATGGTTGCCCTAAATCTAATTTAAAACGACTATGTTCTCTACAAAACCGCGCTATTCGTCTGGTTTCTGACATAAAGCACGTTGAAAGTAATAATTTGTACAGTCATCTAAGACTTCTACCACTACAAAAGCGCTTCCTTTTCAACAAAGCCAAATTAGTGAATAAAATTATATCTCAAAATACCCCAGAGTATCTTCTGCCGCTGATTCAATCTAATGCAATGAACAGCAAGCGCCTAAATTTGTTACATGTCTCAAAGCCTAGATTGGACCTATACAAAACATGTTTCGCCTATTCTGGTGCTCACTTATGGAATGATCTGCCTCCAGATCTGAAAACTCCAATGAGTCCCTACACATTTAACCGAAAACTCTTTCAATACTTAATCCATACCGACTATATGCCACCATAATTCATTTACTGGTATAATTGTTCAGTATAATTGTTCATTATAATTGTTTAACTATAATTGTTCACTATATATGTGTGTGCGTGTGGGAGCGATCGAGAGAGAGAGAGAGAGAGAGAGAGAGAGAGAGAGAGAGAGAGAGAGAGAGAGAGAGAGAGAGAGACAGAGAGAGACAGAGAGAGAGAGAGAGAGAAAGTGGGTGTCAGTGAGAGGGAGAGAGTGAATGCGTGTGTGCGCACGTGCATGCGTGTGTGTGGAGAGAGTGATTGAGCGAGAAATGGTGGGGAATGTGTCAGTGCATGCATTCGTACGTGTATGTGTGAGAGTGAGTGAGGGAGTGTATGCGTGCGTGCATGCGTTCATGTGCATGCGTTCATGTGTATGTGTATGTGTGAGAGAGTGTGATTGAGAGAGTGAGTGTGTGTGTGTGTGAAGGATTGTGTGTTAGAGAGTGAGACAGTGGGAGAGTTGATGTGTTAGTGTGTGTGTGTGTGTGTGTGAACGCGCGCATGCGTGTGAGTGTGTGTGTATGAAAGAATACAGAGAGAGAGAGAGAGAGAGAGAGAGAGAGAGAGTGAGAGAGAGAGAGCTGAGCAGATGCATGTCATGTAACACGCATGTTATGTAACACGCGAATCCATATGTTTGTGTATTCTCATCTGTCATATTATCAGTTAAATACCATTTGATTTTATCATGCATAATATAAACTCATGTTCATTACTGTAGTTTGAGTGAGTGAGTCAGTGAGTGTGAATGAGAGCAGAACGAGTGAGCGTGAGAGTGAATGAGTGAGCGGGAGAGTGAATGAGTGAGCGGGAGAGTGAATGAGTGAACGGGAAAGTGAATGAGTGAGCGGGAGAGTGAATGAGTGAGCGTGAGAGTGAATGCGTGAGAGTGAATGAATGAGCGGAAGAGTGAATGTGTGAGCGTGAGAGTGAATGTGTGTGTGTGTGTGTGTGTGTGTGTGTGAGAGAGAGAGAGAGAGAGAGAGAGAGAGAGAGAGAGAGAGAGAGAGAGAGAGAGAGAGAGAGAGAGAGAGCATCACTATTTTTACGTCACATACATTTTATGTACACATTTTTCTCCATGTTTAACATTTTTATGAGACTGCTCATGACAAGTGTCAGTGTATGTGTGTGAGTAAAGTGTGGGAGTTTGTTCATACTAGTTTCAATACTAACGTGAGACATTTTGTATGTGTCTAGATGTGAGGAAGTGTGAGTGTATGTGGAGGATGTGTGTGAGTGTGGGGATATGTGTGGGTGGGGGTGTGTGGGTGGGGGTATGCATTTGGATGGGTTGGGGTGTGTGGGTTTTGGTGGGTAGTGGTATTTGTGGGTGTTGGTGGGATGTGTGGATGGATGTGTGGGGGTGAAAGTAGGGGTGTTGGAATGGGTGTGGGGGATGTGTGTATGGGTGGAGGATATGTGTATGGGACGGATGCAGGGGATGTGTGTTTATGTGGGTGGAGATGTGTGGATGGTTTGAGGAAGTATGTGTGGGAGGCGGGGTTGTGTGGGTAGGGGATTGTGTTGGGTGGATTTGGGATGGAAGGGCGGGTGGGGAGAAGTGTATGGTGTGTGGGTTTGAGATATGTGTGCGGTGTGTTGGTGGGGGATGTGTGAATGATGTGTGGGTGGAGGGTATGTTTGTGGTGGTATGGGTGGAGGATAGTGTGTGGTGTGGGGATGTGTGTGATGGGTGCGGGGAATGTGCGTATGGGTGGGGTATATGTGTGGGTGAGCAGGGGATTGTGGTGGTTGGGGGAAGTATGTGGGGGAGTGTGGGTGGGAGATGTGTGTGTGTGGGTGGGGAATGTGTGGGTGGGGTGTGTGAGTGGCTTAGGGATGTGTAGGTGGGTGAGGGAGTTGTATGTGTCGGGGT
The DNA here is from genome assembly GCA_014155875.1 of Cepaea nemoralis. NCBI lineage: Eukaryota > Metazoa > Mollusca > Gastropoda > Stylommatophora > Helicidae > Cepaea > Cepaea nemoralis. The sequence continues at coordinate 238,460 of JACEFZ010005898.1, read as the reverse complement.
GGGATGTGTGAGTGGATGGAGGATGTGTGTGGGGGTAGGGGTATTGTGATCGAGAGATGTTTGGTTGGGGTGGGTGGGGGGGTGTGTGGGTGCGTAGTGGAGGATGTATGCGTGAGTGAGTGTGTGTTGGTGGACGGGTAGGGAATGCGTGTGTGGGTGGGGAGAGGTGTGTGGTGTGTTGGTTGGTGATATTGTGTGGGTGAGGTATGTGTGTGTGGGTGGGGGATTTTTGTGGTGTGTGAGTGGGGGTATGTGGGGTGGATGGGTAAGGGTATCTGTGTGGGTGTGGGTGGGAATATTGTGTGGTATCTGGGTGGGGGATATGTGTGTGGTGTGTAAGTGGGGATGTGTTGGTGAGGGATATGTGTGTGTGTGGTGCGTGGGTTGGGAATAGTGCGTGGTAGGGGGTGTATGTGATGTGCGGGTGGGGGATTGTGTGGTGGGGGATTAGGTTAAGGCATGTGTGGGTGGGTGGAAGTTGTATGTGTGGGTGGTGGGGTGTGTGTGAGTGGATTGGGGATGTATGGGTGGTTAGGGAGATGTGTGTGTGTGGGGGGGGGGGGGGGGTAGGGACATGTCAGTTGGTGGGGATGTGTGTGTATGGTTTGGGGATGTGTGAGTGGATGTGCGATGTGTGGGTTGGTGGGGGATTGTGTGTGTGGGTGGGGAATATGTTGTCGATGGAGATGTGGCTGGGGGATGGGTGGTTTGAGGTGTGGGTGGGGAGAGGATGTGTGGGGTAGGATGTGGATGGGCGTGGGATGTGTGGGTTGGTGGGGGAATGTTTGTGGGTGGCGAGTGTGTTTTGGTTGGGGGATCAGGTGAGGGCAGTGTGTGTGGGTGGGGGATGTGCGGGAGGGGGATGGGTCGGTTGGTGGGGTATGTATGTGTCCCTTGGTGTGCGTGTGTGTCGGTAGGTGGGGGTGTGTATGTGTCCCTTGGTGTGCGTGTGTGTCGGTAGGTGGGGGTGTTGTGTGGGTGGGGTGATGTATGGATAGGTGGGAGATGGGCTTCATAACATTGTAATTAGCCTTGTTTATGTTTATAACATTCATTTCACAATGTTTATTTTTCTTCCTATGTAAATGTATAATGCTCTTGATGAACGAAAGACGAGTGATTGGAAGAGCCGAATGTAAGACGGGCCTGCGCGCCCAATTTGTGACCCTAATAAAGTTGATTTGATTTGATTTGATTTGATTTCTATCTATCCATCCATCCATCCATCCATCCATCCATCCATCCATCCATCCATCCATCTATCTATCTATCTATCTATCTATCTATCTATCTATCTATTTATCTATCTATCTATCTATCTATCTGTGGGGGTATATATGTGGGTGGGGAGATGTGGGTGTGGGGATATGTGGTGGGTGTTAGATGTGTGCAGGTGGGGGTAGTTGTGGGTTTGGGGATGTGTGTGTGGGTGAGGGAGGTGTATGGGTGTGGGATGTTTGGGTGGATGGGTGGGGAGTGTGTGTGGGTGAGAGATGTGTGGGTGAATGTGTGTGGGGGATGTGTGTGGGTTGGGGGAGGGGTGCGTGATGGGTGTGGGTGATGGATTTGGAGATGTGTATATGGGTGATATGTCTGGCTGGGTGGGGGTGTGTGTGGCTGGATGGAGAAAGTATGTGTGGGTAGTGAGGGTGATTGTAGTTGGGGGATGTGTGGATGGGTAGGAGATGTGTGGATAGATGTGTGTGTGGGATGTGTCTTTGGGATGTGTGTGGGTGTGGTGTTGTGTGAGAGGGGAGCTGGGTGTGGATAAATAATGTTTGTTTGGGTGGGTGAAGGTGTGGTTGGGTTTGCGGGTGGGTGAATGATGTGTGTGAGGGTGGGGGATGTGTGCTTAGATGGGTGGTTGGGATGTGTGAGTGTGGGTGGGTAGATAGGAGATGTATGTGTTGATGAGTGGGTAAGGGATGTGTGGGTGTAGTGGTTGAGGGATAAGTACGTGTGTCTAGGGATGTGTGAGGGGATGAATGTATGGGTTGGGGATGTGTGTGTGGGTTGTGTGTGCGTGGATTGGAGGTGTGTGTTTGTGAATGGGGAATGTGTTGGTGGGTGGGGATGTGTGTGAGGGATGTTTGTATGGGTGGGGAGATTGTGCGTGGGTGGGGATGTGTGTGTATATGGGTAGGGGTGTGTGGTTAAGGGATGTGTGGCTGGGGGAATGGGTGGATGGAGGATGTGTGGTTGGGTAGATGATGTGTGGGTGGGTGATTGTATATGAGTAAGGGTGTGTGGTTAAGGGATGTTTGGTTGGGGGATGGGTGGATAGAGGATGTGTGGGTGGATAGAGGATATGTGGGTGGGTGAGTGTGTGCAGGTTAGGAGATGGTGGAGGATGTTTGTAGGTGTGGGCTCGGGATCTGTGAGTGGGCTGGGGGAGATGGGAGATTATGTGGGTGAGTGCGGAATATGTGAGTTGACGGGGAGATGTGTGTGTGTGGCTGAGGAATGTGTGTTTGGCTGGGTGTTTGGAGGTGTGTGGGTGGAGGAGGATATTGGGTGAGTGATTGTTGGTGGGTAATGGGACGGGTAGAGGATATGTGAGTGTGTGGGGAGATGTGTGTAGGTGGGGGATGTGTGGGTTATTGAATGTATGTGTGTTTGGGGTGTGGGTGGATGGGATGTGTGGTGGGTTAGAGGTGTGTGTGGGTGGGGAGATGTGTAGGTGTAGGGATGTGGTGGATGGGTGGGGGAATGTATTGTATGTGTGTGTGGTTGGGTGGGGGAGTTGGAGTGAATGGGGGATGTGTGGGTGGGTGGTGGATGTGTCTCATAACATAGTAATATGCATTGTTTATGTTTACAAAATTCATGTGACAATGTTTTTTTCCTATGCACTGTTGATGAAAGAAAGATGAGTGATTGGAAGGGCCGAATGTAAGACGGGCCTGAGTGCCCAATTTGTTACCCTTTGAAAATAAAGTCTGTTCGTTCGTTCGTTCGTTCGTTCTGTCTGTCTGTCTGTCTGTCTGTCTGTATGTCTGTCTGTCTGTCTGTATGTCTGCCCAGCCAGCCAGCCAGCCAGCTACCCAGCCAGCCAGCCAGCCATCCATCCATCCATCCATCCCCCCACCTACCTGTCTGTCTGTCTGTCTGTCTGTCTGTCTGTCTGTCTGTCTGTCTGTCTGTCTGTCTGTCTGTCTGTCTGTCTGTCTGTCAACCAGTTCGCGCTATTAAATATTGATAAAAGTTACTGAAAAAAAAAATGTGAGGACCATGTGTTGAAAGAGGAAGAGGATTATTGGAGAAAGGATGGATTGAATTTTATGCAACCGAGAGCAATCATCAACCGACAGCAATCGTCCGACACAGATTACGGTCTGAGCAGATAGCAGACCTTAATCTACGTACACACTTACTGGGATATTTTGCTCCAACTATTCAGACGAATTGCAGACCCTAAACATTACAGAATCAGCATAATGTCAATGGCAACAGTTTGTATTCCACAGTCTGAGGAGGGTTTGCATCAAGTGCTCGAAAGATACTCTATTATATGCGTCCTCTAAGTCTATGGCGGCCGCACGTGTCGTAAACATCTTGAGCAAAGACCGCCGCATTCAGCCATGACTCTTTGTTACGTCTGTATCCTCCAAGTGTGGGCGGGAAGCAGCTGAGTTGTTCCAAGTTCCCTCCTCAGACTGAAAGTGCACCCTCACCTTGTACGATGGATAGCTGCAGTTCTGCTCCAAAGGAAGGTAGTGCTAAGATGCAGGAGTTGGTCTTCTGAGCCGATAACGATATGTCCAGGATTGCCGCAGGGTTCACCACTGTCACCAGTACTATTCAACGAGTATACGGTGCTGATCACTGAACAACAGTTGGACGGGAGGGATAGGACTCTCGACATTCTCGTGTATCGATAGGGTCGAGATAGACAGGCAATTGCCAATGATATGCAGGGCGAACTAGATCGAATTTCCTCATGATGTGCTGATGCCGATGCCCATGTCAACCCTGCAAAGGCATCGGTTACATGGTTCTCCCTAAACAACCATATTGTGAACACAGACCTGCCGGCTGTAAGAATGGATGGGAGCATTTTGAGTAGAACCCAGTCAATGACATATCTTGGCGTGAGGCTTGATCGTAGCCTGTCCTTCAGAGATCATGTCGATTATGTCACAACGAAAGCTCGAAAAGGTTTGTCAGCAATGAGAGTCATGGCGACTGCCAATATCGAGCATCAAAGCTCGCTTAAAAGTCGACAGGGTCGACTTCATTGCACCGGGTTTTATTCCACTATGGCTCGGTCTCTTTCCGCAGAGTGGAAAGCGTCGCACAAAGCACGAACTCCGTAGCTCTAGCGACGACCCCTGTTCGTGAACCGAAGGACGCGGCCCGGAATCGAACCCATAATCTTCGGAGCCCGAGTCAAACGGCTTGACAACTTCGCCACGAAGACTCCCAAATATCGAGCAAAGACTGCTAATAATTCTGTTCCAAGGACTCGTGCTTTCACGCATCGAGTATGCCCTGGCCATCCTCACTGTCAGCCCTACACAGATTGGAAGACTTGAAAAGGTACAAAACGAAGCCATGCGCATCATTTTGGGCTGCACGAGAGACACCAGCTGTGTAGCAATGAGATACCTCCTTTACTTCCCGACAATGGAACACAGGATCAAGATCTGGAGAGCTCGTGCATACTTAAAAATAAATGCAGATTATCAGCACCCTCTGCGTGATGCTATATTCAGAGAAAAGGGTGACAGGCTAAAGAGGGGCAAATCATGGATGAGTCGGGCGGAAGATGTCGTCAGACAGGTCTGAAGTCTTACCAGTATCAACCCCGACAAGGAATGGGTGCTGGTGCCTCCAGCTTTTAAGTGCACGTTTCTCCTGCATTATCACACTCGACAGACGGTGCAAGAGAGCAGAACCCTGCCGCTGTCAATGCAGAGGTTAACGCGCTCATCTATGAACACTCAGATAGCCCCGAAGTGCTCATCTATACAGATGGATCTGTTGTAAAGCAGCAGAGAAGTGCGTGGGCATTTACAGCCCGTTCAGCGGGCCGAACCGTTCAAGAATCCAGTGGTGCCCTCTCTATGACCACGAGCAGCATGACGATGGAGGTGATGGCAGTTACACAGGCTTTCATATGGCTGGAATCACAGCATTATACCAACGTGTGTGTACTAAGTGATTCAATGAGCATGATTCAGAAGGTCGAAGCTGGATCTGTAAGTAGACAGTGGACTGAGTCGCTGCGGAAGTCTGCTGTCCGTAAAGTCACCTTCATCTTCGTCCCGGGGCATTAGGGAGTCGAGGGAAATGAACGAGCTGATAAACTGGCTGGCTCTGCACCTCCTGTAGATGGCCAGCCCATGGATCGTGCCGATGTTATTAACGTCCTCAAAGATATGGCGAGAACAGAGGACTTTGACGTCAGTGAATCCACATCGCTGTCCAGGATGAAAGACTTGAGAGTAAGAATCGGCACAGCCAGACTCGAGAGGTACATCGGGAAAACAAGGCGCCTCGTCAACCAACACAGAACTGGCACTATTAGCCACCGGACGCTGAAGTATATGCTGGGGGGAGGATCTGAGCACCTATGGACATGTCCGGAGTGCAATGAAGATACTCGAAATGATAACTGATAACTGACTGATAACTGATTGTATTCCACAGTGATGAATTTTCAATTCCGCAAGCCCTCAGCGGTAACAAACAACTGTATTGAAAAAAAAAACAACAACACACACACACACTAAACGCATTGAATACCAACAGAAGAGTAATATTGAGGTGGAAACTGACATATTGTGGCATAACAAGAAACGTGAGAGCAAACACGTTGTCAAATTAGGGGACAACACACGTGCATACGAATCAATCTATAAACTTCAATGAAAAGAGGACCAACATCGTTGTCGTTAAGAAGAAAGCCCACTACAGAGACACTGACAACTATTTTCATAGTGCAAAACAGGTAATCATGTTCCGTCTCTGAACGGTAAACAGCAGAGTAGGCAGTCTTTCACGAAGACTCAAAGCGGGTCTGTCACCCATGTGTACGTGTCAACAAACTACACAGACAGCTGAACAGATCCTTAAAAATGGAAACATGATGACTAAATTGCGGTATCATTTCTGGTCACTCCATACGCACATTAACACACAGCTATTTGGAAGCTTTTCACGAACTCAATATAAAAAGCTAACATGAATACTTGTGTACACTTTATTAACCAGCAGCTGAAGAAACAAGAAGGAAATGAAAAATAAGGTAAGAAATATATTCCTTCTACTTTCCTGTTAATTTACAAATTATTTACCCCGTGCCTCTGTAAATTCTCTGTCTTTACTAATATTACACATTGAACCCTTCTCGGGATTCTCCGTGGTGAAGTGGTCAAGCCGTCTGACTCGGGCTCCGAAGGTTGTATGTTCGATTCCGGGCCGCGTCCTTCATTTCACGAGTGCATTTTTTCGGAGACTCCCGAGGGTCGTCGCTGGAGCTACGGAGTTCGTGCTTTGTGCGACGCTTTCCGCGCTGCGGAAAGAAACTGAGCCATATGGGATAAAAACCCTGTGCAATGCAGCCGACCCTGTCGACTTTTAAGCTAGTTCTTTCCTTGCACCCACTCCCATACGAATACGGATACGCCTTGTGTGTCATCTGAATTGGCGGGGGCTTCCATTACTGTAAACATAAATTTGTTAGCGAGAAATTACTAGTTGTTCAGCAAAACATCAAAGAAATGTCGCCGCTTTCGATGATTTAAGTTGTTTTTGGACCTATCAAAGACATATTCCTTGGGTGGGGGTAAATATAAGACGGCTGGAAAAATTTCATAACGATGTAACAGATAGTTTTCAAAATAATTGATCGTGAATGAAGGCATTCTTTGTGGGACATACTATAGTGCTTGGTCGTCTGCAAACAGGAGTTCTCTAATGCAGAGGTTCCCAAACCACGGCTCGGGGGCCACTTGTGGCCCCCAGCTGTAAGAAAGTGGCACGCGAGGCCTCCTTGTTTAATATAATATGTGTTAATAAAATTTTTTTTAAATGCAGTCAGAGCGCCCTGTCAGCGTGCAATGATTTACTCTGCTCGTGGTTGTTATGCTCAGATATTATCGAATGTGCCTGTTCAGTTCACAAAAAAAAAACGTTATGAAGTTCCCATATCCCAGCCTTGCCGACCAATCAGAGTGCGCAAGGAGCCATGTTGTCGTCTGTTACAACTGTTTAGCAGTGTCGGTAGTATTGTGTTGAAAATAGATTTTTCCAAATAAAAATTTACCGTTGAAGCCTATAAACATGAGTGTGGAAAATCTAAAATCAAACAATGGTAAAAGGCGAAAATGTGAAGATATTGTTTGTTTTGAATTCAACGAAGTTTGGACGGAGAAATTTATGTTTATGCCTAGCGTAGTGGTAAACCAGTTTGCTTAATCTGCGGATTTTGTGTTTCTGTTACAAAAAAAAATTAATCTGTAACGACACTTCACGACCACACATTCAGACATAAATGCTCAATATCCGATCAATTCGGAGTTAAGAAAAGATTTCAGAGAGAAAGTTCTTTGACCAGGCAGCAGTCTTTTTCACGAAGACCAACGAACAGAGCAAGAGTGCTGTTGTTACGTCGTACGAAGTCGCTCTTCTGTTGGCTCGCAAAAAGAAGACGTTCACCGATGCAGAAGAAATAATTAAGCCATCCATTAAAATTGCTTCTAGAATGCTTGGTGATAAAAAGTGTGAAACAAAATTTGATCAGATTCATTTGTCTAATAATACTATGGCCAGGCAAGTTGAAGACTTAGGCAACGATGTTCTTCGTCAAGGAGTAGCACATATAAAAAATTTTAAATTTTTCTTTCATTGGCAGTGGATGAATCCACTGACATTTCTGACACAGCTCAGGTCGCAGTTTTTGTTCGAGCAATAAACGATACTTTTGAAGTCATTGAAGAACTTATAGGATTGGAATCAATGCATGCAACTACCAAACGGGACTGATCTGTTTGAAACTCTGAAGTTGTGTGTAAATAAAAACAACGTAGAATGGACCAAATTGGACAGTGCATGCACCGACGGTGCTCCGGATTTGACGTGTAAAAAGTATGGATGTATAGCATTATTGGAACAGTTTCTTGGCAGCACTATATTAAAATATTATTGTATCATTCACTATGCAGCTCTGTGTGGAACGACTTTAAATCTGAAACATGTCATGGGTGTTGTTCCGAGATGTGTGAACAAAATTCGAAGTAAGGCGCTGAACAGGCGTTAGTTCAGATAGTTTCTATCAGACCTGATCGAGAAATACGGTGAGCTACTATTACACTGTGATGTCAGATGGCTTTCTAAAGGGAAAGTTATGTCTGTCAGCAACTCACTTGCGACAGGCATACAAGGATTCCCTTCTTTTGCACTACACGAAAGTGACAACTCGTATTGTTTGCAAAAGGATACATTTTTATTCGGAGCTGATCATACAATAGCTCCACGAGCGGAATACCACAACGGTATTAAACATCATAGGGTGTGATGACGATAAGATGGAATGAGGAGATGATATTAATATTATAACTACTGAAGCTAAGCTAAACTATATAACTATTATACTGTCCTTAACAACTACAAAGTATCCCTAGCGGATACACGTCTGATTCCTACGCCGTCCGGTCTCTGTCCGAGCCCGCTGAGCGTGGCGTGTTCAGCCACGAGCAATTAGCTCAGCGTGCGTTCGTTAGTTTACGTGCTGGGCACTGGGCTGTGTTGACCAGACTTACTTGGTCCTTCCTCGTGAAGTGGGTTTCCCAGTCTCTTGGGTAACCCCAGCTCATCTGTACTGGTTGCCCTCCTTGTTGACACAAGTGTGTCCCGTTATAGCTATTTATAGCGTTTGTGTCTCTTCTGTCTGGTCTCCTATCCTGTTACGTCACTTGCCCTCTTCCTAAGCTCTATTTTAGCTCTCCTTAGCTTAGAGCTCTCTCCTAAGTCTTTGACAGGCTCTCCTTCCTCCCCTGTTGTGTTACAAACTTTCAAGTTGTGGGGGTAACACAAGTAATCTTACAAAAATTGGCTGTCTAATTTTGTCAAAGACTTCGTGAGTTCTCTACTTCTCTTATGGGGATAGGACAAGATCTCTCCTTTCCATCGTCACACTGTTGTATCGCTTCACTCGGCTAATTGAGTAGCACATCACACTAGTACAGTTGGCTATAAACTGTCATTATATTTCTGAGAATTGTGATGGTCCGGATCCAATGCCATAAGGCCTGTCCTCAGATTGTCCAAAATTAACAATCCCAAACAACTTGCCTCTGTTACTGAGTGCAAAACATGGACACTAAATGTTCATGCTCTCATATAATAATGCCCCAACTAGTATACATGTTATATGTGCCACTCTTCACCTTTTAGCTTCCGCTTGTGAAGGAATATTTAAGTGTTACACTAAGGCTTTAGAGATATTATTGTGTCCCCTGTTGGAGTAGTTATGGTTCTTTGAAAGTAATGATGTATGCAAGTTTATGTGTTTGTTTTTCTGGTTGGTTGTGTGTTCTCTATTAAATTAAAGTGTATTTAACTTACTAACATGTGTATGCGTTTCTAATTTACGTGTATGTATTCTTTCGAGCGCCGTAAAGCGGTTTATTGTAGCCACAAATGAGTGTGTTATGCTAATTTATGTCTACAGTGCCGTTTTAAGATGCTCAAAATATGTTCCCTATGTTTCTCACTAAAGTATGGCGACTACACACTTATAAAAATTGACAACACATTGGTTACACAAATTGACACAGACAAGTCACAACAAGTCGTGTTGTGCGGTGAAAAAATTACCGCAATATCTCTCTCGCTCTCCTAATTTAATCCATTCTCTCTCTATCATTCACACATCTTTCGTTCTTCTCTCTCTATCATTCACACATCTTTCGTTCACCTTTCATTCAAAAGTGGTTTTAAAATATTGGGTCGTCATTAGAATATGGTTCAAGAAATAATGCATGAATGAACCAAAATTATGTACATTAAATGGTTGGCTGAATTTAAATGGGTATTCAAGCCACATGACTGTGCTGTCTTTGTGCACTTGTCATTTATATACAAAAATATACATGATTGAAAAGGATTGCTCGATACCAATCCTATGGTAATGACTACTCTAACTAAACTATTATAAGTTGGTGCACTGTTCTAAATTTATCTAAGGGAAATAATCTAACTAATTAATTCGATTTAGGAAAAATGGGTTAATTACCTTAAAGTGTTTTAATGCCTAAAATGATATAAATTATTAAATGATGGTGTTAATTTGTAAGTGATGTTTTAACTAACTAAATATATAATTAAATATGTTTAAATGGTGGTAAATTAAAGTAATATGATGTAGGTGTTAAATTAAATGAGTTCTTAACTAAATATAGGTAAATTATAACTCTGAAATGTCCTAAATAAAGTTATATGGTAAATCTACATACATAATTCTAATATTTCCACAAAATAAGTTATACGTGACTGTTTATAAAACATGTTATATACATATCACATATAATTTCTAACTAACTACACTAACTAATTACATCCAGGTGTGATGTTGGAGCCGTGTCCTCTGTAGAATGTCCTCGAAAACAGAGTTCCACTAGACAAAGTCTGATTTACGCTCTCATCCTGGGTAATGTTCATACTAATGGTATGCTACTGGTTGGTGTAGGTTCAAGTCTAACTTTCAGATCCACTCAAGGGTTGTATAAGTGGTAGTGGTGTAGACAATTCACAAATGCGTCTGTTCATTGCAATAATGCTGACACAGTTTATATTACACAGATGTAAGCGACTGGCGATGGTAACGCACTTTAGTGTTCACAATCACCACATAGGGCACTAGGTAATTACAGTGTCAATGTCTTTGGTGATGTAAGGTCGCTCTCTTCTCGTATTTCAGGTATTTCAATGTGAGAAGGTCGGCTCAATGTGTCAGCCAGAGAGTTCAAACTTCCCTTCAAATGTTTAATCGTGAAGGCATAATTCTGCAAAATTAAGGACCACCTGTAGATCCTATTGTTGTGATGAACCCCAATTTGCATGACAGTAAGCGGCGAATTATCGGTTTCGATAACAAACTCTGTACCCGCCAGGAATCGATGAAGTTTCCTGACACAATAGATCACGCTTAAAGCTTCCAATTCAGAGGCTGAGTATCTTCCTTCAGCAGGGCTGATCTTACGACTCACGTACATTATTGGGTGGAACTTGCCTTCATAAAATTGGCATAAGATTCCAGAAATGGAAATTGAGCTTGCGTCTGTACGGAGGAAATACGTAAGATTGACATTAGGCAAACGCAAGATAGGTGGAACGCTAAATAAATGTTTCAATTTTGATAAAGCACCGATTAACTTTGCATCCTGTACATTAAGTTTTACAGATGCTTTTAACATATTAGAAAAAACGCTGGTGATTTCAGCCAAATTGGGTATAAATTTGCTGTAATAATTGACCAGACCAAGCAAACTACGGACCTGTTTCTTGGTCGTAGGCATAGTTAGATTGAGAATCTTGGTCACAATTTTCTCATCAGTTCTGAGTTGGCCTCTGGTGATTGTATGGCCTAAGAAATCAATTTCTTCCATTCCCAACTCCACTTCGGTGGGTTTCACTGTAAGACCAAATAATCGCAATCTATCGAAGACATGTCGCAGTTTCAGTAGGTGTGTTGTCCAGTCTGCTGTATGGATGCAAATGTCATCAATATAAGTAGATGTATTGGTCACTCCGTGCAGAAGATCCCTAGTGAGTCGGACAAAAGTGGCTGATGCATTACGAAGACCGAAAGGAAGAAAGCGCCACTCATACAGGCCTAGAGGTGTTGAGAATGCTGTCAAAGGAATAGACAATGATTGCATCGGGACCTGCCAATAACCTTTCGTGAGATCCAGTTTCGAGAAGATACGTGATGTTGACATATCAAGGATTAGGTCGTCACAAGATGGAATAGGCTCTGCATCGACCTTGGTCACGTTGTTTAAGCGCCGATAATCGACGCAGAGGCGAATAGTCGAGTCCTTTTTTCTGACCAGGACGATAGGAAAAGAATATTCTGACTGTGATTTCTGAATTATTCCACTCGACTCAAGATTTAACAATTCCTTGTCGAGATTTTCCCTGTAACTCAATGGGATGGAATAAGGTCGACATTTGATGGGTGTGCTATCAGTCAGAATTAATAGAGTGTTCTATTCTGTCTGTCTTACCTGGGATGTCAGAGAAAAATGTCCTTGTACTCAGTTACTAACTCTATCAGTTGTCGTCGTTGCTCGTCTGTAAGTTTCGGTTCTATACGTATGCTATCGATTGTCCCTGTCGTGTCCACTGTCGGGACTGGTAATTCTATTCCGTCGTCATCCGTCTGATTAAGTACTGTTGTTGTACTAGCTGTGTGTACTGTTTCCTGGCTAGGTGTGTTTGCGATGTCGTCATGTCATCTGTCGCCCTACCTAGTGTAGTTGTGTTGTGTACGTCTGTCGTCCGGTTGATTGGTGTAGGTGCACTCTGTTCGTCTGTCATCAGTTCTTGTCGTGAGAAATAAGGCTTCAGCATGTTGATATGAAATATCTTTAATTTTCCCTTTATCGATATTTCATAGTCGACATCTGATATCTTTCGTCCAACTTTGAATGGCCCTTGCCATGATGTTAGTAACAAATTACGTTTATCTGGTAGTAAAAGTAGCACCTTTTGATTGGGTTCAAGGTGTAGGGTTTTGGCACCCTTGTTTGCATAGTCGCGGTACATCTGGCCTTTTCTCTCCAAAGATGATTTGGCTATTACACACGCCTTCATAATTTTATCGCGTGTCTCTGTTACCATCTCATAAGGTGTTAATGCTGTTGGATTCTCTACTGAGCTGGTGATTAGCTGATGGTAGATTGTTAGGGGTCCACGAGGGTTCGCCCCATAAACTAACTCGAAAGGTGAGAAACCCGTACTTGAGTGCGGAATTTCTCGATGGGCAAATAGCACTGCTGGTAGTAGAGTGTCCCAATCCGATGGGTTATCTGCTGTTACTTTCGCCAGCATGTGTTTTAGATCCCCGTTAATCTTTTCTATAATCCCATTACTCGCAGGGTGATACGGGGTACAGAAATGCTGTTCTATTCCTAGCAATTTTGTTAGGGCTTGCATAGCAGCCGAAATAAATTGGGTTCCTCGGTCGCTCAAAATGGTTCGAGGAAAGCCAAATTGACAAAATAGATGTAAAAACACATTTGCCACATCTTTGGAGGTAATGTATTTTAGTGGCACCGCTTCGATCCACCTTGTACAGAGATCCACGAGAGTTAGTATAAACCGGTTTCCTTTGTTCGACACCTGATTCAGGGGTCCAACAATATCTACCGCTACACTTTCGAATGGTCTAGAGGCCAAAATGGAACGCTGGACCTCGGCTGTTACATGCTTTCCCTTTCTTACTAAATGTTGACAAATAGTACATGATCGACAGAACAATTTAATGTCGTTACAAAATTTAGGCCAGTAGAAGTGTGCCAAAATTCTGGCTCTCGTTTTGTCATAGGCCAAATGTCCAGCAAACGGTGACTCATGTGCAATGTTTAGCACATTTTGTCGGTGTTTTACAGGTAACACCGTCTGCTGAATTTCATGGTTATTTGTTGTATAATAACGCATGAGAATTCCGTTATGTACTTTAAAATACCAAGATGCATTCTTAGTAACTTTCGCTCGCTCACCTAACAATTTAAAATAAGGTGCGATAGTTTGATCGTTGCGTTGTGCCTCGATAAATTCTTGTCGAGTAGCACTGTTACTAGCACTGGTGGGTGTTAACAACTGTAACATTTCGTTTTGTAGGTCAGTGTAATGTGTTTGGGTATCTGACCTCGTTACAGCATTAGCCGTGTTTGTTTGTTTCCAGGCTAATATTTCTTCATCAGTACACTGTTTCAATGATGGCAAGCACCCCAAAATCAAATAAGTACAGGGATTTTGCAGGATCGCGCATGTAAATTTGCCGGAAAGGAACGGGGTGTTTATGCGTACTTTTGCCAGCGGGTATTTCTCAATGTTTCCAAAGAAAGTGCGGCATTTGACAAACTCACCCGTATAATCTTCTGGCTTAACTAGGTCTCTTTTGACCCCAAGTAGAGTGCTGCCGCTATCAAGTAAACATTGGCATGGTTGTTCGTTGACCAGTGCATCGTGGAACTTTAAATTGCCTCTGGAGGCTAAAGCTGCATTGGCATCTTCGTTGGAACATGGTACACAATGCCCACATTTCAGTTTGCCCGTCCGTATGAAACTGGTGACACGTGTCACACTTATTAAAGTCTAATATATCAGTAACTGCACTCACACTCTCACACTCATTGCATGGTAATACATTTTCAAGTTCAGAATCAACTACACTCTCATCGTCAGATGACGTATCGATGAGCAAAGCATTGTTTGCCTTCATTCTTTGCCTGCCCAAACACTTAGAACTATAATGGCCATAACTTGAACAAAAGAAGCATTTAACAGCACGTTTGTAAGAGTTTCGTTTGTCTTCCTGCTTCTTCATCATCATTTCTAGATGAGCAGGATAAGATGGGACTCTTATCACACATGGAGTACTGCGGATGAAACAATTTGCAGTATACACACTGTGGTGGCTTCTGATACGGTTTATCTTTCTTCTGATACTCTTTTTGCTTGTAAGACCTGCTTGGTATGTTTTTAACAAAGGCAGTAATCTCAGTATCATGTATTGATGTTTTAAATATGTCCCTATTTGAGGAAAAATATGCAGAACCTCGTTTTTCGAGTTGTTCAATAGATTCAATGTCTGCTTGTTGAAGGAACTTAGCAAAGGGAGTAGGAACGGTGGATATGACTTTATCCATCACCATTAAGTCCTGTAATTTATCAAAATTCTTCCCTACTTTTGCTGCCTTAAGCCATTTATTGAATATACTCTGGACGTTTGAAACATAATCTAAGAACGTTTCAGTTGGCTTTGGCTTTATCTGTGAGTACTGGATCTGATATCCAGGAGCATCGAGTAGAAAATGCTGCATAATCCTATCATGGATGTACTGATAGTTACTTCTTAGTTCTGTTGGTATTGATTCTATTACCTTTAATGGCTCCCCACTGAGGTTTCTCATGTAGATCATTGCCCAATCTTGTAATGGTATTTTCTGAGTTCTAAGCTGAAATTCTACATTCTCCGTCCAAGCTGATATTGAATCGCCTTGGCTGAAGGGTTTGATGAGCCCTTTATATTTGGAGAATTTATTTTGTTCTTCCTGACTTTTCAATTTAGTAGAGGCTATCTGGGTGTTAGAGTCAATCTCCATTTCTTTCATCTTTAACTTCGTTTGTGACTCTACCTCTTATTTGTTTCTGCTTGGTGGCATCATCCATCTCTATCTGCTTCTGTTTTGTGGCATCATCCATCTCTATCTGCTTCTGTTTTATTTCCAATTCCTTCTGTTTAGTGGCTTCCTCTAACTCCTTATCTCTTTCTGATGTTGTCTTTCTAATGCTCTTGGTCATCTCTCTAGCAGCTTTGTCTGTCTATCTTCTTCTGTATCTTTCATTTGCCCATTTCTCTAGTTTTTCTCCAGTATATTCTAGTACTTTACCAGCCTTGGATGAAGTCATTTAATGATGACATTATAAGGCTTTATGTTATCTGACAATTGATAGCAATATATTTTCCAATACACACAGTTCTTATGTGTTAACTATTACAAGTTTTTCTGAAAAAAAGGATGCGTCGTTAAGTGTGCATATCAAAATTAGTGGAAAATATACTCATCTAATCTTGCAGCAAAATACGGCCCTCGGGATGTTCCGCCGCTGTCTTTCGTACAAAGGCCTGATCGCCTTGCTTTTATAACTGATGTTTCTGTTTAATGGAACATCAACATTTTAGCAACATGCATGTAATGTGCAATACAGGGTTGTTAATTGAAATATTATAGTTTCAACGAATGGTAAACTTCAAATGTGGTATAAATGATAATGATTAATGTAGATGATATGAATGTATGATAGTCTAAATGAACGTCAATGAATGTCAATGTCGTCTTGTCTTCACTTTCTATCGTCTCTGACTGAGCTGCGCTGTATGACTTTAGCTTAACCTCTAATCTCCTACTTTTGTGCGAAAAGAATTTATTTTTGCACAAATACTAATGTGATTGTTATAGATGTTGACATTCTGCTAGTATCGAACAAATGATGGTTAACTTTACAGTTTGTACACAATCAGTTATGTTTATACATTTTCATTCAAATAATTTACATAGATAATATAACAATAATATTCTGTAGGATCTCCGAAAATGGTAAACTATATGGTACTTTTCACAATAGTATGCTAATGATACTTGCAATCAAATAGTACATTGCTATTTTTATCAACTGCTAAGTTCAATTAAATGGGCGGTTGTTCAAAGCCCACGGTTCTGATACCAAATGGTATTTGGCAGTTGTTCAAAGCCCACGGTTCTGACACCAAATGGTATTTTGCGGTTGTTCAAAGCCCACGGTTCTGATCATCAAATGGTATTTGCGGTTGTTCAAGGCCACGTTCTGACACCAAATGGTATCCTGCCTGTCAGCAACTCACTTGCGACAGGCATACAAGGATTTCCTTCTTTTGCACGACACGAAAGTGACAACTCGTAATGTTTGCAAAAGGATACATTTTTATTCGGAGCTGATCATACAATAGCTCCACGAGCGGAATACCACAACGGTATTAAACATCATAGGATGTGATGAAGATAAGATGGAATGAGGAGATGATATTAATATTATAACTACTGAAGCTAAGCTAGAACTATATAACTATTATACTGTCCTTAACAACTACAAAGTATCCCTAGCGGATACACGTCTGATTCCTACGCCGTCCGGTCTCTGTCTGAGCCCGCTGAGCGTGGCGTGTTCAGCCACGGCAATTAGCTCAGCGTGCGTTCGTTGGTTTACGTGCTGGGCACTGGGCTGTGTTGACCAAAGTTACTTGGTCCTACCTCGTGAACTGGGTTCCCCAGTCTTTGGGTAACCCCAGCTCATCTGCACTGGTTGCCCTCCTTGTTGACACAAGTGTGTCCCGTTATAGCTATTAATAGCGTTGGTGTCTCTTCTGTCTGGTCTCCTATCCTGTTACGTCACTTGCCCTCTTCCTAAGCTCTATTTCAGCTCTCCTTAGCTTAGAGTTTTCTCCTAAGCCTTTGACAGGCTCTCCTTCCTCCCCTGTTGTGTTACAAACTTTCAAGTTGTGGGGGTAACACAAGTAATCTTACAAAAATTGGCTGTCTAATTTTGTCAAAGACTTCGTGAGTTCTCTACTTCTCTTATGGGGATAGGACAAGATCTCTCCTTTCCTTCGTCACACTGTTGTATCACTTCACTTGGCTAATTGAGTAGCTCATCACACTAGTACAGTTGGCTATAAACTGTCATTATATTTATGAGAATTGTGAGGTCCGGATCCAATGCCCTACGGCCTGTCCTCAGATTGTCCAAAATTAACAATCCCAAACAACTTGCCTCTGTTATGAGTGCAAAACATGGACAATAAATGTTCATGCTCCCATATAATAAGCCCCAACTAGTATGCATGTTTAATATGCCACTCTTCACCTTTTAGCTTCCGCTTGTGAAGAAATATTTAAGTGTTACACTAAGGCTTTAGAGATATTATTGTGTCCCCTGTTGGAGTCGTTATGGTTCTTGGAAAGTAATGGTGTTTGCAAGTTTATGTGTTTGTTTTTCTGATTGGTTGTGTGTTCTCTATTAAATTAAAGTGTATTTAACTTACTAACATGTGTATGCGTTTCTAATTTACGTGTATGTATTCTTTCGAGCGCCGTAAAGCGGTTTATTGTAGCCACAAATGAGTGTGTTATGCTAATTTATGTCTACAGTGCCGTTTTAAGATGCTCAAAATATGTTCCCTATGTTTCTCACTAAAGTATGGCGACTACACACTTATAAAAATTGACAACACATTGGTTACACAGATTGACACAGACAAGTCACAACAAGTCGTGTTGTGCTGTGAAAAAAATTACCGCAATATCTCTCTCACTCTCCTAATTTAATCCATTCTCTCTCTATCTTTCACACATCTCTCGTTCTTCTCTCTCTACCATTCACACATCTTTCGTTCACCTTTCATTCAAAAGTGGTTTTAAAATATTGGGTCGTCATTAGAATATGGTTCAAGAAATAATGCATGGATGAACCAAAATATGTACATTAAATGGTTGGCTGAATTTAAATGGGTATTCAAGCCACATGACTGTGCTGTCTTTGTGCACTTGTCATTTATATACAAAAATATACATGATTGAAAAGGATTGTTCGATACCAATCCTATGGTAATGACTACTCTAACTAAACTATTATAAGTTGGTGCACTGTTCTAAATTTATCTAAGGGAAATAATCTAACTAATTAATTCGATTTAGGAAAAATGGGTTAATTACCTTAAAGTGTTTTAATGCCTAAAATGATATAAATTATTAAATGATGGTGTTAATTTGTAAGTGATGTTTTAACTAACTAAATATATCATTAACTATATTTAAATGGTGGTAAACTAAAGTAATATGATGTAGGTGTTAAATTAAATGAGTTCTTAACTAAATATAGGTAAATTATAGCTCTGAAATGTCCTAAATAAAGTTATATGATAAATCTACATACATAATTCTAATATTTCCACAAAATATGAAGTTATACGCGACTGTTTATAAAAACATGTTATATACATATCACATATCATTTCTAACTAACTACACTAACTAATTACATCCAGGTGTGATGTTCGAGCCGTGTCCTCTGTCGAATGTCCTCGAAAACAAAGTTCAGGTAGACAAAGTCTGATTTACGCTCTCATCCTGGGTAATGTTCATACTAATGGTATGCTACTGGTTGGTGTAGGTTCAAGTCTAACTTTCAGCTCCACTCAAGGGTTGTATAAGTGGTAGTGGTGTAGACAATTCACAAATGCGTCTGTTCATTGCAATAATGCTGACACAGTTTATATTACACAGATGTAAGCGACTGGCGATGGTAACGCACTTTAATGTTCACAATCACCACATAGGGCACTAGGTAATTACAGTGTCAATGTCTTTGGTGATGTAAGGTCGCTCTCTTCTCGTATTTCAGGTATTTCAATCTGAGAAGGTCTACTCAGTGTGTCAGCCAGAGAGTTCAAACTTCCCTTCAAATGTTTAATGGTGAAGGCATAATTCTGCAAAATTAAGGACCATCTGTAGATCCTATTGTTGCGATGAACCCCTGTTTGCATGACCGTAAGAGGCGAATTATCGGTTTCGATAACAAACTCTGTACCCGCCAGGAATCGATGAAGTTTCCTGACACAATATATCACGCTTAAAGCTTCCAATTCAGAGGCTGAGTATCTTCCCTCAGCAGGGCTGATCTTACGACTCACGTACATTATTGGGTGAAACTTGCCTTCATAAAATTGGCCTACGACTCCAGAAATGGAAATGGAACTTGCGTCTGTACGGAGGAAATACGTAAGATTGACATTAGGCAAACGCAATATAGGTGGAACGCTAAATAAATGTTTCAATTTTGATAACGCACCGATTAACTTTGCATCCTGAACATTAAGTTTTACAGATGCTTTTAACACATTAGAAAAAACGCTGGTGATTTCAGCCAAATTGGGTATAAATTTGCTGTAATAATTGACCAGACCAAGCAAGCTACGGACCTGTTTCTTGGTCGTAGGCATAGTTATATTGAGAATCTTGGTCACAATTTTCTCATCAGTTCTTAGTTGGCCTCTGGTGATTGTATGGCCTAAGAAATCAATTTCTTCCATTCCCAACTCCACTTTGGTGGGTTTCACTGTAAGACCAAATAATCGCAATCTATCGAAGACATGTCGCAGTTTCAGTAGGTGTGTTGTCCAGTCTGCTGTATGGATGCAAATGTCATCAATATAAGTAGATGTATTGGTCACTCCGTGCAGAAGATCCCTAGTGAGTCGGACAAAAGTGGCTGGTGCATTACGAAGACCGAAAGGAAGAAAGCGCCACTCATACAGGCCTAGAGGTGTTGAGAATGCTGTCAAAGGAATAGAGGATGATTCCATCGGGACCTGCCAATACCCTTTCGTGAGATCCAGTTTTGAGAAGATACGTGATGTTGACATATCAAGGATTAGGTCGTCACAAGATGGGATAGGCTCTGCATCGACCCTGGTCACGTTGTTTAAGCGCCGATAATCGACGCAGAGGCGAATAGTCGAGTCTTTTTTTCTGACTAGAACTATAGGAAAAGAATATTCTGACTGTGATTTCTGAATTATTCCACTCGACTCAAGATTTAACAATTCCTTGTCGAGATTTTCCCTGTAACTCAATGGGATGGAATAAGGTCGACATTTGATGGGTGTGCTATCAGTCAGAATTATAGAGTGTTCTATTCTGTCTGTCTTACCTGGGATGTCAGAGAAAATGTCCTTGTACTCAGTTACTAACTCTATCAGTTGTTGTCGTTGCTCGTCTGTCAGTTTGGGTTCTATACGTATGCTATCGATTGTCCCTGTCGTGTCGACTGTCGGGACTGGTAATTCTATTCCGTCGTCATCCGTCTGATTAAGTACTGTTGTTGTACTAGCTGTGTGTACTGTTTGCTGGCTAGGTGTGTTTGCGATGTCGTCGTCATCTGTCGCCCTACCTAGTGTAGTTGTGTTGTGTACGTCTGTCGTCCGGTTGATTGGTGTAGGTGCACTCTGTTCGTCTATCATCAGTTCTTGTCGTGAGAAATAAGGCTTCAGCATGTTGATATGAAATATCTTTAATTTTCCCTTTATCGATATTTCATAGTCGACATCTGATATCTTTCGTTCGACTTTGAATGGCCCTTGCCATGATGTTAGTAACAAATTACGTTTATCTGGTAGTAAAAGTAGCACCTTTTGATTGGGTTCAAGGTGTAGGGTTTTGGCACCCTTGTTTGCATATTCGCGGTACATCTGGCCTTTTCTCTCCAAAGATGATTTGGCTATTACACACGCCTTCATAATTTTATCGCGTGTCTCTGTTACCATCTCATAAGGTGTTACTGCTGTTGGATTCTCTACTGAGCTGGTGATTAGCTGATGGTAGATTGTTAGGGGTCCACGAGGGTTCGCCCCATAAACTAACTCGAAAGGTGAGAAACCCGTACTTGAGTGCGGAATTTCTCGATGGGCAAATAGCACTGCTGGTAGTAGAGTGTCCCAATCCGATGGGTTCTCTGCTGTTACTTTCGCCAGCATGCGTTTTAGATCTCCGTTAATCTTTTCTATAATCCCATTACTCGCAGGGTGATACGGGCTACAGAAATGCTGTTCTATTCCTAGCAATTTTGTTAGGGCTTGCATAGCAGCCGAAATAAATTGGGTTCCTCGGTCGCTCAAAATGGTTCGAGGAAAGCCAAATCGACAAAATAGATGTAAAAACACATTTGCCACATCTTTGGAGGTAATGTATTTTAGTGGCACCGCTTCGATCCACCTTGTACAGAGATCCACGAGAGTTAGTATAAATCGGTTTCCCTTGTTCGACACCTGATTTAGGGGTCCAACAATATCTACCGCTACACTTTCGAATGGTCTAGAGGCCAAAATGGAACGCTGGACCTCGGCTGTTACATGCTTTCCCTTTCTTACTAAATGTTGACAAATAGTACATGATCGACAGAACAATTTAATGTCGTTACAAAATTTAGGCCAGTAGAAGTGTGCCAAAATTCTGGCTCTCGTTTTGTCATAGGCTAAATGTCCAGCAAACGGTGACTCATGTGCAATGTTTAGCACATTTTGTCGGTGTTTTACAGGTAACACCGTCTGCTGAATTTCATGGTTATTTGTTGTATAATAACGCATGAGAATTCCGTTATGTACTTTAAAATACCAAGATGCATTTTAGTAACTTTCGCTCGCTCACCTAACAATTTAAAATAAGGTGCGATAGTTTGATCGTTGCGTTGTGCCTCGATAAATTCTTGTCGAGTAGCACTGTTACTAGCACCTCTGGGTGTTAACAACTGTAACATTTCGTTTTGTAGGTCAGTGTAATGTGTTTGAGTATCTGACCTTGTTACAGCATTAGCCGTGTTTGTTTGTTTCCAGGCTAATATTTCTTCATCAGTACACTGTTTTAATGATGGCAAGCAACCCAAAATCAAATAAGTACAGGGATTTTGCAAGATCGCGCATGTAAATGTGCCGGAAAGGAACGGGGTGTTTATGCGTACTTTTGCCAGCGGGTATTTCTCAATGTTTCCAGAGAAAGTGCGGCATTTGACAAACTCACCCGTATAATCTTCTGGCTTAACTAGGTCTCTTTTGACCCCAAGTAGAGTGCTGCCGCTATCAAGTAAACATTGGCATGGTTGTTCGTTGACCAGTGCATCGTGGAACCTTAAATTGCCTCTGGAGGCTAGAGCTGCATTGGCATCTTCGTTGGAACATGGTACACAATGCCCACATTTCAGTTTGCCGTCCGTATGAAACTGGTGACACGTGTCACAGTTATTAAAGTCTAATATATCAGTAACTGCACTCACACTCTCACACTCATTGCATGGTAATACATTTTCAAGTTCAGAATCAACCACACTCTCATCGTCAGATGACTGTATCGATGAGCAAAGCATTGTTTGCCTTCATTCTTTGCCTGCCCAAACACTTAGAACTATAATGGCCATAACTTGAACAAAAGAAGCATTTAACAGCGCGTTTGTAAGAGTTTCGTTTGTCTTCCTGCTTCTTCATCATCATTTCTAGATGAGCAGGATAAGATGGACTCTTATCACACATGGAGTACGCGGATGAACAATTTGCAGTATACACACTGTGGTGGCTTCTGATACGGTTTATCTTTCTTTTGATACTCTTTTTGCTTGTAAGACCTGCTTGGTATGTTTTTAACAAAGGCAGTAATCTCAGTATCATGTATTGATGTTTTAAATATGTCCCTGTTTGAGGAAAAATATGCAGAACCTCGTTTTTCGAGTTGTTCGATGGATTCAATGTCTGCTTGTTGAAGGAACTTAGCAAAGGGGGTAGGAACGGTGGATATGACTTTGTCCATCACCATTAAGTCCTGTAATTTATCAAAGTTCTTCCCTACTTTTGCTGCCTTAAGCCATTTATTGAATATACTCTGGACGTTTGAAACATAATCTAAGAACGTTTCAGTTGGCTTTGGCTTTATCTGTGAGTACTGGATCTGATATCCAGGAGCATCGAGTAGAAAATGCTGCATAATCCTGTCATGGATGTACTGATAGTTACTTCTTAGTTCTGTTGGTATTGATTCTATGTCCTTTAATGGCTCCCCACTGAGGTTTCTCATGTAGATCATTGCCCAATCATTTAATGGTATTTTCTGAGTTCTAAATTGAAATTCTACATTCTCTGTCCAAGCTGATATTGAATCCCCTTGACTGAAGGGTTTGATGAGCCCTTTATATTTGGAGAATTTATTTTGTTCTTCCTGACTTTTCAATTTAGTAGAGGCTATCTGGGTGTTAGAGTCAATCTCCATCTCTTTCATCTTTAACTTTGTTTGTGACTCTACCTCTATTTGCTTCTGCTTGGTGGCATCGTCCATCTCTATCTGCTTCTGTTTGTGGCATCGTCCATCTCTATCTGCTTCTGTTTAGTGGCTTCCTCTAACTCCTTCATCTCTTTCTGATGTTGCCTTTCTATTGCTCTCTCATTTCTCAATTTGTCTGTTTCTTCTTTGTATCTTTCATTTGCCCATTTCTCTAGTTTTTCTCCAGTATATTCTAGTATTTTACCAGCCTGGATGAAGTCATTTAATGATGACATTATAAGGCTTTATGTTATCTGACAATTGATAGCAATATATTTTCCCAATACAATTGTATAGTTATTATTTGTTAACTATTTACAAAATTTTGCTGAAAGAGAGAATGCGTCGTTAAGGGTGCATATCAAAATTAGTGGAAAATATACTCATCTAATCTTGCAGAAAAATACGCCCTCGGGATGTTCCGCCGCTGTCTT
This sequence comes from Cepaea nemoralis, assembly GCA_014155875.1. Taxonomy (NCBI): domain Eukaryota; kingdom Metazoa; phylum Mollusca; class Gastropoda; order Stylommatophora; family Helicidae; genus Cepaea; species Cepaea nemoralis. Next base: position 214,396 of record JACEFZ010005898.1, on the reverse strand, counting down.
TCGTTCACACGCCTGATCGTACACGCGCCTGATCAGTTTCTGTTTAATGGAACATCAACATTTTAGCAACATGCATATAATGTGCAATACATGGTTGTTAATTGAAATATTACAGTTTCAACGGATGGTAGACTTTAAATGTGATATAAATGATAATGATTAATGTAGATGATATGAATGTATGATAGTCTAAATGAACGTCAATGAATGTCAATGTCGTCTTGTCTTCACTTTCTATCGTCTCTGACTGAGCTGCGCTGTATGACTTTAGCTTCAGCGGGGTAACGTCCCCGTACCTCTCACACTGTTGGTATCCTGGCTAATGGTAGTGAGCGGTGGTTCAGGAACTTCTGACACCAAATGGTATCCTAATATATTAAATGGTCAAGAACGGTGGTTCAAACCCCATCATAAATAATAATGTGCTGTTGGTCCAAGGAACTTCTGACACCAAATGGTATCCTGGCTAATGGTAGTGAGCGGTGATTCAAAACAACTTGTGGTAATTAGCGGTGGTTCAGGAACTTCTGGCACCAAATGGTATCCTGCCTGTCAGCAACTCACTTGCGACAGGCATACAAGGATTCCCTTCTTTTGCACTACACGAAAGTGACAACTCGTATTGTTTGCAAAAGGATACATTTTTATTCGGAGCTGATCACGAGCGGAATACCACAACGGTATTAAACATCATAGGATGTGATGAAGATAAGATGGAATGAGGAGATGATATTAATATTACAACTACTGAAGCTAAGCTAAACTATATAACTATTATACTGTCCTTAACAACAACAAAGTATCCCTAGCGGATACACGTCTGATTACTACGCCGTCCAGGTCTCTGTCTGAGCTCGCTGAGCGTGGCGTGTTCAGCCACAGGCAATTAGCTCAGCGTGCGTTCGTTGGTTTACGTGCTGGGCACTGGGCTGTGTTGACCAAAGTTACTTGGTCCTACCTAGTGAACTGGGTTGCCCAGTCTTTGTGGGTAACCCCAGCTCATCTGCACTGGTTGCCCTCCTTGTTGACACAAGTGTGTCCCGTTATAGCTATTAATAGCGTTGGTGTCTCTTCTGTCTGGTCTCCTATCCTGTTACGTCACTTGCCCTCTTCCTAAGCTCTATTTTCGCTCTCCTTAGCTTAGAGCTTTCTCCTAAGTCTTTGACAATGTCCCGTTTCTGGGCACTGAAAAATAGTGTCCATCTGTTTCTGTCTAAAAAAAATGCATTGCCTACAGAACGGGAATGTCTGCTGAACGATGACTGGCTTAATGACCTGGCATATTTGGTGGACATCACGTCTCATTTAAACTCTTTAAATGCGAGGATCCAGAAAAAAAAAACTATTCACAAATTTGTGCGATGACATTTCTTCATTTAAAATGAGACTACGACTCATTATGGGACAGCTGACTGAAGGGAATTTAGAGGCGTTTCCAACTTGTGGTGGAAAAGAAATATGACTTGTTAAAGTACAAAGTAAAAGTTGAAAGTCTTCTGGATATCTTTCAGTCGAGATTTCAAGAGTTCACAATAGAGAAGGATAATGTTGCTCTCTTCATAAATCCGTTCGTATTTCCTATTGCCAAGCTCTGTCAATTACAGCAAAACCTTCAGCACGAAGTAATTTATTTGAAATGCAATTCTGCACTGAGATGTAAATTTGTTGAGCTGCCTGCTTCACCTTCAGCTGATCACATGATTTCATTCTGGCGACTATTGCCTGTCGAACAATTTGAACACTTGCGTTCATTCGCCCAGAGAGACATTTGTCGTTTTGGTTCGACTTACAGATGCGAGCAGTCATTTTCCCCAATGACCGTTATAAAAACAAGCATCGTTCAAGACTCACCGACAGTAACCTAGCTGCACTTATGACTTTGGGCACGACAGATTTGTGCCCAGACATTGATAAACTGGCATCTGAACTTAAGTAACTGGTTATGAAGAACAGTTACAATTGTAAATTAATTACATTGATAGCAATTTTCGAAACTGATTAAAAATTTATTGTTAAATGAAATTTTGATTGTAAACCAAAAAATGACCGCAGTGTAGTACTGATACTGACTGCCTTGAAAGTTTTAAAATTTGTTGACCAAAGTTAGAAAGGTGAGAATGATATTGCAGGGCTTTTATAATTTTATAACGTTGTGGCCCGCTTAACGACCGAAAATAGTAGATATGGCCCTCTGCTTGAAAAGCTTGGGAACCACTGCTCTAATGGTTAGATTTGCAGATGGTTCTTCTTCTGATTTCTTGTCATGCGGTGTTCTTTCGGTCTCTGTTTGGCTGGTTTCTTTACATATTTGTCTATTATGAACAAGAGTGAGGACAGGAGAGGGATGTGGGTGTGGTTAATTTCCTGTTCAGTTATTTTTTTTTCTTTTTCATTTTGCACATTTAAATATAATAATAAGAACAGTAATAATAATGATAGTAATAATAATAATAATAATAATAATAATAATAATAATAATAATAATAATGTAATTATAAGATTATTATTACCGTCAGTAAACACATCTCATCAGTAGAGACAATGGCTATGGCCACCGACTAGTACAGTCACTGCCCAGAAGGAAAGCAATGGAAAGCTACCTTCTGCAAACCTTGCCAAGAAACCATAACAACTATGATCTCCAGATGGGTGTATCGGAAGCGGGACATCTTGCTTGTGGTCGAGGGGTTTTCAGGAAGGTTGTTATGGGAGCGAGGTTCTGCAAAGGACATGCTACTGAATGAATGAATGAAAGAAACACATTTACAGTTGAGATATCTCTCGTATTTAAATCTAGTTATTTACATCGTCTGCAATATGTGCTATCTCAGGTAAATATCTTACGTGATTTGCGCTTGTGGGATTAAGATTAGAATGTCTGAGGAAGAACAGAACAGTGTGCAGCGCAGAAAGACCACTCTCATCTTCCTTGATGACGAATACCCACAGGATCTTTGGATCCGAGTTTACACAGATGGGTCAGCACAAAATGCTGTTCGAAATGGAGGAGCGGGAGTCTACATAGAATATCTAAATAATACTAGGGACACGGCCAGAGTTCCAACAGGAAAGTACTGCCATAACTATGATGCTAAAATTGAGGCAATCAAGATAGCAACAGAGAAATTACAAAATACCAGCCATGGTACAGATCCTGTGGTGATACTGACAGATGCAAAATCAGTAAAAGAGGCGTTCCTGTCTGGGAAATTGCCAGTTCTAAGGGAGGCGTTCCTGTCTTGGAAATTGCCAGTTCTAAGGACACTACTTTCTGAACTTAGCAGTCAGCATAAAGTCACCATAAAGTGGATACCATCCCACTGTGGAGTACCAGGAAACGGCAGAGCTGATCGATTGGCTAAGGGAGGAGCAAAAGAAGAACAACCTGATGTGCTCATTACATACCACCAACAGAAAAGAATGATCAAATCAGTTAGAAGGCCACCAAACCCTACTCAAGACGACTACCACGTTATGGACAGACCAGATCAGGTCATTATTCTGCGCCTCAGAACAGGACACACTAGATCACACTAGATATGTATAAAATATTCAAGACTGGTGACTCAACCATGTGCACATGTGGTTTGGCGTCGCAGACAGCAGAGCACATACTCCAGGACTGCCCAAACTACAACATATCCAGGCGAACCTTCTGGCCTAGAGAGACAACAATGGAAGATAAACTCTATGGACCGCTGAGTGAACTAAAAAAGACTGTTAGATTCATACAAGAGATAACATTGCAGTTATAGATATATTTCAGGCGAACGAAAGAAGACGAGGAAGAATGTTTGAGACATTGTGTTGATAAAAGTTGTTGGACAATTTCTTTGTTGAAAGTTCTTAATTGCATAATGCTTTGTTTCTTAGTGTCCGTGTGAGATTTCTCTAGTCTTGTGTGGAGTGAGGAATGGAATTTATCATGATTGCTTTGTAAATTGGGAAACACGGTCGGCGGTCCCCAATTATAGTCTACAGAATGCGGGTCTAATAACAGCACACAATTAAGATATTTACATATGAACATTGACACATCTTGCACCATATTATGGTAAATACTCTTTAAGAAATAATAATGATTTATTCACATTACAAAGAATTAAAAGTCACACTATCAAAAGATAAGTCGTACACACTTGTAATTCATTGGTTAATAATGCATATTTTCTATTTGTTTATACACTCCAGGAAATGAAAGAAAACTTTCAACATTACAAAACACAGGAGTTGTTTCCTGTATGTGGTTTGTTGTGACAGAATTAATCATCAAGTGCCTTGCCAGCTGGCGTAGGCGGTCATGGCTCTCCACAGATCTCAGTCTCTGATGTTCTGGATCAACTCTGTTGATGATTTTCCTCCATGTCACCGTCTCAATCCATCCAGCATCATTTCTCTTGGTCTTGCTCTGCCTCTCTTTCCCTCGATCTTTCCAGTTATCACAATGTTCTCGAATGTCTCTCTTCTCAACACATGACCAAAGCAAGCTATTTGTCTCTTTCTTATTGTTGTATATAATGTTCTAGTTTCATTAGGCTCTTTCGGGCAGTCGTTGTTAGTTACTCTGGAAGTCCAAGGAATATGCAACATTCGTCGCTAAAACCACATCTCTGTTGCTTCTAAGTTCTTCCTAATTTGTTCATTTACATTCCAAGATTATCTGCTATACAGCGGGTTTCAAATGTTGCTGTTATGTAGTCGGGGGTGGGGTTGGGGTGAGCGCCCAACCTTGCATAAATACCACAATGGCTCGTGCATTCATCACCATTGAGGCAAAATTCCAACTCTTGGCCTTCTCGTGGCGGACCTGTTTTAACTAACAGGAGAAGGGGCGGCGGCGAGTCACTGGCGCCGAGAAATAACCAGAACGATCTAGATGTGTATGCACGTACATGCATGCACAGACACGTGTGTGCGTGTCTAAACACCTAAACTGGAGTAAGACCACAGTCTGCTCTAGCAAAAGGAAGGTGCTGAAGGCGGAGGCAACTAGAGGTGCACCACAGAAATCAGGATGCCACGCAATCACGTCATGAAATACGTCGACTACTGCTAAATGTTATAGTGCTCGCCCTGCTTTGGACCCCCAGGCAGGTGCAGTGCCTTATGCCTCGAAAGAGTCCAACCACAACTACTGGAGGTCCTTCTCAGATGTCCTGTTGAGCCATAGGATCTGACTGGCCATACCAAACAAAGATTAAAAATAATGCACTGGAATGCGGAGGGAGTCAGCAAGAAAACAAAACGAAAAAAAAAAAAGAACTAGAAAACATCTTGGACCAAGAAATAGTAAGCGTGTGTTGCTTGCAGGAAACTCACCTCAACGAAAATATAGCCTTCAAGATCAGCGGCGACCATTGTTACCGATCTGACCGAAAGGACAGGTGAAAGGGTGGGATACTGACCCTTGTAATAAAATAACATCACTGCTTCCCAAATTGAAGTTTACATGGAAGGCACTGAGTATCAGACACCGAACCTTAAGACAGGCAATACAGACCTTCATCTGATCAATTACTACTGTCCAAGTGACCGCCCACAGGCACTGGACACTACCATTAAAAGAGAAAAAAAATTGATTGTGTGTGGCGACTTCAACAACCATTCTTAGAGCTGGGGCTGTGATCACATGGACCACAGAGGAGAGAGACTAGAAGACCGGCAGAATGATGCCGATTTACTCTTTTCCCCCCAAGCTGAAGTCGTACCGGTGGTGATTGCGGTTTATGATCTTGTACAATGGGTTTTGATTTGAGGAGATCTTGACAGCTAGTAACGGCTTGTGAGACAGTATACCACAATGATGTTGAAGTGTGTAGAAAGCAATCAGTGCCCCAATAATTACCAGCATGCAAAAGCCACTTTTCAAAGGGGCACGTTGCAGGCTAGACGGAAAAAGCTGACAGGAGAAAACAGAGTCACTGTACTTTGAAAGAGACACAAGGAAGTTGTGGCATTTTGTGCTGACCCATCTATGTAGACTCGGATCCAGAGATCCTGTAGGTATTCGTTATTAAGGAAGCTGAGAGAATACGTCCGACCCACAGGATGTGGCAGATGATTTCTAGATGGGTGTATCGGACGCGGGACATCTCGCTTATGACCGAGAAGTTTTCCGAACGGTTGGTATGGGAGCGAAGTTTTGCAAGAGACATGCTACATAATCTCATCTCAACTTGTTCCTCTTGCAACTTGCGGTATCGAGGTGAAGTATAAACAGCGGGAGAGTGCCTGTTTATGGGCTTCATGTAACGAGATTCCCATGGACTCTGCTATTCCTTCTGTCCATCGTTTACGTGGTCGGCCTCTTCTTCTGCTTCCATTTGGTCATGCCACAGAATGAATGAATGAATGAAAATATAACCCTATACAAAGAATAATCAAGGGGACATTATTTTCGCCATCTCTTGTTAATTTTAAAAAACGTTAAACATAGTTATCTCGCCTGTGCCTAGAGGATTCGAACTCGGAGACCCACATTCATAATGCGATTCTCAGCGGACGGGTTCCTGTCGTCCGGTCACCGTTGGCGTCTGGTTCTCAGGCACTTTACAGCTGTGTGCTGCATGCATATACATTCCTGAGTGAAAGTGTCGATTATTAGTTCCGCCATCGGTAATATTTTCAGTTGATCAAGTGTAAAACTCGGGTGTCTAACGGCCGTTGAGGAGATTCGACTGCTAGAGTTCACCGGTTGAAAGACGAGTTGAACACAAAGCCGTAATGGCGGCGGTCTAGGTTCGCATCCTTCACCGAATATTCCAACGTTCGGAGTTGTACATTGTATCCGTCGTGATAGTGCGCTGTTAACATCTTCTTCCTCATCATCTCTGTAGGTGTATTCATCTACCGGTAATTTGAAGCAATTTCTAAAGTTTGTTTAGATATTTTCATAAAAAATAAGGTAGCAGGATATAATTTGTAACGGCATGTTTGTCTGCTGGCCGCTTGGGTCCGTCCTCAGCTAGTCACAGGAACAGAATTGTAAATCTCCCGCTATCCGGCTCTGTCCTCACGTCAACATTATTTTTGCAATTATATATAGTTTTAGAGGACATAATTGCAGACTTTAAGTACTGCTCAAGGATAATGTAATTTAATTTATAAAATGTTTATTAATTATTATTTGAAAGACCAGGCATGCCATAAATAATCTAAGAAGAAGTGTAATCATATTCATAATTAACTACTGGTAGTTTGACATTTGGTCACAATGGCCTAAAGCACTAAAGCTAACCTTTACTTTACCATATCTCATTGTGACAGGCTGGACTCTATCATTCATATAATTTATAATGCCTGTAGAAAAAGTCAAAGCCTTTGCAGTGAATAGTCCAGTTTTAGTTGTAATATTGTAATAAACTGGCTTATGTCACCTTCTTGCTATGCTATACTATAAATATTATTAGTTATTTAGTATTATAATGACAGAGATAATTGCTTTTTTTTTGTCTTAATCTTATTTCCTTAAAAGATGAATAATATAATATTAATTATTAATCTAGTGGTTTTAAAATGAGAAATACAGTTTACAGAAATAGCTGCAGAGAGGCTTATAAGGCTAATAGTACTGTAAACAGGAATGCAAGAGTGGTTACTTTATTGTTTCAGTGAGAGTCAATTTTTGGATTTATATTAATTATAACCATTATTGTTCAATCAGATTGAGAAGGGACAAATCAAACATCAGACAGACAGATGGTGATATTACCTCCAGCATAGGTACTTTATTCAGATCATACTGTCTAGTTTAGTAAAAACTTACAAAAGTCATCATTTGATGTATATGTCATGTTTTACGTGAAGCTAAGTAAAGGAATAAAGGACACCTTATGGTGTATTGGGTATGTGGTGTTTGCTCCACATTTATAGACCATCAAACTCAGTGGGTCAAGTGATTAGTATCATGCCGGCTGCCTTGACTTGCCAGGAAGTTTTCTGGTACCCATGTAAGACTCGGTTGACCTGGGAGTCCGGATAACTGACAAAAATCCCTGCCTTGAAGGGGATGTGAACACATGACCACTGGGCCAGCAGGCAAACTATACCGCCTCTGTTCTTTATAAAGGCAATGAATGAATCACCAAAAAAGTAGATTGTGAGCTGTATTAGAACACGATTACAAGAAACAAAATGGACGTTGTGGCCAAAGCCTTCGTCAGCACAGAACAAACCAACAGACACACACACAACTACAAGAAAAACACTACTACAAAACACAAAGGCCACTTAACTGAATCCTTGTTTGGCTGAATACGTCTTGAGCATAAACCACTGTTGTTTGATTTGGCTGAAGGATTTCAGTTCCTGAGCCATGATACTACCATGCTTCCCCAAAAATTATGACCTATCCCTATAATAAGCCCTAGCAAGATTTTTCAGGATGCTCTTAATATAAGACCTATCTCTAAAATAAGCCCTAGTTAAGATGGTCAGCTAGAGGGAGAGACTTGTTGGAGAGAAATCAGCATGGAAACTGTGATGCGGTAGGTCGTGGCTTAGGTGACGACTTCATGGAATAAAATCATTGACAGCTGTGGTACCAATGGACTACGAGGAAGCTACATGGACAAGAAATGCTCATTTAAGGAAACCTTTATTGCTGTTGCTGGACATGAGAGACTGAGGGGGGGGGGGCAGTAGTTCTACAGGAAATTTCGCAAGAAATTCAGGCCGGATTTCGGGATTTGGAGAGTTATGACGATGTTCCTGAAGAAGATTACATGACTGTATTTTGAATAAAGAATAGAATTTTGTAAATGAATAAATGTATATTTTTGTATGTGGAAAAAAAAGACCTACCCCTGGTCTTATTTTCGGGGAAACACAGTATTTATGAGCTAGTTTTCCGTGATGTTCAGGTTTTGTAGTATGTCAGTACTTTTCTCTTGATTTCTGTATTCTAAGACATTTTTATTAGAGTTTATACATGTTTTATGCGTGTGTGTGCGCATGTGTGTGTGGGGGTGGTGGGGAGGGAGAGGGTTAAGACCCAGTCTGTTAAATTGAGCATAAGAGATTTATCTTGAGAAAGTGGGATGCAGAGGTGTTTCCAAGGCACCAGGGCCGGGTTATATACTGGCCAAGGCCTATTGACGCGTCCTCGTTGAGCATCCTGGGCAACAGGTCCCTTTGGGGTCCTGGCTAAAGTCAGTAGGATTGCCGATTCCTCCGAAGTCGGAGAGTGTCTGCCTGTATGGCGAGGAACCACCAGTCTGCACACCAATAAGCCAGACATGGGACAATGGATACTCACGCAAACTTCAGGTCCTGTATGACGTCACACTGATGTTAGACAACAGGATGCCTTCATCCGACATACAGGACTTCGCGTTGGAGCTCAAGTCAACGAACACAAGCAAGCAAGCATCTTGAGAAAGTAAAGGTGTTCAGAATAATGCAGACCACATCATCATCATCCTTGGCCACCAAAAATAATGCCCTGACACCATATCTTTAAGATGTTTTAATGATACATAAATGGGACTTTAATTGTATGCTGTTTTGTTAGGTCAGTTGTCATCTTTACCACGGAGGTCAGCTTTAGTATGTTTCCAACTCTGTGTTTCTGGTCATAAAGGCACGGCCTAGCATCCCTTTTCCAGTCCATCTCTTGATGTTATTTAAACTGTTTTCTTCCTCATGCATATCTGCCTACCGTTTTCCCCTCCAGCATGTTTTTCAGCAAGATATGTCATTTCATGTGTCCAACATATCTGCCTACCGTTTTCCCCTCCAGTATGTTTTTCAGCAAGATATGTCATTTCATGTGTCCAGCATATCTTCTTTGTTGCATGTTGTTCTTGTTTAGCAATTCTATCTTCATTTCTATTTTATTTCAGACTTACTTTTTTCATTTTTTAAAAACTCCTTTACAAATTAGTGTAAGTTATGATATTACAGTTTTAAACATTGATTTTGACAGACGTCATACATATGTCATGATTGTGCCAACTGTTTCGGGCGGGGAGTGCAATTGGAAGTGTAAAAGCATTATCGTGGTGTAAGGAAATGCAACCTAAAGACTGAATGTCATGGCAACTGATCTAGGATCAAAGCTCTTACAGGCAGACAATTAGAGTATTGCTTTGCCTAGTTTGTCTTGTTCCAGACGTGTTTGTGTTAGCTTACCTCTGGAGTAAACTAGACAGGTGGAGAGAGGGAATCATGCTGCAACACATGGTCTCTACAATTCAGCCCAGGCTTAGTTCTATGGATAGGTCACTCTTGCTAACACCATGGGTTGTAGTTATTGTGCCTTGCTAGAACCACAATGTAAGAAACTATTGTCTGTCTAAAAAGGCTGGGTGTAGGCAGCATGACATACAAACATTTTCGATAAGGCCATGGTTTCTTCTTTGAGTTTGAAGAATAAAACCAAGGAAATTGTCCATTATAATTGTGTTTTTTTTATCTATATCTCTCTCTAGCTAGTGAAGAATGTACTTAAAATGCACTATTTGTTATAATGTATACATTATAACTGCTATAGTGTAGTGGCTAGATACTTGCCTGGTTGTCATGGAATTTGCGTTGAGCCGGTTTCTAAAATTTACCTAGACTCCCAGGTTGATACATCCTCAAATATGTACCAGAAAATGTTTTGGAAAATGAAGGCGTCTAGTGTAATTTTAACCACATCATCCAGAAAATGTTTTGGAAAATGAAGGCGGCTAGTGTAATTTTAACCACATCATCCAGAAAATGTTTTGGGAAATAAGAATAATGACAGAATGTCTATGCCATTGGTGATCTTGAATGTCTAAACCCTGTTTCTAAACCCATCAGACTTTTATTAACCTATACTGAGAACAAATGGCAACAATTAGGTACAAAATAATTACTCATAAAAATATTAAAAAAGGAGTACGCAGGATTGTGTATTGTACCCAAGCCTTTTAAAAGTATATATGAAAAGCATTTTTAAATAAGCTAGAATTGACTGAATTGAGCATCAACTGAAGGATAATAAACTATCTTGAGTATGCAGATGACACAGTGTTACTAGCAGGAAATGAGCAGACATTAAAAGACCTTGTGCAGCAAGTCAATAGGTGCAGTGCAGAATGTTGATTAGAACCTTTATGTCAAAAATGGAAACTGATAATTAGCAATAGAAATGAGAGGCCAGCAATAGACATCACAGTAAATGGGGAAGTGCTAGAATAAATAACATGTCTCCTATCTTAGATATGTAATAACAGATGCTGGCAGAAGAGAAGTAGAGATCAAGAAGAGAATAGCAGTGGTCAATATTTTCAACAGCATGAACCATAGATTAACATTTGGAGAGATAAACAACATAAAAAATAACAATTATCAAATTTTATATATATTCAACACTACTTAATGCTGCAGAAACTTGAACAGTGAATAAGCAAATGGAAAGTTAAACTGACATCTTGGAGATGTAAATATACATGAGAATAAGTTGTATTCCAGGAAAACAAAAACAATCAAATACAGAAAGAGGTCATTGAGAGGATTTGAATGAAAAATAGAGTTGATGAAAGAGTAAAAAAAAAAAAAAGAGAAGTTAAATATTTTGGCACCCACACTAGAGGGAAGCATTGAAGGTTAGCGAGCAGGAAAAAAACAGCAATGCAAGTGGGAAGATAACATCAAGAGACAGGACATGCAGACGTCTGTAAGAGTATAAAACAAGGATGAGTTTTGAGTGCTACTTTTCTCAAGCCATGCTACTTTTGCCTCTTCCCATAATTATTAACACTTGTCTTTGAATTTGTTCATGTTAATTTAGCAGTTTATTTTTTCCTCTATGTTTAAGATGTCTTTTTTCTGTCATCCATTTCCTTTGACATATTTTCTTCATTTTTGGGATAGTTATTTCTTCAATGTCTGACTGTTCTGTATTTTCCATTGAGCATTAACATCTCGATATAGAATTTCTAGACCTGACAGTGCCGGCCTTCCTGGTCTAGAGGTTACACGATTTTCTCCGTAATCTCGTATACTCTCGTAAGTAACGTGATGATGGCAAGACGTGACGGTAGCGGTTCTAACTGTGTCAGTAACTTACGGAGTATGTGAGCCGGTCGCTCAGAAAGCAATGGCAAACTACTGAACGTAATCTTGCCAAGAAATCAACAAACAGCTGAAAGATGCTGATGTTGACAGCGATGTCCTGTAAGGGATATGCAAAAACAAAAAAGAAAGACCTCACAATGTATCATATCTGATCTTTATTTGTTTTTATCTCTGTCTCATTACACAGATGTAATTTAATGTTTCTTGGTTTATATATGAACTTCGTTAACTTTTCATATATTTTGCCTGTAACTAATCTTGATTGTGAGCTTCTGTGGCTTAAGGGTAGTGAATGCATTTTCACAATCCACAACATAACGGGTTCAAACTCAGCCACAGGTGATTTGGGAGCACATCACTTTGTTGATTTTGATCATGGCATGTACATCGGCTGTTTAGAATGCAGTGGCAAACTACTGAACATAAAATTGCCCAGGGAAAAAAAGTCAATAAATGCTGGGGTTGATTGCTACATCCTGTAAAAGACATGCCACTAACTTTAAATATATGATCATTTAGCAGATTGCGCTTGGGACAGTTTTTCCCATTTTTAAAGCATTTCAAAATATTCTATCACTGAGGATTTTACCAGTCTGGTCTCAGATCTTACTGTCAGAACTCCTCTATATCCATGTTTTATTTGCTGCCGATACCGGGTATTTCCAACATTCATATCAAATTCTTTTGCCCACTGTACAAGTCATGACTCCTTTCATTACGCTTCCTTAGACTTAGCTACTATGCAACCATTTTGTTGGTTTCCAACATTAGCATTTAAGCCTCCCAATATATTTATTTCTGTTTTTTATTTATAGTTAGTTAGTTAGTTAGTCGACAGATCATCCTCGTTGCACATCGAACCATTCAGTCCATAAGTGCTCGGATCCCCTCCTCAGCAAATCCTGCAGCGTGTAGCGGCTAACGACGCCAGTTCTGTGTTGGTTTATCAATCTTCTTTGGCTTCCTGCGTAGTATTCTTGTTTGGCCACCCCTCTTTTAATTTGCTGCTCCCGCAGTCTGGCCATTGTTGTAGATTCACAGTCATCACTTGGTTCTCGCAAAAGTCTCACTTCTCGTAGAGCATTCAGAATGTCAGCCTGGTCCATGGTGCGTCCGCCCTCCACAGTAGCCTCACCTGCGAGCTTGTCAGCCCGCTCATTTCCTTGTACTCCCGCATGACCTGGCACGAAGATGAAACTAATCTTTGCCAGCCGAGACCGCTTCAGAAGCAGCAACCATTCTCTTCGGATCGACCCCTCCTCTATCCTCTTGATCATGTTCATTGAGTCGCTAAGGAAACAAGCCCTAGTGAATGTCTGTGTCTCGAGCCATGTTATTGCTTTACTTACTGCCATGACTTCCATGGTCAGGCTACTTGTGGTTTCAGTGAAAGCACCAGAGCCCTCCTTCACAATTCTCCCTCCGGCCCGAGCTGTAAAGGCCCATGAGCTTCTCATATGTCGGACGACCGACCCATCTGTGTAGATGACCGCGTCACCATCTAGCGAATTCTTGAAAATCAACGCTTGTACTTCAGCCTCAACAGCAGCCGGATTTTCTTGTCTGCATTTTCTATCTAGTTGGATGCAAACTGAAAAGGATGTGCAGAAGTCTGTTGGCACTTGCACCCACTCCTCGCCAGGTTCTAAGTCCTCAAGTGAACACACCTGTTGAAGAATGTCTTCGGCTTGACCCATCCACGACCGTCCTCTTTTTAACCTGCTGCCCTTCACCTTCCTAATTTCACTATGCAGTGGATGTTGTGTGTTTGCGTTAATTCTGAGGTAGGCGCGTGCCCTGCAAACTTGTATTCTCTCTTCAATGGTTGGAAAATCAAGAAGGTAGCGCATCGCCCTGCATGCTGTATCTCTTGTACATCCAAGAATAATGCGCATAGCTTCATTCTGTATCCTTTCCATCCTTTCTATCTGCTTATGGCTGAGAGTCAGGATTGCCATTGCATACTCCAAAACAGATATGACCAGCCCCTCGTACAGAAGACATAGATGGCGCTGCTCACAGTTTGCTGCCGCCATCACCCGCATCGCTGCCAAACCCCGCTTGGCCTTTGTTATCACCTGGTCTATGTGCACATTATAAGCAAGGCTTCGAGCAAACCGTATCCCCAGGTAATTCATTGCCTGCGTTCTTTCCACCGTCTCTGAACACAGCATTACAGGTGGTGTTGGATTGTTGACAATATGATTATTCAACGAGAACCAAGTCACTGTTGCCTTTGTTGGGTTGACCATTGCCCCAGCTTCATCACACCAAGTACTTATGCGATTGAGTTCAGTTTGTAGTTCCACAGCAACCTCCTCTCTATCCTTACCCTGACGATACACTAAAACATCGGCATACGACAATGTCCTGCCAGGTCCAGTGATCTGCTCACTGGTGATTCTCACTGTGTAGGCGTTGAACAGTACCGGAGATAATGGTGATCCCTGTGGTAGGCCAGGATATATTGTTGTTGGTTCCGAAGTCCAACTGCCACATCTAATTATTTATAAAAAGCATTATCCAGATCACTATAAGATGCCTCAGTGTCAAAGGTAGAAAAATTGAGGCGCCTGGTCACCACGACGCCTGAAAATTTGTACTTGGAGCCTGAATTTACAAATATCTGTTAGTCGGCCTCCAATAAAAAAACTTTGATGCAACATCTGTTGATCATAGGTTTTGAGTTAGAAAATCAAATAGACACATGCAATGGAAGTTCCTAAGGATGACTGGAAACTGATGGCTATTGTTGTTGGTATCTCTTAAAAACGTAATTACTTTTAATTCCAATCTTGTATTAATTAATAAATTAGGTATTTTAATGGCACATATGAAAGTATGTAGCTTTATCTTAGTTCGATTATTGTTTTTTAGCCCATACTGTCCGCACAAAAAATATGCTGACTCCTGAATCATGGTTAGATTTTTCTACCCACAATCTATGCTTTCTTCTCTGCTTTTTACTGTTGGGGCATATGCTTGAATGAGGCCTGCCATTTAATTTTACCAGTTGTAGTCTGTCTGGCGCAGGTCTCCCTGGTTTAGGTGTTACTCGACTTTCTCCGTAACCCTGTATACTCTCATGAGTAACGTGATGTGCGCGAGAATTGGTAGCGGTTCTCCCCCGCGTCGGTAAATTACGGGGTATGTAGGCCGGTCACTCAGAAGCAATGGCAAACTACTGAGCGTAATCTTGCCAAGAAATCGACAATCAGCTGAAAGAGGCTGATGATGACAGCGAGTCCTGTAAAGGATATGCAGGAAAAAAAAAAAGGTCTTATGACACTGCCCCATTGAAATTTTTTTTGATCTGTTCAGATGCACAATAATGGCCACACCTATTTGGTGATTCTCTCTCTCAGAATGCATCATTTTATAGTGTTTGTTGTCATAATTACCATATGTGGTGATGATACAAACATTCCATGCCTCTACTCTGAACATTGTAAGTCGTTTCCTCCCAGTCTTATGCTGGTGGTTTGGAGTCACATGGTGCACATGACTTTCCCTCTTGAGTGAGAAAGCTCCTTCTGAGCCCCCCACTCATGTCATTTCTCTTGAATTGTGGGAGTTGTCAAATCATGATGTATTAGAGGTGTACACCAGTGGGTTCCCCCTTGCCTTCCTTCAGTTTGCCTATCGTTTAACTCCGCTAGCCTTTGTTTAAAGAGACAAATCCTGCAGTGCAGCATGGGGAAAATGTTTCGTTTGGTGCCTCCTACCCATCAATGGTCATATTACATAGTTTTTGGGTATTTCATAGAGTTAGCAGCTCCACCCACTCACTCACCTCCTCTCAGTGGTCACATCTCCCCTCAGTGGTCACATCTCCCAGTGTCAGCACCCCTCAGTGACCGCATCTCTCAATGACCACACTTCTCAGTGACCACACATCTCAGTGGCCACACCTCTCAGTGGCCACACTTCTCAGTGACCGCATCTCCCATTGACCGCATCTCTCAGTGACCACATCTCTCAGTGACCACATCTCTCAGTGACCACATCTCTCAGTGACCACACCTCCTCTCAGTGACCACACATCTCAGTGGCCATACCTCTCAGTGACCACACATCTCAGTGGCCACACCTCTCAGTGACCACACATCTCAGTGGCCACACCTCTCATTGACCACATCTCTCAGTGACCACATCTCTGTGACCACATTTCTCAGTGACCACATTTCTCAGTGACCACATCTCTCAGTGACCACACATCTCTGTGACCACATCTCTCAGTGACCACATCTCTCTGTGACCACATTTCTCAGTGACCACATCTCCTCTCAGTGACCACACCTCCTCTCAGTGACCACACCTCATCTCAGTGACCACATCTCTCAGTGACCACATCTCTCAGTGACCACATCTCTGTGACCACATCTCTCAGTGACCACACCTCATCTCAGTGACCACATCTCTCAGTGACCACATCTCTCAGTGACCACATCTCTGTGACCACATTTCTCAGTGACCACACCTCTCAGTGACCACACATCTCAGTGGCCACACCTCTCAGTGACCACACATCTCAGTGGCCACACCTCAGTGACCACACACCTCAGTGGCCACACCTCTCAGTGACCACACCTCTCAGTGGCCACACCTCTCAGTGACCACACATCTCAGTGACCACACATCTCATTGACCACATCTCTCAGTGACCACATCTCTCATTGACCACATCTCTCAGTGACCACATCTCTCAGTGACCACATCTCTTAGTGACCACATCTCTCAGTGACCACATCTCTCAGTGACCACATCTCTCAGTGACCACATCTCTAAGTCATGACATCTCTCAGTGACCACATCTCTCAGTGACCACATGTCTCAGTGACCACACCTCCATTCAGTGACCACATCTCTCAGTGATCACATCTCTCATTGACCACATCTCTTAGTGACCACACCTTTCATTGACCACATCTCTCAGTGATCACACCTCCTCTCAGTGACCATTTATCTGTGTCCACACCTCTCATTGTCACACCTCAGTGACCACACCTCCATTCAGTGACCACACCTCTATTCAGTGGCCACACCTCCATTCAGTGTCCACACCTCTCATTGTCACACCTCAGTGACCACACCTCCATTCAGTGTCCACACCTCCATTCAGTGTCCACACCTCCATTCAGTGTCCACACCTCTCATTGTCACACCTCAGTGACCACACCTCCATTTACTGACCACATCTCTCAGTGACCACAACTCCATTCAGTGACCACACATCTCATTGCCACACCTCCATTCAGTGACCACACCTCTCATTGCCACACCTCAGTGACCACACCTCCATTCAGTGACCACACCTCCATTCAGTGTCCACACCTCTCATTGTCACACCTCAGTGACCACACCTCCATTTACTGACCACATCTCTCAGTGACCACAACTCCATTCAGTGACCACACATCTCATTGCCACACCTCAGTGACCACAACTCCATTCAGTGACCACACCTCCATTCAATGACCACACCTCCATTCAATGACCACATCTCTTAGTGACCACACCTCCATTCAGTAACCATACCTGTATTGGTCCATGGCTGCTTATTCAACATATTCTTGGCTAACCTGTACACCTAGAAGTCCCCCAACTATCCACCACCCTGTGTGGTAGATGAGCCTAGTAGTCGGACACACTCCTACCCTTTTTGTAAATTTGTGACTACAAATTGAAAATATATACGCCTGCATAGAATATACATCTCTTTACACTCATCCAGTAGTGCTTGAGTTTGTGGCTGTTATGATCACTACAAAACCAAATCATATAATTGTTTAGGTGCACCTAATCTTAAACAGTACCTGATTGCTCAGATTTGAAGAAGGGAAGGATGGCAAGAAAATTGTATGCTAGTGTACGTGAACACATTAGATACCCTACTGTTGAGTGTTACCTTACCGTTATATTTACTGATTTATACTCATTTATCACCAGTACCATATCAGGCACTGTAGTAACTTTTGATTTCTTTCTTGTAACCACCAGGTTGATATCTCTGTCTCCGGAATAAGCGGAGAGGCCAGCATCCAAGGATGGCTGTGGAAAGAGAGGCTAGTCAGGAGGAGATGAGCTCATTTGCTAGTCTGCTGAAGACTTTCTTGCCAGATCACAATGATCTGCCTCTCATTGGAAGCACAGATGAGCTACTTGAGCATGTTAAGGGAAGCATAAAGCAAAATCCTAAGCAGGTTGCAGGTAGAGGCGGTCAGTCACAGTGTGATGATCCAGCCAGGAAACACAGACAGCTTCTGGATAATATGAGAAGTATTTCCTCGAAGTCTGCAGATGGCAATTATTCTCATACAGGAATAGAGTTTCCAGGTCACTTTCAGAGTAAGATGCAGGAACAGCTGGCAGGTAACAGTCATTATAACAACTCTGATGAGCAGTACAGTTCATTAAAGGTGCACTTTGGTATTTCCCAGCAGGATCCAGCTCATCAGTCTGCAGGTGGTGAAAGAAGTGAAGTGGACAAAAAACATATTACAAACAACTGCTCATACGGTTTTAAAGTTGAGTATGATAGCGATGCAACTCAAGACGTATCAGACGTATCAGGAGCATTAGCAATCAATGACTCGTATCTACCCAGAGAGGACAACTTTGGTAAAGGTTATGTTACGACCAGCAGTAGTTCTGGAAGCTGCCCATCTGGTGTAAAGCAATACGCATGCTTTGTCTGTGACGAAACATTCCAGGACCTAATGCTGTACACTTTCCACATGCAAGGCCATCACTACAAAGCTGGCAACATCAAGTGCAATGACTGCACAGAGATGTTTGAAAACAACAGTGTATTTTTTGCCCACCGCAAGCTGTCCACTTATGAACTGTGGGTTGACAGAGCTAAAGTTATCAGTGCTCAACAAGTTCCTGTCCCAGAGGAACCAGAACGACCTGATAGTTCACCAAAACCTAAGAAGAAAAGAAAAGGTAAGTTGTTTGATGAATACATTTTGATTCTTTAACACTTCTTAAAATTATCAGATCAGATTAGTACCTGGCAACATTTGCTGAGAGAGACGGAGCACCTGAGGGTTTGTGCACTGTGCTATTATTAGCATATATAGACAATATTAAAAAATTGTGTTTTTATTTATGAAACAAAGCTTGACAAGATGAATCCAATGGTATCTCAATGAAGACTGTACGTTAATTCTAAGCGGAGTTATTAATATTTTTGTGTTGTGATCTCCAACCAGGAAGTGTAAAGCAATCTTAGTAAATTGAACACAGCTGATCGTTGCCCAATAAATTGGGTGCTGAGTTTTTGCCTTCTATTACTGTGGCTTGTTTATTTTTAAACGGACAACATAGTACTGTATATCATTGCGTCCGGGGTGGCGAGGCCTAACTTGATGTATTATCTATTTTTCGATAGATGTGCCGTGACCTAATTAACAATTAAAAATGGCCGCCAATTGTTTATTATTCATTAAAAGTGTCGCATCACTAACAAACCTGACAAGATGTATACTTTATTGTGCACTTTGGTAACAGGAAAGTAAAAGTCACAATCCTCTTTCGATAGAATGTCAACAGGATCGAAATGATCAACTTCATTGCCGGGAAGGTTAACCCGGTCAACAAATGCCCGCAGAAGTCGGATGTGTCGGCCTAACGGCGCAAGAGCGCAGCTCTGCTGTAAACAGGCACAACGCAGTCACGTCCGGAAAAAAAATCCGGATGAACGCAGAAGAAGAAGAAGAGCTTCATTGCACCAGGTGTTATCCCATATGGCTTGGTCTCTTTCCGCAGGGCGGCCTGCAGAAAGCACGAGAGTCTCAAGAGTCTCAGAGAAAAATGCATTTGACTTTTAAGACTTTTCAATAGGATGTGCTGTGACCTAATTAACAGTTTTAAATGCTGCCCTTTTATATTAAATAAATGTAATGTGAAATGTTCCTCGTTAGTGAAAGAAAAATTCATAAAAATGTACTCACATTGTCTTAACGTAATCACTGCATTGTGACATTGTTCTTTTGTTGATTAAATATCATGCATTAATGTAAGTAAATAAGTTTGTAACTGCTGCATAAATTAAGCAGTCATTTTCGCTAATAATTGATTTCTACTTCTGCTCTATAATTATACTATTTTTAGTTTAGAAACTAAACTGAACTGTTCTTATCAAAAAGGGAGCAATTGATAATTAAATACTAACTGTTTTAAAAAACAAATTATTTTACAGATTTGTATTTAAATTTAATTAATTATGTACTTCTGCGCTGCTTAGAAAAAAATTACTCCTTACGCTACTTACAGGTTTACAGGCGGGTCTTAAAACTGGCTTTCAAAATTATTTTCAGTCATGTCAAATGCTGACAAATTATACAAGTACACAGATAAATTAGTGCTACAAATGAAACTTATATTCTGTTTAATTTTAGTAGTTAAATTGCCAGTTCTAATTATAAATAAATACAGGTCCGCTATAGTTTAGTACTATTGTATGAGCACCACCATCTTGAATTTTGTGTTATGACTGCCATATCTCTTTTTCATGGTTGTGCTAAATATTTTTTCCTGAACGCTATTAAAAGCCATGATTGTTTAAACTCTTCATATGTGTGTAAAATTGTACGGAGAATTAAAAAAGGCAACAACAATTCAAGGTTGGTTTAAAATACAGGAGTCATGAAACAAATTAGCTTACTGTGGATGAATAAACTTAAAGAAATTCAAGAGAAGAAAGTTTCTCAACTGCAAACGCTTGCAGTTTAGCAGATGGACCACTACAGCAGTTATTAGAGTTGTTTCCTGCGACGTCATGCAACGTTGTGTTTCGAATACATCGAATCAAACGAGACATGACTAAAAACCGGAAGTGACTGGAGGGTCGCTAAAAATCTCCCGGGGAAAAAATGTATGCCTCTCATAATGGATGGTCTGTAATTCTCTGGAAGGAAAACTGAGTTTAAGCCTTAAGTCTAGTGCATTGATGTTCAAGTTGTCTGAGCCCTGTACAGGGTTTGTGTCTATCAGACTGAGACCAGAGACTTCCCTATTGATGTTCAGGTTGTCTGAGACCTGTACAGAGTTTGTGTCTATTGGAGTAAGACCAGAAATTTCCCTATTGATGTTCAGGTTGTCTGAGACCTGTACAGGGTTTTTGTCTATCTGAGTAAGGCTAGAGACTTTGCTATTGATGTTCAGGTTGTCTGAGACCTGTACAGGGTTTTTGTCTATCTGAGTAAGGCTAGAGACTTTGCTATTGATGTTCAGGTTGTCTGAGCCCTGTACAGGGTTTGTGTATATCGAAGTAAGACTAGAGACTTCCCTATTGACTTTGTATTGTGTCTATTGGAATAAGACTAGAGACTTCTATATTGACTTTGTATTGAAGTTCTATGGGGACTATTGCAAAGCTTCTTTCCCTTCTTTAAGTTGAGAAACCAGCGGGATGTGCAGGACAGGTCCTGGAACTCTACATCTGCATAGACTATGGTGGTCCTTGGAATGGTAGCCAAACAGGGAACCCGATCTGGATAGGCCACACCATTTAAATGTGCTCCACGGTCTTGGCTACAGTGAGTCCTGATATTGGTCTTACGACCATCCTGACCCAGGATAAGTCAAGGACACTTGTCCACATCATGATGCGTAGTGTGTATATGGTGCCGGTTCCATATTTGTATATACCATTTGACACTCAGTGGCTGATGTTGTCAGTAACATGCTGGCTACTTTTACTTCCCAGATGATGTCTTGGTACTCATTTCAGGCAGGATCACCCTGTCAGTCCATCACCCTGTCAGTCCAGGTTAGCTTAAAGACAAACACCCCGGTCTCCATTGGGATTCAAATACATAACCACCAGGTTGGCAGGTACATGTGTTATCCGCTGCACAATACATAACCACCAGGTTGGCAGGTACATGTGTTATCTGCTGCACAATACATAACCACCAGGTTGGCAGGTACATGTGTTATCTGCTGCACAATACATAACCACCAGGTTGGCAGGTACATGTGTTATCCGCTGCACAACTGGCTTCCTCTGAAACCCAGTGGTGATCTATGCAATCACAAACAAAAAAAATTTCAGAAATCTGATTTATGCAAACACAAAAAAAAATAAATAAATAAATAAATCTCATGAATGTAGTCATATACATCATATTGGAAATATGATCATTTATTTAAAAAACACATGAGAAAATATGATCTTATGGAGTCACAAACAATTAAGAAATCTGATCTGTAATATTACAAAAATATTTGGAAATCTGATCTGTGAAAAGAAAAATGAAAAACCTTGGAAATCGGCAAACGGAAATTCTTTTCAGCTTTTAAATAATTCAGAAGTCTGACTGATCTATGGAAACAAAAAGGAAAGAAAATTGGGAATCTGACCCATGCAGTCGCAAACAGATGAAAACAGTAGATGTATTTACATGTTTCTACAACGTTGATATGGTTTTGCTTGGGTAACCTGATTTTATATTATCACAGAACTGTTGTTGTGAGTCGCCCTTTGATTTCAATAAGGCTTGTCTTTGCATTTCTTTGTTCGCATTCTTGTTGTAGTTAGTTAGTTAGTCGACAGATCATCCTCGTTGCACATCGAACCATTCAGTCCATAAGTGCTCGGATCCCCTCCTCAGCAAATCCCGCAGCGTTTAGCGGCTAATGACGCCAGTTCTGTGTTGGTTTATCAATCTTCTTTGGCTTTCTGCGTAGTGTTCTTGTTTGGCCACCCCTCTTTTAATTTGCTGCTCCCGCAGTCTGGCCATTGTTGTAGATTCACAGTCATCACTTGGTTCTCGCAAAAGTCTCACTTCTCGTAGAGCATTCAGAATGTCAGCCTGGTCCATGGCGCGTCCGCCCTCCACAGTAGCCTCACCTGCGAGCTTGTCAGCCCGCTCATTTCCTTGTACTCCCGCATGACCTGGCACGAAGATGAAACTAATCTTTGCCAGCTGAGACCGCTTCAGAGGCAGCAACCATTCTCTTCGGATCGACCCCTCCTCTATCCTCTTGATCATGTTCATTGAGTCGCTAAGGAAACAAGCCCTAGTGAATGTCTGTGTCTCGAGCCATGTTATCAGTGAAAGCACCAGAGTCCTCCTTCACAATTCTCCCTCCGGCCCGAGCTGTAAAGGCCCATGAGCTTCTCACATGTCGGACGACCGACCCATCTGTGTAGATGACCGCCTCACCGTCTAGCGAATTCTCGAAAATCAACGCTTGTACTTCAGCCTCCACAGCAGCCGGATTTTCTTGTCTGCATTTTCTATCTAGTTGGATGCAAACTGAAAAGGATGTGCAGAAGTCTGTTGGCACTTGCACCCACTCCTCGCCAGGTTCTAAGTCCTCAAGTGAACACACCTGTTGAAGAATGTCTTCGGCTTGACCCATCCACGACCGTCCTCTTTTTAACCTGCTGCCCTTCACCTTCCTAATTTCACTATGCAGTGGATGTTGTGTGTTTGCGTTAATTCTGAGGTAGGCGCGTGCCCTGCAAACTTGTACTCTCTCTTCAATGGTTGGAAAATCAAGAAGGTAGCGCATCGCCCTGCATGCTGTATCTCTTGTACATCCAAGAATAATGCGCATAGCTTCATTCTGTATCCTTTCCATCCTTTCTATCTGCTTATGGCTGAGAGTCAGGATTGCCATTGCATACTCCAAAACAGACATGACCAGCCCCTCGTACAGAAGACATAGATGGCGATGCTCACAGTTTGCTGCCGCCATCACCCGCATCGCTGCCAAACCCCGCTTGGCCTTTGTTATCACCTGGTCTATGTGCACATTATAAGCAAGGCTTCGATCAAACCGTATCCCCAGGTAATTCATTGCCTGCGTTCTTTCCACCGTCTCTGAACACAGCATTACAGTTGGTGTTGGATTGTTGACAATATGATTATTCAACGAGAACCAAGTCACTGTTGCCTTTGTTGGGTTGACCATTGCCCCAGCTTCATCACACCAAGTACTTATGCGATTGAGTTCGGTTTATAGTTCCACAGCAACCTCCTCTCTATCCTTACCCTGACGATACACTAAAACATCATCGGCATACGACAATGTCCTGCCAGGTCCAGTGATCTGCTCACTGGTGATTCTCACTGTGTAGGCGTTGAACAGTACCGGAGATAATGGTGATCCCTGTGGTAGGCCAGGCTATATTGTTGTTGGTTCCGAAGTCCAACTGCCACATCTAAAAACTACTTTCCGTTGGTAGAGGGCTGCAGCGATCCAACTAAGGAGGAATGGACTTACGTTTAGTTCAAGAAGCTGAAACATTAAAAAATCCAGTGGTACTCTGTTGTATGCGTCCTCAAGATCAATCGCTGCAGCAACGGTTTCAGTGCCTGAGTGGAAACCTTCATAGACATCATGGACAAAGACTGCTGCATTGGTCCAGGTTTCTCTTTTTGGACGGTACCCACCCAGGGTAGGTGGGAAAACACCTTGCCTCTCTAGTTGGCTTGATATTTTCCTGGCAATTACCTTCTCCAGCAGCTTGCCTATTGTATTCTGCATGGTTATAATTCGATATCCCTGAATTTTTTGGTGGTCTTTGTCAGGCTTCGGCAAGGGAATCAGATAGCTGTGTAACCATTCCTCCTTGATGCTAGCACTCCCTATACTGTTGTTGTACATGTCTGCTAGTTTCTCTAGCTCATTGTCGGTACACCTATTTATGTCGTCGTATCTTATGCCATCAGGACCTGGAGCACTGTTTTTTGATCGTCGAAGCACAGCCTTGATTTCTTTCACTGTCACTGTGTCTTCATCCGAAGTATTCTGGGCCTCGCATCTGTCTGAGGTGACCTCCTTGGCCAGATTTCGGCCTCCCATGTCTGTCTGGTTGCTCTGCTCAAGGTAGCGTTCAAAGAGGGCTTTGCCCTTGTCCTCGTCAGTCCTCTGCCAGGTGAGGTCAGCACCTTGGAAGTCAGAAATGCTCTTATTCTTGACTACACCACTCATGCTTTTATGTAGTCGCCAGAACAATTTCAGTGACTTGTCTGTGCTTACTCTTTGACACACCTCTGCCCATTTTTCGCTTTTAACCACCTTGACCAGTTTTTTTAAATAGCTTACTTTTGTGTGCATCTCTCTTTCTAAGTGCAAGCAGGGACTAGGATGACCAGCTCTGTTCTTCTTGGCATTTTGCCATCTCCTTACAGCACTGCGCTTATCCACCCAAGCCTTCTCCACCTCGAAACTCCACCACGGTGGCTGCTCCCAGCTTTTTTTCCTGCCCTGAAACGTTCTGCGCTTGTCACGTCTTATTTTACTCACCACATCTTGCCCTGTACTGTCATACTGGAACGTCTTTACCTTTAGCTTGTGCTGCCTGGTTCTGCCTTTCTCCACCAATATGCTGCACGGGTGGTGGTCGCTGCCATGGTGTCCTAGGACACCCCATCTACACACTGTAGTGAGTGAAGGTGAAACTAGCGCCATATCAATAGCACAGTCCTCATCGCCTGGACGGCTTGCTGTCCTGGTGACACAGCCACTGTTAATACAAACCAGGTCGATGGTTTCGAGTGCAGTCTCGAGCTCCTCCCCTTGTGTATTGGAGGAAGTGTTTCCCCATGCTCTGCCTTTAGCGTTGAAGTCACCACAGAAAATAACATTTCTCTCGTGGCCTAATATGCCACTTAAGCACTGCCACTTCTGGGCGTCCATACTCGCATTGCGGGCATAAACATTAACCAACACGAATGGTATACTGGAATGAACTCTCAACGCCTGTATTTGTATATCGTCACTGTCCCAACTGGACATGTCTAGCTCTGACGCCACCATGCTGTCGCGAACGAGAATCGCCGTTCCCAGATGTCGTCTGTTGTAGAAACATTTGAAGCCGGCAATTCGGAGTAGCTGATCGCCCAGTCTCGTCTCCTGGAGTGCTACAATGTCGTTCCTGTAAACTAGGGTTTCTAAAATAGAGCCCCGTTGTTTTACACTGGCACAGTTCCAATATAGAATACGGATATTCCTGAGTCCTAGACGGTGACACTTGAGTCTAAAACGCCTCAAACCACCGCGCTTACCTTGCTTCTTTGTCCCTGCGCAGCTACCACGCCGCTTCGTTATGTTGACTGCTGACCGCTCGGAAAAAACACGTTCTTCCGCCATGTTGAAAAAACGTAAACACAGACTGCTGATAACCACACACGCTGCTGAAAATTCACTCAAGGATGACTTCGCTCGATGCACGAACTCCGCAGCACCCGCGCAGATCTTGAGTAGAAACTCCTGGTTTTACATCCTGGCATACCAATTACACGCAAGAGATGAATAAATCCATCCCCTACGCGAAAAAGTTAACGAACACAAAACAATTCGCGTCGCCATCTTGAAACCAGAAGGCTTTTGACATTCTTGTTGTAGTTGTTCTTTAAATGTGGGAAGTCTTGGTTCATTCCAACACATGTTGCTTAACTAGCGATTTGTTTCAGTGAGTTTTGATTTTTGGAATAATTACAGCCAATGGCAGTTGTTTCCTCTCTCCATACATCTCTCTCATTGTTATTGTAATGTAATTAACATAACTAATATTGTTAAATTCATTGTTTAGACTTTCCAGTATTAAACAGTTTTTTAAACTGTTTTTAGGTATATAGTAATATTTGGTTTCTTGCTGTAGCATATGCTAATGCTCACAATTTGTTTACTTCTCAGTAAGTGTTATGTTCTTGTCCACCTAGGTAGCTTTGTGTACATTGTTCATATAGATTATTTTTGTCAATTTTTAGCATGGGTCTGACTTTTGTATCAACTTTCATGGGTTCAAAATCTGCTGTTTCCTTGCTGTGAGGCACAGGGTATTCAACTATATGCCTATTGTTTTTTCATAATTTGGTGGAGGTGGTGGAGAAGAATGAATCTCATAATGTTGTGACCTAGTATATATGAGTCTCTGTGGCGAAGGGCTTACGGACACGATTTGTAAGCCTGCTTCCCCGCGTTTGAAGCACAGTGTTGCAATGGGTTTTAACGGGTTGGTATCGGAGCCGGTCGTTCAGAAAGCAATGGCAAACTACTGGTCGTAAACTTGTCAAGACATCAACAACAGCAGTAAAATGCTGGTGTTGACAGCGATGTCCTGTAAAAAGGATATGCAAAAGAAAAAACATGGAAAAACCACGGTAATGTATTGGACAATTGATGGCTTGCTGCTAGTAGTTTGGGAGTCACAGGCTAATGAAGGAATTTCTTCCCTTTAGCATATGTTTCTGAGGTAAACCCAATCTCACTAAAAGGAGCATCCAAAGTTCTGGGGGGTAAGAAAAGAATTGGCAGTGGCACTTGAAGGGAGCTGGTTCTCCACCTAATAACACAGACGTGAAGTCCGGTACATTCTTGTTCCTGCATATCTGCCCTATGATGAATGAAAATATGTTCCCGTTAGAAGCATCTGGATTGGGATGATCTTTACCTCATGTTGCTAGCATGGGATGCATCATCTTCCTTGTATAAATAGTTGTCAGCATGTACTGCCCAATCCAATCCAGTATTCATGAAAAAAGATAAAAATTCAGCCTCGTTCAACCTGCTTCTGCAGCATAGGTTATAATTGAGATTCGTTTTTATATGAGTTTTGATATTCTTTCCTTTCTTTGTTCTCTTTCAAGTTAGTCCTAAGCAGGACTGGTTATATTTGTCCATATTTTTGTTCTTCTTTTTTTCGGGTTGGGTTGGGTCTTATGGGGCTCATACTGACTGGCATTGTCATTATTGCATTGAATTGGTCCTGATGAGGACCAGTCCTTAGTAGGACTTGCCAGATTCAGTAGTCAGCATGTGCTGTCACGTCTTACTTGTATAAATAGATGTCAAAATGTAATCTCACGCTTGCTTATATAAATTGATATTGAATGTTTTCTTTCAGGCCGAGAAGACAGTTACATTTGTAGTGTGTGCGGAAAAGTTATCCACAAGTATTCATCATTTCTGAAACATATAGCCACACATGATGATGTCATGGCACTGTCCTGCGGGGTCTGTCAGGAGCCGTTCCGTGCTCCCTGTCTGCTGCGCTATCACATCGACCTGCACCATTCTCATGTCCAGCCATTCCAATGCCGACGCTGCCTGCGCAGGTTTAAACTGAAGTGTTCTCTGTCAACCCATATGAGGTACTGTGATATTGATCCCAGCAGCCTACCGTTCGCAGAAGAGATGCAGTATATAGACCAGCTGAGTCAGCAAAGGTATCAATGTAGTTCATTGAGATTAATCGTCATCATTCATGGCTTGTCCTTGCAGAACTTCGCACGTCATCGTCATGTTCCCCGCCAACTGGCATAGGTACCCATATCTCTTCACAGATCTCGGTCCTTGGTATTCTGGATCAACTCTGCTGATGATATTCTCCCATGCCACCATCTCAGTCTCCACACTGCATAATGTTTCTTGATCTGCCTCTGCCTCTCTTCTATTGATCTTTCCAGTTGCCTCGATGTTTTCCAATGCCTCTCTTTTCAATACATGATCAAAGAATGATGTTTGCCCTCTTGACAGTATTTTGAAGTTTCTCGCTATCATGAGCCGGATCTCCTGGCTCTATTGCTGTCGGGTGTAAATTGTCCATCACATCTTGAATCCATCTGTCTTTTGTTCTTCCTCTTTTCCTCTTCCCTGGTCATAATCTTTTCTTGACATTCCTATCTTTTCTTGACATTCCCATCTTTTCTTGACATTCGCATCTTTTCTTGACTTTCGCATCTTTTTTTGACATTCATATCCTTTTTGACATTCACATCTTTTCTTGACATTCACATCTTTTTTTTTTGACACATCTTTTCTGACATTCACATCTTTTCTTGACATTCACATCTTTTCTTGACATTCGCATCTTTTCTTGACATTCGCATCTTTTCTTGACATTCACATCCTTTCTTCACATTCACATCTTTTCTTGACATTCACATCTTTTTTTTGACATTCACATCTTTTCTTGACATTCACATCTTTTTTTTGACATTCACATCTTTTTTGACATTCACATCTTTTCTTGACATTCACATCTTTTTTTGACATTCACATCTTTTTTTTTTTTGACATTCACATCCTTTCTTGACATTCACATCTTTTCTTCACATTCACATCTTTTCTTCACATTCACATCTTTTCTTCACATTCACATCTTTTCTTGACATTCACATCTTTTTTTGACATTCAAATTTTTTTTGACATTCACATCTTTTCTTGACATTCACATCTTTTTTGACATTCACATCTTTACTTGACATTCACATCTTTTTTTGACATTCACATCCTTTCTTGACATTCACATCTTTTCTTCACATTCACATCTTTTCTTGACATTCACATCTTTTTTTGACATTCACATCCTTTCTTCACATTCACATCTTTTCTTGACATTCGCATCTTTTCTTGACATTCGCATCTTTTCTTGACATTCACATCTTTTCTTGACATTCGCATCTTTTTTGACATTCGCATCTTTTCTTGACATTCGCATCTTTTCTTGACATTCGCATCTTTTCTTGACATTCGCATCTTTTCTTGACATTCGCATCTTTTTACATGCGCAAACTATTTCATTTTCTCAATTTTATTTGTCTTAATAATCAGTATTCTTAAATTTTGAATTCTTGTTGGATAGATTTATGTTTTCTTTGTCATTCAGTCAATTCTTAATATTCTTCTGCAACACTTTGAAGGCCCATATATGCTTTTCATCTGATTTGTTAACTGTCCAAATTTTACACCTGTAGTTTGCCACTGGAAGTATGCATGCTGTTAGTACTCTGCCTTTGAGATAAATCGGATGCACAATATAGATCACAGGGAGAAACAGTAAAGTCTTTGTTGCTGTATGAGTAGACAGCTGTCTGTATAGTTCACTGCTGTCATCATCCTTCAGGACCATGTGGTCATTATCAAGAAGTCAATTGCTGCGTGTTTCTGGTGCTCTTTCATTTTCTTAATTGCTAATATGATAGTTCTCTCTCTCTCTCTCTCTCTCTCTCTCTCTCTCTCTCTCTCTCTCTCTCTCTCTCTCTCTCTCTCTCTCTCTCTCTCTCTCTCTCTCTCTCTCTCTCTCTCCCTCTCTCCCTCTCCCTCTCTCTCTCTCTCTCTCTCTCTCGCACTCATGCACACACACACATCACCTCTTTGCGTGTATGTGTGTGGGTGAGGGAGGGAGGGAGGGAAACATTACCAACCTAGGCTCAATCCCTGCCAGCACGGGTGTATGTGCTGTATCATGACATGGTTGCATCATATGATACCTGTGAAGTTCCGGTGCTGGTCTAGCGCATCCAGCTGGTGTCTGAGCCTAGAGAGGGAAAGGAGCGGTCTGCAGCACATCCCCTGTGGAGATGGTACTTTGGCACCAGACGAGAAGGATACACCAACCTCACCCTGATACATGTAAGCCCTGGTGAGGGCTTATGATCTGAAGGCCAGTGTATCAGTCCTAGGGGTTTCAACTTGATCTTCCAGAGAATTTAACCACGGTAGCATAGTGGCTAGACACTGACCTGCTGCACCGGTGGTCTTGGGTTCCACCTGCATCAGGACAAGCATAGTGGCTAGACACTCACCTGCTGCACCGGTGGTCTTGGGTTCCACCTGCATCAGGACACTTTCAAATGTAAAAACAAATGGACTGGGACTTCCAGGTTGACCGTCTAAAATGGCTACCAGCAGATGTCTTTTGAAGTGAAGGCGGCCCGTGTCATATCCTATATGCCCAACACATCTTAGCCATGTCTAGAGTGACCTGTACTTTTACTTATTTACCAAACTGTCACAGTGTTACATATAATTCATGAGAGCTATACAAACCTTATCACATACAGTCAACATGTCAAAGTGTTACATATAATTCATGAGAGCTATACAAACCTTATCACATACAGTCAACATTTCAACATGAGAGCTGTACAAACCTTATCACATACAGTCAACATTTCAACATGAGAGCTATACAAACCTTATCACATACAGTCAACATTTCAACATGAGAGCTATACAAACCTTATCACATACAGTCAACATTTCAACATGAGAGCTATACAAACCTTATCACATACAGTCAACATTTCAACATGAGAGCTATACAAACCTTATCACATACAGTCAACATTTCAACATGAGAGCTGTACAAACCTTATCACATACAGTCAACATTTCAACATGAGAGCTGTACAAACCTTATCACATACAGTCAACATTTCAACATGAGAGCTATACAAACCTTATCACATACAGTCAACATTTCAACATGAGAGCTATACAAACCTTATCACATACAGTCAACATTTCAACATGAGAGCTATACAAACCTTATCACATACAGTCAACATTTCAACATGAGAGCTGTACAAACCTTATCACATACAGTCAACATTTCAACATGAGAGCTATACAAACCTTATCACATACAGTCAACATTTCAACATGAGAGCTATACAAACCTTATCACATACAGTCAACATTTCAACATGAGAGCTGTACAAACCTTATCACATACAGTCAACATTTCAACATGAGAGCTATACAAACCTTATCACATACAGTCAACATTTCAACATGAGAGCTATACAAACCTTATCACATACAGTCAACATTTCAACATGAGAGCTATACAAACCTTATCACATACAGTCAACATTTCAACATGAGAGCTATACAAACCTTATCACATACAGTCAACATTTCAACATGAGAGCTATACAAACCTTATCACATACAGTCAACATTTCAACATGAGAGCTATACAACCTTATCACATACAGTCAACATTTCAACATGAGAGCTATACAAACCTTATCACATGCAGTCAACATTTCAACATGAGAGCTATACAAACCTTATCACATGCAGTCAACATTTCAACATGAGAGCTGTACAAACCTTATCACATACAGTCAACATTTCAACATGAGAGCTATACAAACCTTATCACATACAGTCAACATTTCAACATGAGAGCTATACAAACCTTATCACATACAGTCAACATTTCAACATGAGAGCTGTACAAACCTTATCACATACAGTCACATTTCAACATGAGAGCTATAAAAACCTTATCACATACAGTCAACATTTCAACATGAGAGCTATACAAACCTTATCAATACAGTCAACATTTCAACATGAGAGCTATACAAACCTTATCACATACAGTCAACATTTCAACATGAGAGCTGTACAAACCTTATCACATACAGTCAACATTTCAACATGAGAGCTATACAAACCTTATCACATACAGTCACATTTCAACATGAGAGCTGTACAAACCTTATCACATACAGTCAACATTTCAACATGAGAGCTATACAACCTTATCACATACAGTCAACATTTCAACATGAGAGCTGTACAAACCTTATCACATACAGTCAACATTTCAACATGAGAGCTGTACAAACCTTATCACATACAGTCAACATTTCAACATGAGAGCTATACAAACCTTATCACATACAGTCAACATTTCAACATGAGAGCTATACAAACCTTATCACATGCAGTCAACATTTCAACATGAGAGCTATACAAACCTTATCACATACAGTCAACATTTCAACATGAGAGCTATACAAACCTTATCACATACAGTCAACATTTCAACATGAGAGCTATACAAACCTTATCACATACAGTCAACATTTCAACATGAGAGCTGTACAAACCTTATCACATACAGTCAACATTTCAACATGAGAGCTATACAAACCTTATCACATACAGTCAACATTTCAACATGAGAGCTGTACAAACCTTATCACATACAGTCAACATTTCAACATGAGAGCTATACAAACCTTATCACATACAGTCAACATTTCAACATGAGAGCTGTACAAACCTTATCACATACAGTCAACATTTCAACATGAGAGCTATACAAACCTTATCACATACAGTCAACATTTCAACATGAGAGCTGTACAAACCTTATCACATACAGTCAACATTTCAACATGAGAGCTGTACAAACCTTATCACATACAGTCAACATTTCAACATGAGATCTATACAAACCTTATCACATACAGTCAACATTTCAACATGAGATCTATACAAACCTTATCACATACAGTCAACATTTCAACATGAGAGCTATACAAACCTTATCACATACAGTCAACATTTCAACATGAGAGCTATACAAACCTTATCACATACAGTCAACATTTCTGATGATCTTGTGTGTGTATTATGTTCCAGGAAGTACCAAGGGACAGAAGGCGAGGGCGATGGATTGTCTCAGTTTTCCTGCCCCATCTGTACAGTGATGTTTGATTCCCCGGAGGATTTGAAAAGCCACATGAATTACCACGACGAGACCAAACCGCACAAGTGTGATAAGTGCAGCCGTGGTTTCCGCAGTAAGCATGAACTGCGCAAACATATGCCTGTGCACGACACAAAACACGAATGTCGCTGTGAAATATGCGGTGTGCAGCTACTTACACTTAGCGGCTACAATGCACATTTGAGAGGTCACCGAAATCAGGAGAAAATTCAAGCGAAGTATTTCCCAGAGGTCAAGGAAGATACTGTGCCCACAGAATCAGCAGTGCAGATCTTAGAACGGATGAAGGGCCAGCATGCTAAAACAGAAGCATTATCAGATGCAGAAGCCACACAGGATGGGTCCATTTCCAAAGGCATCCCAAACAAGAAGCCCAGAAACTACAAGTGCCCTCTTTGTGGCATGACGTTTTTCAGTGGAGGAGTCAAATTTCAGATTCATGCCCGAAGAGAACATAAAGAGGCTGAATTTGATAGATGCACAGTCTGCAACAAAACTATTTTTGGCAAAGATAACTTAGAAAGACATCTAAGACAGCATAAAATGTTTGCAGACACATTCACATGCGACGAATGTGGCAAGGTATTCCGCCGAAAATTTGCTTTACAAGTTCACAAAAAAATGCACACTTTCAAGAAATTTGTGAAATGTGATATTTGTGGACAGGAGTTCCGCTTTGTTTCTGAGGTAGAGAAACACAAGAACAAGACACACAGATATGACAAGCTCATCAACATTTATAGATGCAGTATCTGCGGTCAGAAGTTTCCCATGCTGAGTCACCTGAGCGTTCATTGTTACTGTCATAACAATCCAGAGGCAAAACCATTTGAGTGCGACATGTGCAAGGTGTCCTATCAAACGAGCGTGGATCTAAAGAAGCATATATACGAGGCACATGATGATCTGATTAAAAAAGTCAGCGACTCCTCTTTCATTCTTGGTCCAGATGATAACCCTGTCACATTCCCCGCGGCACCGTTTTCAGATAAATTTGGAGCCTCTGCTGGTAAGGTTAAGTTGAATAAGGAGAAAGTGGAAAATATAGCTCAGAGTAATGATCATGGTGCAGCTGACGAAACGAAACCTGAATTAAAGTTGGAGAAGAATGAGGATTCAAATGAGGACACGGAAACAGAAATGTTGCCAGGCGATAACGATAAAACAGAAGCCATGGGTTCAGTTGAGAAAATTCTTCGTGGAAAGATGACATTGCCAAGTAATGTAGAGGCGTATAACTTAGCGACACAACAGTTCTATCACCAAACCAAGTTTTTGAAGCGTTATGTTTGTGAAGTGTGCCAGAAAGCCTTTTCATCAAATTCAGATTTAAAGACTCACAGAAGAACACACAGTGGCGAGACACCTTTCAAGTGTGATTACTGCGAGCGTAGTTTCAAACAGCGGGGTCACCGGAAGCTGCACATTCAGGTGGTTCATACCAAGGAAATGCCGTACAAATGTGACCAGTGCGACTCGGCTTTCCCCACACGCTATCGTTACCAGATTCATATTAAACGCCACGCAGGTGTGAGAGAGCATCAGTGTGCTTACTGTGATAAAAATTTCTACACACTTGGCAAACTCAACGAACATAAGAAAAAGAGGCATTCTGATGATTGGATAGCGGAGCAGAGAGAAAAGGATGACGCAGTGGAATAACTTGCTTGTTCTCAAAGTACCCAAAGGGTAATAGTGCGAGTAATTAAGAAGTACTGCCACTGAAAGCACAGTAGGCATATCCTTCTGCAGGGACTATTTTTCCAGTTTATAGAAGTTTTCCTTTGGATTCTGTTTGTGCTAGACAGTCAACCTATATCAGTCTGTGTATATTTTAAAATGTTGTTCATTAAGAGAGTTAACTTTGGGTAGAAGCTGAACACTAGTAGACTTAGTTGTGTGGTCATGTCAGATTGCTACTGACTACAGCTCCGGGTAGAAGTTGGGCAGTAGCAGATACAACTTCAGATAGAAGTTGGATGCTAGTAGACTGTTGTGATTTACATGTGATAATGTTGGATAGTTGCAGAATACAACTCTGGGTAGAAGTTGGACAGTCACAGACTACATCTGTGTGTAGAAGTTGAACAGTAGCAGGCTACAGCTGTGTGTAGAAGTTTAACAGTAGCAGGCTACATAATATTAACTCCCCATTTTATTTCTCTTCATTAACTTATCTTTTTAATGAAAAAGTGTCTTCATCCTATAAATATTCACGATGTATACCTTCTTATGCCTCTTGCATTGTGAGTTTCTGTAATCTGTGTATATATTACCTTTTCTTGCCTCATTTTGCTTCAGAATTTTAGAGCTACTTATTTCCATGGAACTGTATGGCCTCATGACTATGTTAAGCATATCTCAGTTATGGCATATTCATGATGATATTTGAAGGTGCCATAATTACTGGTGTGCCATCGTAGTAGACTGATGTTCTCAAGATCTGAAGCAAACAGAATTTGTTAATTTGCAACAGAACCAATTGCTTGTTAATAGTTATATTTTTTTGTTTACTAAATTGATAGCACTGCAGGCATACTTAACCATGCTTGGTCTTATGCCGTAGATATCGAAAGATGTGGTTGGACATATTCCCTTTACACACTGGTTGTGCACACACTAGTGCTGTCCCCTTGCCTGTATATTCTAACCGTACAATATTCTATTCCACATTGCAAGTTTCGTATTGGTTTCTACCTGGTCTGCTGTGCAAATATAATTGATTCCTAATGTTGTTGAGGGCACTGCATGTTCAGCAGGAAGGA
Source organism: Cepaea nemoralis (assembly GCA_014155875.1). NCBI lineage: Eukaryota > Metazoa > Mollusca > Gastropoda > Stylommatophora > Helicidae > Cepaea > Cepaea nemoralis. The sequence goes on along the minus strand of JACEFZ010005898.1, from coordinate 178,300 downwards.
AGACTAAATTAGGAGTTTGTTTTATGTTGTGAAATCTGTATCTGTAGAGTTGTTATATGTTAGACAATGTGTGTGCATGGCCAACAAATGTTGTTTTAAGGTTACATTGAACCCTTGATGAAAATATGTACTCATACACCATGTTTGTATGTCCAGGTGCAGTTATTCTTTGGGCTCTAACAGTTATAGCTGCTCCAATGTGATTTTGTATCTGAGTAACTTTGCCTTATTCTGAGGTACCATGCCTACTACCACTGAAGCTCCATTCTACAGAAGTCCTCTATCAGTTTACATAAAAGAGGCCGAATTGTAGAGTCACATTCCAAAATTATCGGTGTTGTAAAAGTACCATTTTGAATGTATGCAATTTAGTTTGTTTGGGAGTTGATATAAGTTAAGGGAAAACACAAATAACTTACATATGTTCAGCTGTTGAAGGAAATAACATTGTGGCTCTTAATGAAATACCTGACAGTGAGTGATCTCATCAAGCCTGGCAGTGAGTGATCTCATCAAGCCTGGCAGTGAGTGATCTCATCAAGCCTGGCAGTGAGTGATCTCATCAAGCTTGGCAGTGTGTGATCTCATCAAGCCTGGCAGTGTGTGATCTCATCAAGCCTGGCAGTGTGTGATCTCATCAAGCCTGGCAGTGTGTGATCTCATCAAGCCTGGCAGTGTGTGATCTCATCAAGCTTGGTAGTGTGTGCTTGCAGACACTCCCCACATTAGATGCAGGCTACTTTCACCTTTGAACCTGTTTGCTCACATGTATTATTGAAAAACATGTCAACAGCAAACCTTGTTGTCTGTGTATTCTGCAGGCAGACACAGAATTCAAGAAGACCACTAATTGTAAAAGCTGTTAGTTTGCAGTTGGCTTCACATCAGTGTATAGTCAGTTCGGTTCCAGGAGTTTCTTCTAGTGCCACATTGAATGGATTCTGGAACAAGTTAATTGCTGTCTGATGGCCATGACACTCTGGTCATCCTTTTCTGAATTTTTCTTCTGAAGGTTCCGCTGCTTAGTATCTCCTTTGGCTGTGGCTGATAGCATATTGTACTAGTAAAATACCAATTTCCAGAGTAGAAACCTGCTTGGGTCTGTAAGTGTTAAGGCCATCACATTTTGTAGGCATAAGTACATTAATTGATTTGGTGGTCAGTCTTTCCTCTCTTAGTGAACTGCAAGTGGTGTCTGACCACACTTATGCCATTCTCACCGTAACCTAACAATGACACCAATGTGCTTGCTCATTCAGCATTAGTTCATAGGACATTCTGACAGTTTCCTTGACTGTTCATAAAACACACAGTACAGTTTAGCTTTAGACACTCTCTCATCAGTTAACACATCTGATACCGAGTTTCCTTTGTCTTATAAATCTCTAGGTACAATAGAAAGATAGTTTGTTACATTAGCCAAGAGAAATAACCAAAAAGCACTTTAGTTTGAGGATATTCTTGATACTTAACAGAAACCACGATATACAATTAAAGCATGCTTTCCCGTTGTAAATTTGAATAATGAAAACACAAACAATAGGTGACATGATTTATTGCGTGGCATGTTTTGCTGTATCTCTTTCAGGTGCAGACAACAGACAGTAATAAATCAATGTACACTAAAGCAACACATTGAATCCTTACAACTGAAATACACTAAATGCATAGTCCCGTGTTTCAAAATGTATATTATGGTAGTTTTGAACTGTCATGTCATTTTGTTTAGATAATCAAGGTTTACACATGTGTATCACAGCTGTCTCTGAAGATTTCAACAAATTACGATTTTGTAAAACATGGGAAGCCTGGAGGTCAGCCAACGGCATGTCAGCCAACGGCATGCAGTGAGAGACGCTGGATGTTTTCTGTTTGTTGGTTTCATGGGGCTGTCCAGAATATTCTCATCTCAAAATCAGATCAAAGCTAAACAATCTTCTCTAAATAGGTGAAAACAGTGAACACACCAAACAGTGTTTTAAAATTCAGGTAACAATTATCAACATACCAGACATGATCTTTTAAAAACCACGAAGAAACTATCAACATATAAAAAAGTCTTCTCTGAATCAGCTCTGCCGTAATCAAGTTGAAACTTTCTAGGACCATCACATCTTTATAGGCCTGAGTGTATGGAGGAATGAATAGGTGGCTAGTCTCTCCCTCCTGCAGCGAATGAAGAGAGCTGACATGGAACCCTTGCCTGACCACATTCATGCCATGGTCAGTGTAACATCCTAACTGTTACCAACTTGCCTGACCACATTCATGCCATGGTCAGTGTAACATCCTAACTGTTACCAACTTGCCTGATAAAATCTTCTGTAAATCATGTAAAAACTATCTACACACCAAGAACAGTCTAAATCATGTTTAAACTAAATACACACCAAGAACAGTCTCTAAATCATGTAAAAACTATCTGCACACCAAGAACAGTCTCTAAATCATGTAAATACACACCAAGAACAGTCTCTAAATCATGTAAAAACTATCTGCACACCAAGAACAGTCTTTAAATCATGTTAAAACTATCTACACATCAAGAACAATGTTTAAATAATGTTGAAACTACACACCAAGAACAATGTTAAAATCATGTTAAAACTACACACCAAGAACAAAGTTTAAATCATGTTAAAACTATCTACACACCAAGAACAATGTTTACATCATGTTAAAACTATCTACACACCAAGAACAATGTTTAAATCATGTTAAAACTGTCTACACACCAAACACAATTTTCTCTAAATCAGGAAAACCTAACACACCAGCATCTTGGCTTTCATTGAGTTTGTTCCCTTACGGTTCAACACTGTCTTTGCTTTGCTGTGGTTCTGCAGATGTCTCCAGCAGGACTAAATAAGCGGCCGTTTCTTGCCACTCCATCCAAGATCTTGTTTTTGGTAAGCTTTTAGCTGCAGGTTTCAAGAACTGAATTGCGTTACTTTAGTATTTCAGCAGCAAACAAGTTTAACAGATGATGACAAAATATGTGTACAAAACAAATGCCAGAATGTATTGTGATAATGATATAAACAAAATGTTAGCAATGTTTAAAAAGTAAACACGCATGTATTGTTTTGTGCTCATAGTAGTGGAAAAAAGTAGAAAATGGAGGACGCACTAGAAAACATACAAACTGAAAACTGTAGTTGCCGACCAGGTTTGAACCTGTCACCTCCAAATGATGATAGCACCTCGCTGCAGGAACGAGTGTACTTCAGTGCATGACCAACTAGACACACATAAAAAGGTGTTTTCATTAGCCAGGTCTATCGTCCACATGAACCCACAACTATGTCTACATTAGCCAGGTCTATCGTCCACATGAACCCACAACTATGTCTACATTAGCCAGGTCTATCGTCCACATGAACCCACAACTATGTCTACATTAGCCAGGTCTATCGTCCACATGAACCCACAACTATGTCTACATTAGCCAGGTCTATCATCCACATGAACCCACAACTTATGTCTACATTAGCCAGGTCTATCGTCCACATGAACCCACAAGTTATGTCTACATTAGCCAGGTCTATCGTCCACATGAACCCACAGTTATGTCTACATTAGCCAGGTCTATCGTCCACATGAACCCACAGTTATGTCTACATTAGCCAGGTCTATCGTCCACATGAACCCACAGTTATGTCTACATTAGCCAGGTCTATCGTCCACATGAACCCACAGTTATGTCTACATTAGCCAGGTCTATCGTCCACATGAACCCACAAGTATGTCTACATTAGCCAGGTCTATCGTCCACATGAACCCACAACTATGTCTACATTAGCCAGGTCTATCGTCCACATGAACCCACAACTATGTCTACATTAGCCAGGTCTATCGTGCACATGAACCCACAAGTTATGTCTACATTAGCCAGGTCTATCGTCCACATGAACCCACAAGTTATGTCTACATTAGCCAGGTCTATCGTCCACATGAACCCACAAGTTATGTCTACATTAGCCAGGTCTATCGTCCACATGAACCCACAAGTTATGTCTACATTAGCCAGGTCTATCGTCCACATGAACCCACAAGTTATGTCTACATTAGCCAGGTCTATCGTCCACATGAACCCACAGTTATGTCTACATTAGCCAGGTCTATCGTCCACATGAACCCACAGTTATGTCTACATTAGCCAGGTCTATCGTCCACATGAACCCACAACTATGTCTACATTAGCCAGGTCTATCGTCCACATGAACCCACAAGTTATGTCTACATTAGCCAGGTCTATCGTCCACATGAACCCACAAGTTATGTCTACATTAGCCAGGTCTATCGTCCACATGAACCCACAAGTTATGTCTACATTAGCCAGGTCTATCGTCCACATGAACCCACAGTTATGTCTACATTAGCCAGGTCTATCGTCCACATGAACCCACAAGTTGTGTCTACATTAGCCAGGTCTATCGTCCACATGAACCCACAGTTATGTCTACATTAGCCAGGTCTATCGTCCACATGAACCCACAGTTATGTCTACATTAGCCAGGTCTATCGTCCACATGAACCCACAGTTATGTCTACATTAGCCAGGTCTATCGTCCACATGAACCCACAGTTATGTCTACATTAGCCAGGTCTATCGTCCACATGAACCCACAGTATGTCTACATTAGCCAGGTCTATCGTGCACATGAACCCACAGTTATGAAATATGCACAGAATGTGTATCTAACCAGTTGGCACTCATAGAGCTAGAATGTATTTATTTATTAACAGTTTTAGTGGCATTAAAAGGTTCCGCAACTGGTATTTCTAGCAATGTTTCAAGGAAACTAGACATTAACTTTAACACTGGAAGCTGCTGTTGCAGAAGTTCTGGATAACTCTGTGACTAGATGTTGAGGTTCTCAGACTTCATACCTTGAAACAAAGCTGCCAGTAAGTTTATTTTTGTGTGTTTATCCAATTAGAGCAGAATTCTCATACATACATAAATAGGTTTGACACAAGATATTATAGATGTCATGAACAATCCAGACCACAGAGTAAGCCTATTGATTCCAATTTCTTCAACATTTCATGACTCATTGTCTAACATTATCATTGATTCATTCAGAACTGGCCATGCACAATTTTACAATAAGTGGTTCTTATCTCTGACAAAAACTATGGAACTGCACTATTAATACACAGTTGTGCAGATTCTTTCTGTCAAAGCTGAACAAAAGATTTGATGGAAATGTAAATGTTGAAAGTGCCAGTTTGGTCAATGAATATCAGTTTGTGATCACTAATTAATGAGCAATGTTTTAAGAGAAGCCGTCTGTAATGGCACATCATATGTCACAGACCCGTGAACTTTCTATCACAGAAGATTGGGAAGTTCACATAGGTGTCGTGATGTCTGCATTTATCTATTTCAATCATACTCATTCTGTAAAGACAGTATTTCTTTGTGCAAGGCCATTAATACGAGGGGAAGTCAATAAGTAAGTCACAAATCTTCTTCTTCAGCGTTCCGAGCCATTGAGGTTCTTTGCTGCAGATACAATCCGTCTCCATTCGTCTCTCTGGTTGACCTTCTCTTGCCTGTCATTGATTCCAAGTGCTTGTAGGTCTGTATATATATATATATATTATCTCTCCACCATCTTCTTGTTCTACCTCGGGGTCTACAGTAATTTATTTAAATAAGTCAGTCCGAATTCAAGGCTTATGTATCGGTTTCGTAACAAAATAGTTTTTACAAAGGTGGGGATGTTAACCCACGCTTCAACCCCCAACCTGGAGGACCAGGGTGTTTCTCTTTGTCTGTTCTCTACCCTTTGACCTGTCCGGCTTGAGAGGCCCTGCTGGTAGCTACGCTACCACCGGTATAGCTCTCGGGGTAATTGAGAAACTCAAGCTCCCCCACCACGACAAGGTGGAAACACCATCAGGGGAGAAAGTCACAGATAGCTGTAGAAAAATAACTAAATATGATAACTTGAAACCAGTTTATTTGTATACATACATTGTCCCTTTATTTCTCAACATAATTTCCACCAACATTGATGCACTTATCCCATCGTTTTATCAGCCTTCCCAAACTGACTGCATAGAACTGCGTGCTCTGTTTTCTAAACCACGTTTTCACTTCACATTTAACTTCGGCGTTATTCACGAAATGTCTCCCGCCAAGGTGGGTTTTCAGTGGACCAAAAAGGTGTAAGTCGCTGGGGATTAAGTCGAGGATGTAAGGTGGATGTTCCAGAATTTCCCACCTTAGTTGGTTAATTTTCTCCTGAGTTAATCGAGCCGTATGTGGTCTCGCATTGTCCTGAAGAAGTAACATGCCTCTAGTCAGCATTCCTGAACATTTTCTTCGAATTGCATCATGCAGCATCAATAGAACTTCACAGTGCGATTCAGAATTCACATTGTCACCTTTCTTCTTGAAATTGGCTAAAAGCACTCCTTGACAATCCCAGAACACTGTCAGCAAAACCTTACCTGCTGATGGCGTAACCTTGCATTTTTGGACACAAGGGGAAGTAGTGATGTTTCCATTGCATTGACAATTTTTCTACCCAGCTATGCACCGCTTGACGAGACTAACATTTGTCAGCATAAACAGGAAGCATTTCCTTATGAATGTCCTTTGCAGGCAGTCCTTTTGCCCACAAAAAACACATAACAGCATGTTGCTCTTTGGTTGTACACTCCATAAGTACATTCACCATTTTGTTTATGCGCTGTGCATGCGCATGAGACACCAAGCACCACCTGTCGAACGGGAATATAAAGTTCGATGTTGCTGTCACCTAATGGCACCTGTAGAAAACACCAACCACATTTACCTGCCATCCCACTGAACTGTGACTTACTTATTGACTCGCCCTCGTACATTTCTACAACCACCAGTAACATACTATCTGTAGTAGTTATTTGTGTAAGAATTTTTCTATAATTGTTTACTACAGGCGCTCAGTATTTTTCTATGGTGGATATAATTCTTCCTGAAATGTCTAAAATAATTTGTAATGGGAAAATAAAAGTAAATTAGTGACGTTTGCTGTTGGTAGTACTAGAGGCTGGACTTTGTGGAAAAGATCAAGTTAAATCACTACTTTGTGTTACTGATTGTGAGACAGTGGCATTGTCACTGTTATGTATGACAGGTGAGTTATGTGTCTTAGGCGAGGATGAGACAGTTACACTTAACAATATACACATTTATATCCCCTTACAATGAAGTACAATTAGGAATATGAAGTTGACTACAGAAATCACCAACTTACTGACACTGATAGTGACATAAAATCTGAAATCATAACAAAGAATGTATGGCAGGAATGCCTGCTTGTTCATAAAATACTCACTCGGGTTCTTAAACCTTTTTTCCCCAGGAATGCTACCTGGTCAAAAAAGCACGCTAAAGCCAGATGTGTAGGCCTACGGGTTTCGGCCCAAGGGCGCATAACTTAGACAGAAAGCAATCACATCTGAAAAAACACTCCGCATGAATGCAAAGAAGAAGAAGACACCTTTTTTCGGGGTATTGCCTGCTTGGACATTGAAAACTAATATATTAAAACACAATATATGAATATCAAGAAACTAAACTGTTTGCCTCTTCCGAATGTCCTTTCGTATCATATTTTTGCGTTTGTAACATGTTTAACAGTTATTTTGATGGGTAGTTGATATTTACCACTTTTAGCCGCGGATAAGGATGATGCCCCAACATATAACTATTTGCCATTATTGCAGTAATCACATTTTATTCTGTGGTCTATCTGATAATCAAATCATGTACTAAACAACAATGGTTACAACCAAAGGCTTGTATTTTATGGGTTGTGTCTACATTTGACAACCGCTCCCATCACACATGATGTGTTTCATCATGGATTCCATAGTTTCCTGTGCAAAGCAGTACATGTTTGGACATACAGGAAGTCATTGATTGACTTATGTTGATTTCCTGGGCTTAGATTAAGAGGGTGGGAATGATTGATTTGAGCTTCCAGAGTGCTGTTTTATTGCTGCTCCGTGTATTTGTTGCAAGTCTTTGACAAGAACACGTCACTAATGCAACTTCATTACACAGTCACAACACTGGGTTACCAGATCATATGTATTCATGTTCACACATTCAAGAGACAAGAAATATATGTTATAGGACACACTAGACAACAAATATTGATGTTCACACGTTCAAGAGACAAGAAGTATATGTTATAGGACACACTAGACAACAAATATTGATGTTCACACGTTCAAGAGACAAAAGTGTATGTTCGACAACTCACTAGACAACAAATATTGATGTTCACACGTTCAAGAGACGAGAAGTATATGTTAGAGAACACACTGGACAACAAATATTGATGTTCACACGTTCAAGAGACAAGAAGTATATGTTAGAGGACACACTGGACAACAAATATTGATGTTCACACGTTCAAGAGACAAGAAGTATATGTTAGAGGACACACTGGACAACAAATATTGATGTTCACACGTTCACACGTTCAAGAGACAAGAAGTATATGTTAGAGAACACACTAGACAACAAATATTGATGTTCTCACGTTCAAGAGACGAGAAGTATATGTTAGAGAACACACTAGACAACAAATATTGGTGTCACAACGTTCAAGAGACAAGAAGTATATGTTAAAGAACACACTAGAAAACAAATATTGATGTTCACATGTTCAAGAGACAAGAAGTATATGTTAGAGGACACACTAGACAACAGAAATGTTGAAAGCTTTTGTTGTAACATTGAATTTGAGCTTCCAAAACATGCTATATTCACTGGAGGACCTAGTATATTTGTGTGTCAGGTTGATGACCTTTTCTGCTGGTGGTTTTGATTCTGGAGCACCCACAGCTTTTAATATTTCTGTTATCTACTTTGTTCACTTCTGTCACCTTGTGTAAGGCAGTGCTTGTGAATGTATCTACCTCATTTCTTTGGTGTGTTCCCCTCTGTTCTCAACTTCCCTGAATAGACATCTGAATTATGGCCTACTTAGTCTTAGATGATCATGTGTTTTTCAAAGAAATTGCTTGAGCAGTAAGACAAACAAAAGAACAGATAAAATTGATTCAGATTCCTTAACTGATTCTGTACGCAACATCTTGCATTTGATCCACTTGCTGTTTAATTTTGCCATAAACATTAGATTGAGGATTAGTTTCATGGTATTTCTCATTCCACTTTTACGTATTATTCAAATTTAGTTTAGCTTTGGTGTAAATGTCACATAAATTGATAGAATATCGTTTATGTTTTTTTTTTTTGGTGAGACTTATACAGTGATCAACATTTTGCAAACAGGAATAGTTTATTAATGGCATTCTGATCTTCTATTTGTTGAAGAAACCTTTGAAGTTTGACATCTACAATAAGTCACAGAAAGTTACTTTAATGGTAATTTCATTTAAATAAATTTTAAATGGTTTTACAGCTTTCAAATTCACATCTAGGACGGATTTTAAAAATTGATCTTGGCTGGCAGGTCGGCAGAGTCTAAAAGTAAAATGCATAATAGGAAATGTCTTTGGGAAGTAATGGTGTGAAATCGACTCATTACCCCTTGATTGTTTTATAAAATATGTGAATAACACCATATGTCCATTGTGCCCCAGGGTGTATAAAGAAGCCCTTGACTTACTTACAGCTTTACATTGTTATTAACCACGGTAAATTTTGTTGATTGCTGATTTGTGAAATGGGACTTTTCCCTCTGTCAAGTCTTTATATATATATAACAGTAAACAGATCTGCAGTGTCCAACCATTTGCCTGTAATTGTGTAGAATGCTTCATTCTTTACAAATCTTAAGCATAATATTATAGCAAATGTAAATTATATGGGTACTGATGTTTCAAGTTTTATAAAAAGAATTCCAGCTACGTCAATTAATGGAGGCCATCAATAGTGCATCTTTGAATTCAAAAAATATTTTTAACTAAAAGTTGCACAGCATGTGTTGATTTTGTCGCAGTCCCAGACTTTTTGTATAGTCCATGCCGTCTAATGATCATTTATGTCCACAGCCTTCTGTCCTGTGTATTTTTTATCATTTCTGATACTGATGTTCCTCCTTGCTATGTTGTCAAACTGTCTAGTATCTTCTCTTTTGGTCTCCCCTACAAACTTTCCCATTGACATGTTGTACTCCAGTTTTCCCCTTTTGGTCTCCCCTACCAAACTTTCCCATTGACATGTACTCCAGTTTTCCCCTTTTGGTCTCCCCTACCAAACTTTCCCATTGACATGTTGTACTCCAGTGTTCCCCTTCCCATGACATGCCTAAAGAGTGTGAATTGTCTTCTTGTGATGAGTATCCAGGTTTCCTTATGAGTCCATATATCTTTATTACCCTTGTCATCTCTCCTTGTTGTCATCATTCTTCTATAAAACCAAATCTCTGCAGCTTTCACATCATTTCTCACTCATCTGATTATTGTCCATGTGTCACTTTCATACATCAGAATTGATTCAATGTAACCCTTAAGAACTCATCTCAATTAACAGCGATAAATTGCATACAATATTTTTCATCTTGTGAAATGCTGCCTTCGCTAGGGCTATTCTATTTTTAGTTTCATTAATACATTCTTCCATCTGCCCAACTAAGTAGGACTAAATCTCATAGCAGCAGTAGTGTAAACATTATGTTATATTTCTAAATACCTAGTAATTAGCCTGACTGCATGACATGTCTGTTATTACTATTTCAAAGTATAGGCTTGTCTACATTGTGTGTCATTTGTTTGGAAGAAGCTGATAATCCTTGTCAGTTGCACACAATTAAATTTCTATTTGGTTGAATATCTGAATGTATGGAGGTGTGTCATAGTTGTGACTTTGTCATATTGAAATGATTATTCAGGAGTGAATAATGTTTTTGTAACAATGTATGATCAGTCTGGTTAGCTGTGAACAGGTAGTAGTTGACAGCTGTGTCCTCTGTGACAGAGTTACAGCTCCTCCATAGATGTGGCAATGATGTGTAGGGTCTGTTATTGATAGTGGTGTGTGTGGTGATAACAGTTTGTGCCTAAACTGAGTATTGGTGTTTGCCTCCCAGTAACATACTATGATAGTCTACACTGAGAGTAGATTCTTCCTTCTGAGTAACAATACTACGATAGTCTACTACTGAGCGTAAATTCCTCCCTCTGAGTAACAATACTACAATAGTCTACACTGAGTGTAGATCTCTCTCTGAGTAACAATACTACGATAGTCTGCACTGAGTGTAGATTCCTGTCTCCAGTAACACTACTACGATAGTCTACACTGAGTGTAGGTTCCTCCCTCCAGTAACAATGCTATGATAGTCTACACCAGTGGTTCTCAACCGGTGGGGAATCCCCCCCCCCCTCAGGGGGGAATTTTAGGGTTTCCAGGGGGGGGGGGGGATGAAGACCATTTCAAGATTGCGTTAATACAATAACCGATTACTTGATATTGTTTTTCCCTTCATACTTTACAGTTAAGCACGTCTCATCCTTCTAAAATTCATTTTATACAGTAAGTAGACCCACAAATCATGTTTTATGTGGATGTCTAGACTTGTTTTAGTATGTGCTATTAAATTTACCTTACATTTTACGCATACTGTGTAGGGGTGGGGGGGATTTTTAGATAGGAAATATGAAGGGGGGGGGGGGGATGACGTTCTGAAAATACGGTGAAGGGGAGCACGGGCCAAAAAAGGTTGAGAACCACTGGTCTACACTGATTGTTGATTTCTCCCTCCAGTAATAATACTGTGATAGTCTACACCGATTGTTAATTCCTCCGTCCAGTAACAATACTATGATAGTCTTCACTGAGTAGATTCCTCTCTCTCTGTGTAACAATATTATGTTAGTTAGCCTACACTGAGTAGATTCCTCCCTCTGAGTAACAATATTATGATTGTTACCTTCACTGAGTAGATTCCTCTCTCTGTGTAACAATATTATGATAGTCTACACTGAGTAGGTTCCTCTCTCTGTGTAACAATATTATGATAGTCTACACTGAGTAGATTCCTCTCTCTGTGTAACAATATTATGATAGTCTACACTGAGTAGGTTCCTCTCTCTGTGTAACAATATTATGATAGTCTACACTGAGTAGGTTCCTCTCTCTGTGTAACAATATTATGATAGTCTACACTGAGTAGGTTCCTCTCTCTGTGTAACAATATTATGATAGTCTACACTGAGTAGGTTCCTCTCTCTGTGTAACAATATTATGATAGTCTACACTGAGTAGATTCCTCTCTCTGTGTAACAATATTATGATAGTCTACATTGAGTAGATTCCTCTCTCTGTGTAACAATATTATGATTGTTACCTTCACTGAGTAGATTCCTCTCTCTGTGTAACAATATTATGATAGTCTACACTGAGTAGGTTCCTCTCTCTTTGTAACAATATTATGATAGTTAGCCTACACAGAGTAGATTCCTCCCTCTGAGTAACAATATTATGATTGTTACCTTCACTGAGTAGATTCCTCCCTCTGAGTAACAATATTATGATTGTTACCTTCACTGAGTAGATTCCTCCCTCTGAGTAACAATATTATGATTGTTACCTTCACTGAGTAGATTCCTCCCTCTGAGTAACAATATTATGATTGTTACCTTCACTGAGTAGATTCCTCCCTCTGAGTAACAATATTATGATTGTTACCTTCACTGAGTAGATTCTTCTTGCTGAGTAACAACTGATAGTTAGCCTACACTGCGTGTAGATTCCTTCCTCTGAGTAACAATATTATGATAGTTAACCTACATTAACTAAAAATAGAAGATCCTCGCTTCTGGGGTTAAGTAGCAACTGACGCTCATCGTCGGCCGCGATCCGCACTGAAGACAGTGTCAGGCAGGGAGTCTGACTGTAGTACATGCTTACATAGGTCCAGACACTTACGATTGACAGATGTACACGCTCATACAGGTCCAGACACTTGATTCTCAGCTGAGGGATATGGCTGAACGCCTCTAAGTAAAATCCCCCAGATGTGAGGGCCTGGCCGCTACTCACCTCCTGCTCTTAGAGGTTTGATGCTGAGCCGGCAGCATCTGCAGCCTACCTTGTTCCAGACGTACTGGTTATCCTTTCCTCTGGAGAAAACAAGGCAAGGCTTAGAGAGGGATCATGCTGCATGGGCAACACATGTTCTCTGACTCCATGCCCAGGTGTTGTGCGATGGAATTCTAGCTCTAGTTCTAATCCACATACTTTCATCTGTAAAGACGGCAAGGTGCCACTTAGCCTGCATTGAGTGTAGATTCCTCCCTCACAGTAATAATATTATGATAGTTAGACTACACTGAGTGTAGATCTCTGAGTAACAATATTATGATAATTAGACTACACTGAGTGTAGACACCTCCCTCTAAGTAACAATATTATGAGGGTTAGACTACACTGAGTGTAGATGCCTCCCTGCCAATAACAATACCATGATAGACTACACTGAGTGTAGATTCCTCTCTCCAGTAACAATAATTTTAATAGTGTAAATATTACATTATATATTGCATTATTCTATATCCAGATTATGTGTCGTTTAATGATGAACTTGTGTAATGTATTGGTATAAAATCATCTTCTCAGTTAAACATTGCATGATTATTTTCAGATTATAATCATTGTTGGGTAAACTATCCGCCTACTGTTGTGGATATTTTGGGTTGTATCCACCAGTGAGGTAGCTCTGATTCAACATAGTAGCATGTGTTTGCATGCATGTGTACATGTGTGCTTGGGTTTAGTTTCCAAACATTGAAGACCACACTTTTTTCCTCTTCATACCAGGATTATAGAAGCAAAAAGACAAATTAAACTTTTATAAAATAACAAAACATGCTGTTTTTGATGGGTATTCATTGTAAATAATTATTCTGTATCTTTTTAAATTTTATTTTTGTCTTATAACTGGTTGTAAATGTGCTTTTTACTCTTATCCAGTCATTGTCTGACAGTTTGTAAACTTCTTTTTCCTGTTTTCATGTTATAATGCTTGTTATATTTGTAGTGGTGTGGGAACTAGTGCAGGTAACAATTGGAGTCCAGCTTCCTTTACAGCATTAGCTTTTATTTCTATTCCTAGCCATTTCACTTTTGCAGTGACTCATGATTTGATTGTTGTTATATAAATATTACAATTATCTATCTGTCTTTAATATATGCATGATGAATATATCTGATTTCTTTGTGCTTTTATAAAACCTGTTGAGTGTATGTGTTACTCTTTATTTGGAGACTCTTAAATGGTGTATATTATGCCATACATACCTTTGTAACATTTTTTAGTAAGATAATGAACAGCTCAATGGTTGGACTTATGTGGCTGTGGTTTCTGCTACAAACCCAAGTTACAGAATTGCTTTAGCCATCATGTGTTGTTAAAAGATACCAGGGCTGTCCCTGAATTTGGAAAGAGAAGAGGACTTTCTCATCCACCTCATAATGCAGTGACAATGTATGTGATTCCTGAACATATTTCACCTTTATGACAGTATCTTCTGTGGGACTACTGTGTTCTTTATTAATCCTTTTGTAAGTTGTTCTATCGATATGTCATTTAAAGACCAGATGGACACATAATCAGACTGCTACTAGTACCATTACTATTGGGACTCTTCACTGGCTGTTGAAGAGGACAGAGCACATATGGGAATGTTCTGAGTATTCTGATGTCGTTACTTGACTCAACTCAAATGGTAATTTTAAAATAGCATTTTTAATTATACAAAGTTCATTCAGTTACATTTATGTACAGTGAACTGCCATCACTTTGCTGGAATGTAAACGGCATATGTTTGAGTATTCTTTTACTGTTTTTACAAACAGGTCTCACGCCAGTGTATGTACACCTGTAGGTTGTCAGTCTGCCTTTGCTGTGCATATATTTGCATACAATCTATTGTTGTTAAGAACAAGTCTTACTTCAGTGTATGCACACTAGATTCTGTCTTCCGTTCTGGTGCATACATTTGCATATATTATTACTTTAATGTGCTGTAATGTCTAACAACAACATTTAGAAATATCAGAGGTGCCATGATAGAATTAGAGAATATCTGTGGAATTATGTGTGTCAGACTTCAGTCTTGCATGCAAGCAGCATTGAAAGGCCACCTCAGGAATTAGGACTGCTTGTGTAAATAATCTAGTAAATTTTATAGTAACCATTAGAATACCATTTTAAAATCATCTAAAAGTCTCATGAAAGGATTCTCAGTTTAGTATTTTCAGTAAAATCATAAATGTGTGTGGAAGTGTGTTCACTAAGGATTATTTGTAATATGGTGTTTTTGGAACAGTGTTTGGTATTTGTGAAACTATGTTTGTGAAACAAATACTGAAACCAACTCAATGTGAAATAGTTTGTGAATTACTGTGTGCTGTTTGTAAAATGTTGTTGACACGTGTGAAACAGCATATATGAAGTTTATGAACAGACTTGACACGTATGAATCAGTCTATATGATGTTTGTGAAACAGACTATGATATTTGTGAAACAGACTTTGATCATATTTGATATGAAATTTGAACAACAATGATATTGTATTTTTAAAACAGTGTATTTTATGAAACAGAGTATAACAGTTGTGAAAATACATTTGATCTTTGTGGACGTATGTATATCAGGGAAGCTGTGTGTTGGGTTGGGTGTGTTGATGTTAGTGGAGCATTGTGCTGATGTTTGATAAAGAGCATACACTGTTTGAGACATAGTATATGTCTATTTGTGAAGACGTATACATGAAATCTGATGTTAATGAAACAATATGATTGAACTCTGTTAAATTGTTTATGATATTTTAAAAAAAAAACAAATTGAATGATAATTGTGACACAACCAACATCTGTAAAACTACAACATTATGCGACATTACAAATAGTTTTTGTGAAAATATGTATGGTATTCGTGAAAGAATATGTGAAATATTGTATGATATTTACAAACTGGTGTATACAGTTTATGAAATAGTTTGCTGTATGTGCAGATTGACATACACAGATTTTAAGTTTAGTTTATTCAGTTGAGGGTCAATCCTCATGGACAAACTTGTGTATTTGGCTTCTTGCATGCTGTTTCCTTCCCAAACTTTGTGTCTACAAAAGTTGCTTCTTGTGAATGTTCACATCACTGATTGCTATATATGACATTTTCATTGACTAATGCCTGTATGTAATGGGTGTTAAATGGTTGCTAGAGTTACCAGCATGGAGCTTACGGTAAGAATTGCTGTAAGCCTATACAGACAAGAGATAACAAAGAGTTTTAAAAAAAAGGTTTAAATGGAAGAGGATCGACTTCATTGTGACATGTTGTCTCATATGGCTTGGTCTCTTTCTGAAAAGCTGTCTGCTGAAATCATTGCACATGGGACTTGAACTTTGTAGCTCAAGCGACGACCCCCAGGAGTTTCCAAGAAGATGTTTCTTATTGATGGAGTCCAGAAAGTAAAACCATGATCTTTGGAGCGTGAGGCAGACATTTTAACCAGTTCCTCAAGGTGAACCCCATAAAGAAGAGTTCTAGCGTTTGATAAGACATAGATAAACTAGCCTTAGTTCGTTTTCTAGAATCTGTTGTGTAAAATAAATACATGGACAATGAACAGTTTGCAAACAACAGAATAATTAACAAATGTAATTAGCATTGGAAACATATGGGGAGCTGAACATGTAAATATCAGGAGAAATTTGTCTGAACTGTGTAAGAACCACTGCACCATGGTAAACATAAAGCAACAAAAGAAGATGTTGGTTAAATGTTGACTGTTGTTGTTTGGGATAGACTTTGGCACTTTCAAGCGTCCCTGAGAAATTCATCTGAATTTATATCTCTTCAAAGTGTGGTGATTTTAGTTATTTTAGTTTGAGTAACAAGAGGATTTTTATTTCATCAAATAAATCACTTGTCTTAATTTGTGTAACTTGAGTGAGCGTAACAGTGAACCAGTTAAAGTGGACTTTGTTATCTTCAGTCATGGTTGATCACATGCCTTGCATATTATATCAATATACTGTTTACTAGCTCGCTCCATGGCGAAGTGGTTACGGATGCAGTTTGTGATCTAGAATACAAGCATTCGGAACACAGCTGCGCACGATTTGGCAGCAGACCTTGTTGCGTTGATTTTTAATGAAAATTGTATGGGTGCCAATCATTCAGAAAGCAATGGCAAATTACTGAACATAAACTTGGCAAGAGATCACAACAGCAAAATATGCTGGTGTTGACTGCAACGCCCTGTAAAGGATATGCAACAAACTATTTACTACCAAATGAGGATCAATGAAAGTATAAGGAATCCTTTCCCAAATGTAAGCAGCAAAATTCAGGTTTTGGTTTTGTAATTTGGTGCCTTGATCTGGCCTCTGACTGGGTAGCTTAGTCACATCAGGCATGCTGCCAGTTCTGCATGATCATTAAACATAAACAGACTCCACTAATTGTTTCAGGACCAGACAAGGTGGTCCATGCTGGTCAGTGGAGTTCCAGTTGGCCATCAATACTGTAACTTTGTGTGGACTTTGCAAGTGAACCTGTTGGTACCCTAAAATAAGAACCTGTATGTCGTGCCAATACAAACTGTAGAAAGCCTGCACACACAATCAGGAACCATGTTTTAATGATCAGCAGTTTTGTTGAGCTATTATCACTGACTTCTATTACTCTGTAGACTCAGGTCTACAACACATGACAGCCCTCATACTTCACATACTATGGCAGTTTCCTGTTACAGCAATACTGTTTTTTAAGAAAATAGTCACTAACTGACAGGTGTGGATTGTTGTTTGTCCATCAAGAATGATAATGACCATTCATTTCATCCAGTGGGGTTGAAAGTATGGAGCCGTAAGTTCTAAGATGGCTGATAAGGCCTATTTAGGCTCGAAATTTTCTTTGACAATGTGGGCAAAGAATGCTTGATATTCCAGGAGGATCTCCTGCAGTGGTTTTTCTGTCCAGTCTTTTCTTCACAGCTCTTGCTGTCCTGTTTGCTTCACAAGTGACTGCACCCTTGTGTAATGATGTATGCCACAAATTTCTGTCTTTGGCAGCAGTCTCCCAAGTGTCATGATGAATTCCAAAAGCTTTTAGTGAGATCTTTAGAGTTTATTTGAAGCGTTTCCTCTGTCCGCTATGGGACCGTTTACCACAATGCAGCTCGCTGTTAAAAATTTGTTTAGGGAGCCTGTGATGTGGCATGCGAGTCAAGTCACAAGCCCAGCAAATCTGATTCTTTCTTGACTTCACTGTCTGGGATCTTGTCTTCCCATTTAATTTTCAATAGCTTCCTAAGACAGACTGTGTGGATGTGTTTTAATTTTCTAGCGTGTTGCCAATATACAGTCCAGGTTTCACAAGCATATAGCAGTGTGTATAATACAACTGCTTTGTAGACTTTCAGCTTTGTGTGCAGGCTTATTCCATTTCTGTCCCACACATTCTTGTACAGCCTGCCAAAGGCCGCGCGCTGTGGATTGCAATCGTCACTTGACTCAACAAACAACAATGACTGTACTATATGTTTAATGGGCTTATAAAAGTGTTATATATATATATAACATTGAAAGAAAGAACAACCTGTCAACAATGTAATTGTTAAGAGAAAGTAGGGTAAAGTACAGGATCCTTTCACATGCCTTATGACTAGCTGGACATGCGGTGCTGGATATCTATATAGAGCAGTTGGCCCTGGCTGGGTGAGATGGTCAGTATCATGCTGGCTGGGTGAGATGGTCAGTATCATGCTGGCTGGGTGAGATGGTCAGTATCATGCTGGCTGGGTGAGATGGTCAGTATCATGCTGGCTGGGTGAGATGGTCAGTATCATGCTGGCTGGGTGAGATGGTCAGTATCATGCTGTCCACCTTTACTCCCCAGACATTTCCTAATGCCTAATTTAGGCTGGGTCCAGCACGGAGTCAATTTTCTAAACCTGCCCTGACCCGTGGCCTCTGAGCCAGCAGACTACTTACTATACTACCATATCGCCAGCATGCTTCATCGTATGAGAAGGGGTGTTTTATTATCTTCTTACTGTGTAATTCAGTTTGCAAACAATAATGAGCTATATAACATATATGCATAATATCTCTTGCAGTTTCAATTCAAGGATCTGAAGCGTTCATTTGCTTCTTTTTCATTAAAGATCACATCTTCAGTTTAAAGACAGATCAGCTAGTCCGAAGCATCTCAACACAGAAAGATGTCACTAGGCTGTAAGTGTGGCCGTGTGAGGCTAACATGCAGTAAACAGAAATATGTATAATTTAAATCAAATATATCCATAAACATGTAGATCTGACACAGAAAGCTTCCACATGGGACCAGGTTTTGTGTTTGAATCAAACACATTTTAACAAATAAACACAGACAAGTTCAATAGGAACAGGAAAGTGTTATATGTATGTGTACATAGGCTCCATTCTACAATTACTACATACTGATTATAATATTTTGTAAGTAAATGTAGGCATTATATACATAGATTTTGTCTTTGTGTAATGTGTCTTAGTATAGATCACATATAGTAGTTTGTTTTCTTGTCATGTATCATTACATTATTATTATTCTCTTGGGGTGTTATTCAATTATTAATCAGATATTAGTCATTATATTTGTATATGTAGTATGAATCTGTCGTTTACCCAAAAAGTATTAAGAACTATTGTAATCAAAGATCATTTCTCTCCCACAATTTGGATGATGTATTTTTGTTAATGCTGATATTAAAATTCAATGTATTATAGATGTGTTTACTTCTTTCTTGTTGGCAGATTGGGGGATGCCTTAGTATCTGCCACAGTAGTAGTGGTCATCTTTGTATGCCATTAAGAATACTGGGGATAAACTGTTTGAACAATGTAAATATATGGTACTTATTTGATATACTGCGGGGGTAACAGATGCTCCACATTCATACAAAATCAGTATATAGGTGTGTTAGTATTTCAGGCAGAAAAGAATTCATTTATTCACCTCCTATATGTATAGATATATATAAAACTCTGCACTATGCACCTAACGAAGTCAGCAAAATGTGTCAGGCAACAAATTGTTCAACCTCTTGTGCATGGCTTCTTTATTTCCCTAGGGAAAATAACCTCCCATCTACTAGGAATTTAAGTCATACCATTAGCCAGTGTGTGAGCTGGTGCATGTGCGCACACACACTCACATGTACACATTCACACGTGCACACACACTCACAGCACACACTACATTCTCTCACACTAACATATACATACACACACTAACACGTACACTCACACATATACGTATGCACACTCACATGTATGCATGCACACTCACACATATAGATACACACACACTCACATGTACACACACATTCACATGTACACACACACTCACACGCTCAGAAACACACACTACATACAATCACTCACATGTAGACACACACACACTACATACATTCACTTGTACTAACACATACATACACACACTAACACGTGCAAACTGACGTGTACATGTACACACACTCACTCACACATACACACTAACACGTGTACACACACACACAAATAGATATATTTCAGGGTTGTAAGTCAGTTGTTGAAGAATGTCCCAGTTCCAGCTTTTTGAAAAAGATTCATTGTGACTTGGGCTTCATGTGGGCGTCATTGGCATACATCACAGCACCCTCTTGGTTGACATCTGAGGTCATGTGTGTTGAACAGTTTTCCTAATTGTTTTAATAGTGGCTTTGTGAAGTGTGAAATTCAACAAATGTGGCATGTGGTAATCAGGAAAATTACTCAGTTTCATGGGTGTGAACTTCTACCACCTGTAAATTCATGAGACCATTTTCTCACATAGATAGTAAAGTACAGGCCTCTTATTCACACTGTTGAAGTGCCTTGGACATATGTTGTTAGGCCCATCATTTTATAGACCAATCAGCACTTGATTGTGTATCACATTGGCCGCCTTTACTTCACGGAATATTTCATGGTACCCCAGTTTGCACAGACCCACACTTACAATCTCTCTCTCTCTCTCTCTCTCTCTCTCTCTCTCTCTCTCTCTCTCTCTCTCTCTCTCTCTCTCTCTCTCTCTCTCTCTCTCTCTCTCTCTCTCTCTCTCTCTCTCTCTCTCTCTCTCTCTCTCACACACACACACACACACACACACACACATCAATGTGTGGGAGAGCAGAATTATTTGCTCTAGTCACCACTTACTTGATGGTAAACAAATTGTTAGCTTTCCAAAGTACAGCTGCACAAGTTATGACGTTTCCTACACAAAGCAAAGTTAGTTTATCCTTGCACCCCGAACATTCTTGCACAAAACACCCATTCTAATAGCAAGAATGTACACATTCTCATATGCCAGAGTGATCACTTGGAATGCTTTCTAAGTGCTGTGCAAAGTTGACAGTTGGCTGCAGAAAAAAATAAAGATAAAGCCCATTTAAAACAGCAGTATTGGCCGGTTTTACAAGAAGACAATTATAAGAGACAGATTAGGTCAACATGACCGAATGGATAAAACTGCGTGTTCTTAAACATCCGGTTTGCTGATACCGAGGTTAGGGGTATATATTCTTTAAGTACGCAACCTCCTCCACTAATTCAGTTACACACACACACACACACACACACATCTACACACCCGTCTACAACACCTACACAAACATTTATAGCTTTCCAACTGCATATACTGTTACATATGTTCTCAAACTACGCCACTGCCACATGTGCACATACATACACACACACACATATATATATATATATATATATATATATATATATATATATATATATATATATATATATATATATATATATATATATACCGCACACACACACACACACATATCAGCGAGTGTATACAACTACAGACATGTGCCAACTAGACGGTGTAATTAGAGTAGATTACCTGCATTCTGATGGTGTATCCTGTTAGAAACTGCCATTACAAAAATTTCAGGTGTGCAGCAAACGATAGGTAAACTGTTCAGGTTTAGACAATTACCTGTTCAAAACATGTTTATGTTTAATCGATTAAATCTTTAAGAATAACAACATAAGAACAATGGATAAATGCGTTGGAGCTAGATTTGTACGAACTAAGTTATCGTTTACTTATGTATAGTTTCAACCAAATCACTCGTTCAGGACTCGTAATGTTGGAAAAGCATGCTGTGCATTATGATTATCTGTTAGTGGAAATTGTATAGATGTTAAGTGAGTGGTGAGTAGCACCTTACAGTCTTGGCAGACCAAAGTATGTGAGTTGGAATTTGGCCAAAATTCCATCGCAATGCCTGGGCAGAGCTTCAGAGAACATGTGGTGCCCAAACGACATGTTCCCTCTCTCGGCCTTGCCTTGTTTATGAAACAGATGTGAAAACAGGAGCAAAAACCACTTACTTCTGCTACGGTGATGTGAGGAGAATAGCGCAACCCTGACTGTGTAGGGCCAAAGAAGAAAATGAATAAAGAGAGAGAACCTCTCACCGTCCTCGGTTAACAATAACAGTAAAGAATTAAGTTTAAGAAGATCCAGGAATGGGTCGACAGGGAATTATAATAATGTTCTCCAATTCCAGACAAAGAATTACTCTGAGGGTTGTTCTAACACCAATGATTATATAATTAGAGTCTATCAACTAAACAACGAAGTAAGAATAACACAAGTATCATTTGTTTATTAAACTTTTAAAAGCAACAATAATATGCAGACATGTAGCATCTAAGTAATCCCTCCAGGTATTTCTTGTAAATATTATCACCTTGCTGAGTCCAGATCAATCAGTGTCATTTTTTAAGAAAAGGTAACTCTTGCCATTAACCGGGGGGAGTGTCAGAAGTTGGGGTGGCCACCGCCTAGATGAAAGTATTATTCACTGGCGTGCAACCCCAAGTAGTCAGAAATTGACTAGGGACAAAATCTATATGGCTGAACTACAGATTAAGCCCTGAATATCCAACATACAGCTCCAAATGGCTCGTAACAAAATTGAAATGAGCTGTGCTGAATATTCGCCAATGAGTAGGAAAGAGAAGGTTAGCTGAGATAGATTTTTAAGTCTAAATTTAAGAGTATTTGACAACTATCCCAGTACAGGTTTTTCTCTCTGACTGCTCCCTTCCTTGGTGTGTAAGTAAGCCCCCACCAATGTACACACTCAACACGTATGTACAACTGGAATTAAAAAGTATAACGACTGAACTATGAGTTACAATACTACAACATTTATTTACTAATCATATTATTAGACATCTGATGTTTTTCAATTGATGTTGATGATGACTGCGTATAAGTTATGCACTACAGTAATCATGAAAGTGAAATGATTAATATAAAATACATAACTCTGAATCCTGTCTGGATCAGTGAGAGGTCCACTAGCAGCCGGTATGCTCCAATCAGCAAACAGTCGTGGTCAGATCAGTGAACTCTCCGGTAGGAAACAGAACAGCTTGCTGGTATTCTGACGCCTGTCAGTCCTGGCACTACCTAGTAGTCTCTAGGTCTTGAGATCTATATATAGGTGCTCTTTGTGAGAGTTCTCAGAAGAGTAACACATGAAGCCATATATTATTGTACACTGAACTGAAGAAAGAATAGTTCATAAATCAGCAACAAGAGAAACTGATGGGCTCACTGAACTAGCCTACCACATGCCGACAGAAAGTCAGTCCTCTAAAAGACTTAGATAGTTGCTACGAAATAACTTTCCTAGTGAAGTCTAGTAACATCAGAATCATACATATGACTGCAAAACGAGCTGGCTGCCTACATGTTCAGAGATTTTTCATTTCTAACATGACACAGGTCTAGGGAGCCTTATTTAAGCTGAGTCCAGCAGACAGTGTCTGAGACATATTATTTCCTTGGCACCTTTCTGTCTATCCCAAGCCACCATTCACATTCCTCCAGTCCTGCTCTAATTGCCTTATCAGATCTATTTCACACATCCCTACAGTGCAGACACATTATCTCCCAGCATGTCCAGTCATAAATTCTTTCTGCATGCACCCTAGCCCTCACACCTGTGAGTCTGGCAATTTTTAGCCCAGGGAGTCTTATCAGTGAGTTCACACCTTGCACCTCTAGTCTGTTTCAGAAGGCGGTCAACCGTCTCGGTTGATCGGATTTCCTGCATGGTGTCATGTCAAAGGAACAATTAGGTTCTCATGGTCAGCTGCCAGTTTACAACTCTTGGTAAACCTGGTTTGCTTGCGTCATGCCTGGTCGGTTTTAATTACACAGTCCACTGAGTCTGCCCTCCAGTCTGGCTGGATTGATAACCTCTGGGGGTGACCTGTACTGGTGTCAAATTAAATTTCCCATACAGAAAGCCATCTGTGGTGGTGTGTAATCTTGCGTCATGTGAGACGTCTTATACATGCTTATAGAGAAAGCAGTTCATTCTTCTGTGCTTTCTCTACATGGTCCATCAAAAGTGAACCGAAAATTGATCTGGGATGTAAAGGCTGCATTTCACGACAGAGAGTTCCAATCCCGTTTGTAGCCGGCCTTACGAATATTCTTTGTTCATCTTGGTTACTTCTAGAGAAATTATTAACTTAAGGATTAAAGCTAGGAATCGGTACAAGATTAGATATATTTTGAATCTGATTTGTTTGATAATTACTCCGTTATTATTATACTTTCATAGCTTTACCGAACTATACATTTAAATAAACAAAATACTATCTGCTATATATGGCTTATAAAACAATTAATTACGGTTACATACCACTGCAAAACCTTTTAGTGTCTAACTAAACAAGTTTACTATAGGCATTATCGCCTTATAACTTGGTGTGGTGGTCTACAGAAAGACCGGTTCTACCTGTACACGCGTTTTTATATTGGGGTCAGAAGAATTCCCAGGGTTCCAGACCAATCATACAGTACGCGCCCTCTGGTGGAGTTCCATCATCATTGCGAGCCGAGTACATTTATTTCAGACGTATGGATAACCAGTATGTCTGGAACAAGGTAGGCTGCAGACGCTGGCGGCTCAGCGTCAAATCTCCGAGACCTCGCCTCCAAAAGCAGGTGGCGAGTGGTGGCCAGACCCTGGAACCCTTATAACCTGACTTAGAGGCGTTTAGCCAAGTCCCACAGGTGAGGGCCTCGTACGCACCTGGACCATAGGACGTGTACATCTGCCGATCGCAAGTGTCTGGACCTGTGGAAGCGTGTACTACCATCAGACCCCCTGCCTGACTCGTGCGGATCCCGCGATCAACGGGAATAGGCCCGCCGGAGATATTGCTCGTCTGTTGCCGACAAATCTCCATGACTGAATAAGTAAAGAAACGATGAAAGTAGTGGTATTTCAATTGCGCTTGCTCTCCCACCTATGCTACACCCTTCATGTGTCTTCACAAAGTCGAACTAGAGTCACGCTCAACAGGGTCTTCTTTCCCCGCTGATGACAATATATTTACATTAGAAAGAAGAAAGACATTCGCGGTTAAATAATAAGTTGCCCGTGATGTGTGATTGCTATATAAAGAGCTATCATTGCATTACTTAATACTTCTATTTATGTCGACTTACCTTTCGAAGTCTGGTTTTGCAATTTTGTTGCAAATCAAAAGAAATCCGCGACACAGACCGGGGTCTTAAAATAAATCATGACAACACCGTGTCCTGCCAAGCACACCTATCAACTAATTCGCAATGCAGACACTATCAGGTTAGTCAGTGACCGTAATAATCTTGTGAATAAAATTAGTTACAACACGCCGGTATTCGAACCATTGATGGTTGTTTTTTCTAAATTTTGGTTTTGATTTTTCGGTTAAGATAATGTTCACCTCATAAAGATATCTCCACAAATGCTTCAGTCTCCACACATAGATCACACAAGGAACATCTCAGGAAGGTGCACGACTCCCTAGTACTCTTAACGATACAAACGTGCGTATACAGGAACAAGTCCTACAAGAAAAATTAGACGTAGTTAGTCAAGCGTTTTTAGGCACGTTTTGAGAAGAAAAAACTGGAGAACTTGATGACAACTGGCAGTATTTAGGGGAAGGCGGCGCATAGGGCTGAAGTCATGGCTCTCCATGCCTGGCGGTTCGCTACTACCTGTTGTAGATCTTGGATGTTTATTTGGCCGTTGAATGAGCCCTCTCCGATGATGGTTCTACGCAGGGTCTCTCTTGGTCTTCCCCGTTTTATTTTCCCTACTGGTGACCATATGAGGGCTTGGTAGGGGAATCTTGTCCATTCTAAGTACATGGCCGATGTAGTTCCAACGGCGTTTTCTTATAAAATTGGATACATTGAGGGGAAGGCAGAGAAGTAAATGTCTGCATGGCTTGGCCACATGGTATAATCCGGACAAAAACACAGAACTGATCCCTCTACCTGGTGATCGGATTAGATGGCGAAACATAACCGCCTACACTTATCGGACCTCTACCTGGCGATCGGATTAGATGGCAAACATAACCGCCTACACTTACCGGCCTGTCACATGACGATGATATAAGAAACATACATGATGTAAACATTTATTTGTGGGTTGCTTTTGAAATTTAGAAATGTAACAGCTAGCAGCCTATTTCCCCTGTAACCTGACTAGCAGCCTATTTCACATTGCTGTCCCGATCTGGACTAATCCACGACCTTGAGAGAGGCGGATTGGTGACAGCGCCACGGATACACTTCATCTCCCACTCGTCAGGTTTATAAACTGTGTAGAACTAACAGATAAAGATGATATCCACAGATGTGAACGTACTAATCTAGCAGTAATAAATAGTAGACTTCCACCATTTCTGTCCACAGATGTGAACGTACTAATCTAGCAGTAATAAATAGTAGACTTCCACCATTTCTGTCCACAGATGTGAACGTACTAATCTAGCAGTAATAAATAGTAGACTTCCACCATTTCTGTCCACAGATGTGAACGTACTAATCTAGCAGTAATAAATAGTAGACTTCCACCATTTCTGTCCACAGATGTGAACGTACTAATCTAGCAGTAATAAATAGTAGACTTCCACCATTTCTGTCCACAGATGTGAACGTACTAATCTAGCAGTAATAAATAGTAGACTTCCACCATTCTGTCCACAGATGTGAACGTACTAATCTAGCAGTAATAAATAGTAGACTTCCACCATTTCTGTCCACAGATGTGAACGTACTAATCTAGCAGTAATAAATAGTAGACTTCCACCATTTCTTGTCCACAGATGTGAACGTACTAATCTAGCAGTAATAAATAGTAGACTTCCACCATTTCTGTCCACAGATGTGAACGTACTAATCTAGCAGTAATAAATAGTAGACTTCCACCATTTCTGTCCACAGATGTGAACGTACTAATCTAGCAGTAATAAATAGTAGACTTCCACCATTTCTGTCCACAGATGTGAACGTACTAATCTAGCAGTAATAAATAGTAGACTTCCACCATTTCTGTCCACAGATGTGAACGTACTAATCTAGCAGTAATAAATAGTAGACTTCCACCATTTCTGTCCACAGATGTGAACGTACTAATCTAGCAGTAATAAATAGTAGACTTCCACCATTTCTGTCCACAGATGTGAACGTACTAATCTAGCAGTAATAAATAGTAGACTTCCACCATTTCTGTCCACAGATGTGAACGTACTAATCTAGCAGTAATAAATAGTAGACTTCCACCATTTCTGTCCACAGATGTGAACGTACTAATCTAGCAGTAATAAATAGTAGACTTCCACCATTTCTGTCCACAGATGTGAACGTACTAATCTAGCAGTAATAAATAGTAGACTTCCACCATTTCTGTCCACAGATGTGAACGTACTAATCTAGCAGTAATAAATAGTAGACTTCCACCATTTCTGTCCACAGATGTGAACGTACTAATCTAGCAGTAATAAATAGTAGACTTCCACCATTTCTGTCCACAGATGTGAACGTACTAATCTAGCAGTAATAAATAGTAGACTTCCACCATTTCTGTCCACAGATGTGAACGTACTAATCTAGCAGTAATAAATAGTAGACTTCCACCATTTCTGTCCACAGATGTGAACGTACTAATCTAGCAGTAATAAATAGTAGACTTCCACCATTTCTGTCCACAGATGTGAACGTACTAATCTAGCAGTAATAAATAGTAGACTTCCACCTTAAAATGCGCATTTCGGGTCAAATAATTTCACCAAGTGAAGAAATAAAAAAAACTTTGTATGTGGTTAAAAGGGTGAATGTGACCGAAAAGGCCGAGAACCACTGTAGTAATGTAATCATTAAATTCACAAGCAAAACCGCCAAATAATGATACTGGAAAGACAATCTGCTATCTGAAAATATATATCATTTTTATTATCAGAACTGTGAAAATGTGTGTTGATAATTTCATAAACAGAAAATGTCGACACGTAACTAAAGATTTAACGAAAACAAAAAAAAATGTGCACAATCATACTTATTTAACAATCTTGTGTCAGGATGTATGTTTGCACCACTTGCAGGCCAACAGATCGTGAGGCAGCTGCAGAGAAAGTAAAAAAAACACCAACTACAAATCTCTTAACAGGCATTCTTAAAAGTACACTAACAATATCTAGGTGAATGAACTTTCATCATCATCATCAAGTGCCGTGCCGGCTGGCGTAGGCGTTCATGGCTCTCCATAGATCTCGGTCTTTGGTTTTCTGGATCAACTCTGCTGCTGATATTCCTCCATGCCACCTTCTCAATCCATCCAGCATCACTTCTCTTGGTCTACCTCTGCCTCTCTTCCCCTCGATCTTTCCAGTTGTTACGATGTTCTCCAAAGCCTCTCTTCTCATCACATGACCGAAGAAAGCTGTTTGTCTCCGTCTTATTGTTGTATATAATGTTCTAGTTTCGTTAGCCTGTTTCAGGCAGTCGTCGTTAGTTACTCTGGCAGTCCAAGGAATTCGCAACATTCGTCTCAGGAACCACATCTCTGTTGCTTCTAATTTCTTCTTAATTTGTTCATTTACATTCCAAGATTCACTGCCATACAGCAAAACTGGTTCTACATTAACATTTCAGCACTCTCTTTCTTACATTCAGTGATAGCGACTTATTGCATAAGATACTCTTCATTTTCTGAAATGCAACTTTTGCCTGCCCTATTCTGCTCCTAATCTCTGTTGTACATCTTCCATCTGATGTTATAAATGCCCCTAGGTATCTAAAATTATCCACTTGGTTAAGGATTTTCCCTTCTATTTCTGTGTCACATTTTGGTGTCACCATTTTCTTTGATATTACCATTGTTACTGTTTTCTTGATATTCAAGGAGAGTCCTTTCCTTGCACTCTCTGTTACTACAACGTCTAATAATTGTTGTAGGTCTGTTGAATTATCCGCCACCAATACTGTGTCATCTGCATAGCGTATATTATTTACATTATAACCTCCAACTAGTATTCCTGGCATCTCTTTGATCTCTGTAACAGTGTTGGGCATAATTGGGATCTAGTGGGAAACTCAGATACAGCACGATTGAGCATTGAGACTGAAAGGGGTGGGAGATGCTCAATCGTGACGTATTGGGTTGGTATGGGCAGTTAAGATCCGGCCTCCAATGTAAGAGGAGTAAACATCCGATAGCCCAGCTGAGAAGACGCGGCCTGTCGTCTTGAGAATAAAATATAATCTTATACACCAACTCGACTCTTGTTACTTCCTTTGACACTGTTAAAGGAGTAATAAATGGTGCCGCCGACCGAGAATCTGAGGTTGATCTAGGCCGGCCAACAAAAACTATCCACTGGCGGCATGCTGTAAGAAAAATTATGAAGATAATAGATAATGGCATATCACGCGAAGTACTCAAGAATCAGGACAAAACTACCAGGACAAGAAGGGTTTCCTGGAGCCGTGGCTGAAATTAATCATTTACAAGGGGCCTAACCTGGCCGTTGCCTGAACCTTGCCACTTTCAAGATTTTAGCAGAAGTCTGAACTCGTTCAAGGTCAAGTCATCACTGGCCGTTGGCTGATCCTGATCCATTTTTGGGCCTTGTCAATCCTACGACCCAAACACACCTGATCCATTTTTGGGCCTTGTCAATCCTACGACCCAAACACACCTGATCCATTTTTGGGCCTTGTCAATCCTACGACCCAAACACACCTGATCCATTTTTGGGCCTTGTCAATCCTATGACCCATTCCAAACGACGTTGAAGTACCCACCTGAGAATCAAGGAAGGGACCCAACCAGGGGTCGAAGATTTTCCGGCAGCCCATGAGATGTGACCCGACCAGGGGTTGAAAAATTTTCTGGCAGCCCAAGAGAAGGACGAAAATACCTGAGGGAAGAGAAGTGGTATCTGAACTCCACCACCTGAATTCTGAGACTAAGTTTCACCTAATGCGGGATCTGGTTGGTTGAACTGAACTGAAGGTAACGGATTAATTAAAGAAATAGACTCAGAGTTGTATATTTCGAGGTCTCCCGTGAGGTTCCGAACTTCTTAATTAGAGTGGAGTACAGGATATTATTGTGCTTTAAGAAACAGATATCTACAAGGAACCTTCTGATTGCCACAAATTTGAGTTTTTAATTAAGGACAGGTTTCATTCCTCCTATGCTCAGACAGGACATCGTTGGTGCTTCTTCTGATTAATGTAATATCTTACATTATTATAGCCAACTGAAGTGTGCTGGTTGGGATTTAGGAAATTATAATTGTGTGATTGGTTGCTTGCTTTATTTCAGTATTTTTTCAGCATGACGGAACAGAACACCGGAGCACAAGTTTAGACGTTAAATTAAGAAATTTAAAAATTGAAATTGGTTACTTGTATAAATATTTCAGCTTAGAAGACTCAGCACAGCACATATTTCAGCTGAACTCAGGATAAGTTTTTTTTCTCAGGTACTAAAGAAGTATACAGAACAATATTGTTTCAGCTGGATAGATATTTCAAAGGAACTGAATATGAATTTCTTGTGCGGGGAGTTACAACGGGTTAGCACGTGGTTAGGAGAATTAAAGATGTCAATTACGGAGGTAGAGAATTTTCTGAAAACGTTGAAGAACAAAACAACTAGACAGGACCCTTATAGAATTATGGTAGACAGTAATAGAGTAGGAAAGAATAACAGGAGACAGACATTGCTTAATAAAGACAGAAGACAATATGGTTATGACGAACCAAGGCCTGATCTATATAGAGTAAAAGACAGTGAAAACAGACGAAATAGTGAAAGCTCGGACTGGTATAAATACAAAAATGGACGTGAGAGAAACATTTCAAAGAAATCATGGGACTGGCCTTCTCACAGTGCAACTGCTAGAAAAAGACGTGACGACTGGTTAGAGAAAAGACAAAGACAATATTTAAACTCAGGTGTAAGAGACAGAGTTGAACCAGTAAGTAAAATACAGACTAGTCCTAAAATGGTTGCGAATGTGACTAGTAGACAGGAAAAGAAGAAGACGATATTAGTAAAGAAAAGAAACCGAGAGACACAGACGCAGACAAGTAATACGGTAGAAAGTAGCACACAGACTCAGGTACAACCAGTCAGCAAGTTAACAAAGGGAACTCAAACTGACTTCATAGAGAATCAGTCTAAAACCAACTCATTTGACTAAGAGAGACAAGGTTGAAGTTGGGAAAGATGGACAGACAAGGACCAAGGACGAAAGGAAGTCAATAAAGAAAAGTGTTAGTATGGTTGTAAATAGAGGTAGTGCCATGTCAAGTTATTCAGCCATAGACAAGAAACTAGTTCCCAGATGGTGTAGGAATATTGGCTGTCAGAGTTCAAGCTACGGAGAAGATATTCCCACAGCTGAATATTATAGTGATGCTGAATCAGATATTATTACAGAGGATTCGGAGAATGAGAGTGTTACACTACGGGCAGGTCCTGAATCGAGGCGTGATGTTCCATCATATGGAGTAGTTGCTGGTAGACAGACGGACAGAGTTTTGGGTAGTGACTCTTTGAAACAAAATACTGGTTTGTATGACAAGACAGTAGGAAAGGCTAAGGGACGAAGACCGAGAAAGAGAAAGAAAGGTAGACGTTTTAAAGATGACTATGGAATAGGGCCGACGTAGTTTGCAGTAAACTTATAATGAGTCTGATGAAGGAACTATAATTAGTGTGTCATCTGAAGACGAGATGGGAAGGTATAAACGTTACGTAAGGTACACAGGAAACAGTGAGCAGACTGACGCAAATATAGGAAATAGAAGGAACTCATTTAAGAACAAGAATAGTGGTAGACAGTTAGCGGGAATTTATTCAACGACAGAAAGTGATTTAAGAAAAATAGAAGACCTTAGAACCTTAAGACCTGAATACTTTAACAGGTTGACAACAGATAGTGATGATGACATTATAACGGAAAGACGAGTGAATGTATTGAAAGACAGTGAAGTGTTTAATTTGGACACACTATATAACGATTAAAATTCCTTGGGTGAAGAAGGAAAATAAAATAGTTTTGGCTTAGGAGAAGAACTCTAAAATAGGCAGATGAATTTTGTTGGTGTAGTGTCACATGGTACAGAATAGTCGAGGGTGTTGTTGCGGCAAATGATATTCCACGTGGATTACGTAATACAGGATATCGTCTGGTTGGTAGCGAGGTAGAGAGAGTAAAATAGGGTAAATTCAGGACGGAATTAATAGAGGGTGAGAGATATGTTAGGCATGAATATTAGTATTAGAAATAGTTTGACTCAGAGCTATGACGTGATGTTCGAGATAGTTTTGCTTGTTGGTTGGAGAAGAAAGAATAGTATTGTTGACAGGTGAACCGAGAGTGTCTGGTGAGGTGATATAGACTGAGGAGGCACTGAGTATCCTGTGCGTAAGATAGTCAGTTGAACGTGAGAATAAAAGTATAATAAATAATAGACTGTAGAAGTGGATGCTTGAAAAATACGAGTTACGTCGTACTTGTGGAGAAAGAAGAAAGTTGTTGTGGGTGGAAAAGTATAGAATGATAGTTACGAAGTTAGGGGCTGGTTCACCAGAATGAGGTTTGTTTTGAAGAGATAGTAGATAGTACTGTGAAAGCAATTTCAGCTGCGAGAGGTAGTGTATAGGGTCTGACCTTCGTATAGAAGTGAGTGATTGAGTAAAGTAGAGATATAAGAAAGCAGTGAATTGAGAGAGTCCTCTAGAATAGTTCGTCTGGTTGTGCGGTGTTCATACGTGAATATAACTGTAGTCAGACAGGTGTTCGTCGTGATGAAAGAAGTAAAAGGAAAGAGGTGTGATGAAGTCGCCTAAGTGAAATACGTAGATAGAATGTAAGAGTAACGTTAATATGTCTTGTGTCAACGTGTGTAGAGGAAATCAATACGTGTTGATATGTGGGGAATGATTGATGGAATGTTGAGGTGGCGTCTAAAGTATTTAGTTGTAATAATAGTATGGAGACGTTAGGTTGACGCGATACGAGAGTAGGCGTGAGATGAGAGCGAGGTTGTGTTGTGTATCATTGTCCGTGTGAATATGAGAAGAGCGGTTGATAAGTAACCTTGATAAATCGTGGAACATAGAGTGTGCGAAAATCGAGAGATAGAAAGAAAATTATAATGTCTTTTCGTAGAATATCTGAACTTGGAAGGAAATTGTGGAAGTTATATGCTGAATTAACATTATGAATGTTTAGTATTCTTAACAGGAAAATGGCGAAGCAGGAGTGCTTAAGACTGAGAAACGAGGAAAGAGAGGTCTGCTGTTGGTTATAAGTGGCGTAGCTTGCAATTCTGAAAGACTTCCGAGAAATAACAAGAAGAATGAAAGATGCGGAGGTAAACATGGTTAGTTAAATGAGTGTTGGAGAACGTGTTCCGAGGAGGGTGACCGGGTTGATTGTCGTCACGATGCAAGAATGATAGGTGAGACTTGAGGATAGCTTAAAGTAGTGCTGGTGAGACGTTGAGAGTACTAATGCAATAGAATGAAATATAAATTGCGTCGGGTAGACGAGAAGGTGGAAGTAGAATTAGTTGTTTTGGTGAGAGGTCTATAGTAAATAGACAAAGTTTTGTTGGATGTAGGAGGGTGGAGATACTGTGGTTGACGGTAAAGATTGGGAAGTGGTGGTGATGGTTAGTACAAGGCCATGGGAGACAGTTGGTGTGCCGAGCCACAGGTTAATTGATAAGTAGATGGTGGCTGGTACATTGAGATGATACTGTAGTTTACAGTGCTTGCTTATGAGGATATTTTGGATGTTATGATGTATTAGGAGTTAGGATGGAAAAAGATAGAAAATTGTGAGGGGAGATAATCAATGTTTGACTTCCAGAAAAAGGAACGGTCACTCGTTGAGTAATGGTTTTGGTTGAGGGGAACAAGTATGGTTCCGCATTAAGATAGTCTGTAGATAACAGAGAGATATTTGTATATATGTATATAAGTATTTTGGCATTAATGCTTGGTATGGAGTTGTTTTGTTATACATGACTTGCCTAAATAGATAGGTGTTACATTGGTTAGAAAAGGAGGCCAATGTTGCTGGGTCACTTTACGTGGTTAATTCTAAGTGAATTATATATTTTTTTTTGAAAACCTTCTCTTTAGCGAGAAGACAGTTGTATTTATTGAAATTGAGATTTCAATGCCTCATATGTAAAATTTTGTTTTGCTTGATTTGGTCTTGAAAAATGATTGTTGTTGTTTGATTAATTGATTTAGAATAGGGTTATTGTGTGCTTAGACTTTTATGTGTAAACTGCTGGTCCGTAAAAGAGACCAGTAGTAGTAGGTAAAAATAGATTAGGATGTATGTTGTATTATTTTAATCATCGTCACCATCATCATCACTATCATCATCATACTTTTAGTTGAGTTGCGGGGAAACATAAATGATTCTTACAAAAATTTGGGGGGGATTTGATGTCCTGTTGTGATTTTATTTCGCTGTTTTGTGTGTTAAATAGTAGTTATGTTTAATTTACAAGGTTTTTTTTGTCTAGAAATAAAGAAAATACAGGGGGCTTTAAATTATGACCCTTCGTTCAGAAAAGAGTTAATAAAACTACGGAGAACTGATAGAGAAACACATTCTCTTTGTGAAGAAGAAGTTCATGGATATTTTGATGCTGTGATAATCAGCGTAGAAAGGTTAAAACGGCTATGAACTGTAGACGGGGTTACTACACAAGTAAAATGGTTATGGTAAAGTCAGAATTATTAGAAAAATAGGGGATTGGAAGCCACATGGGAGAAGAAAAGATTAGTGAATATATTCAGTGGGGTAAAGCTGAGAAAAGTTTTGAACATAGTTTCCGGGGGGTCAGAAGAGCCATGATATACACGAGATTGCTGGGTTATAGAAGAATAAGAAAATTACCCCAGATGAAGAGTAAACATGAATTGGATCCATGTTTGACTTGACACTGTAGATAACAGTACAATAATAAAAGGGGTGTAAGTGGGGGAGACATAGTGACATGGGGTGTTTGTGGGTCCGTAATAAAAGGGACTGAGATTAAAGTTGATTAACAAGAAGTCACAGACATGAGTGGTTATTTTTGCTGCTGTAGATTACGGCCTGAATTATGAATTATGAATTGAGATTTTAGAGAGACATGGGATTACAATGTTGTGTTTGATGGTTAGTATTTAAGGGGAGATTTCAAGGTTACTAGGTTGCTGTTGATAACGGCATAAGTGGAGCATTTTAGTAGATATGCCCATAAGAATTAAGAGAGAACCTGAGGTATTGGAGAAGATTACTTATACGAGGTGATGAGGTTATGTGAGGGTGTTGTGTTGGAGGAGGTCTTAAGGGATAATAGACTTTTTTAATTGTGTCTTCGGGATGTGTTTTGTGGTTTACATTACAATGTGAGGGTGAGGTAAGGTAGTGTATGTTATATAGACACTTAGAAGTGAAGAATATTTTGGATGATGGTTGGTATTTGATGCTGTAGATAGCAGCGTAAACTGTTACCATAATGAGTGGTACTGGGGAAGATATAATGGTTTAGAATTTATTGCATAAATTCTCAAAAGAAAAGGGGTGTAAAGGGGTGTGTGGTTTAGGTGAATGATTTTTTTTTTTGAAAGAGTTCTATTTCTTCTTTTAAATTCCGGTGGCCACCGATTCTTTGTCTTCCTATCGTGTGAAAGTAATTTCAGGTTAGTTGAAAGTGGGGATTTGTAGCGTTGGTGATAAAATAAGAAGTTGGTGTTAGCGTTTGAAATTTTAAGCAGATTGCTTACGAAGAGAATGAAGGAGTATTTAAGAAAACGTGTTATGATGTTATGATGTGTTATATAAAGTTGAATTTGAAATGTAAATATGTTATGTTTGGTTGAAGGGCTAGGAACGAAGAAGAAGTGGGTTAACTATATAACAGGGGAAAGAGTTAAAGAAATAGAATGTTTAATTGGAGTTAGTTTGGGGAAGATTTGAGGAACTGTGAGAAGTAAAGAAAAAGAGGGAATAGACTATGGGGATTAGGAGTAAAGATTTTTCCTTATAAAGGAAAATTCTTTATTAAACATGGGGAGGTGTAACAGTGTTGGGCATAATTGGGATCTAGTGGGAAACTCAGATACAGCACGATTGAGCATTGAGACTGAAAGGGGTGGGAGATGCTCAATCGTGACGTATTGGGTTGGTATGGGCAGTTAAGATCCGGCCTCCAATGTAAGAGGAGTAAACATCCGATAGCCCAGCTGAGAAGACGCGGCCTGTCGTCTTGAGAATAAAATATAATCTTATACACCAACTCGACTCTTGTTACTTCCTTTGACACTGTTATAACCTCCAACTAGTATTCCTGGCATCTCTTTGATCTCTCTCATTATTACTTCGCTATACAGGGAGAAAAGATCTGGTGACAAGACACACCCTTGTCGTACGCCTAGCTTTATCTGTTCGTAACTACCCTCTTTATTTCCCATTTTAATTGCTGCTACTTGGTTCCAGTAAATATTCTTTATTATTCTTAAATCTTTTCCATCAGTGTTGATATCTTCCAACATTTTAATCAGTTCATCATGTTTTACTTTATCAAATGCCTTAGTATAATCTATGAAGCACAAATATATGTCTCTCTGTTTCTCTATTGACCTTTCTATTAGTGTCCGTAATGTATAAATTGCATTGTTTGTGCCCTTTCCTTCCATAAATCCATACTGTTCTTCGCTAATTTCCATTTTTATTTTCTTTTTGGTTCTTCTCATTATGATTATGAGTAGAAGCTTAGTGATATGGTTTATAAGGTTAATTGTACGAAAATCTTCACAATCAATTGCTCCTGGTCTTTTTGGTATAGCTATAAATACAGATTTCAGCATATCACTGGGTAAATATCCACTGCTGTAAATATCATTCAACATTTTGGTTAATATATCTACTCCAAATTCTCCCAATACTTCTAATTCTTCTATTGTGATTTCATCTGGCCCAGCTGTTTTTCCTTTCTTCATACGTTTCATAGCGTCAGCGACTTCTTCTTTCAGAATAGGTGGACCTTCTAAGTTACTATCTTCTGTTAATTCTTCCCTTTCTCCTTCATATAATTCTCTTATATACTCATTCCACCTCTTCATTATAGCATCTTCCTCTAATATTATCTTTCCTGTTTTTGATTTCAAACACCCTGTATTTATTCTTATTTTTCTTCCTGTAAGCTCACTGATTTGTCTGTGCATATTTTTTGTATCTTTAATGGAATTTAATTCAATTTTTTTGCATTGCTCGTTTAACCAACTTTCTTTAGCCTTCCCACATTTATCTTTTATTTCTTTATTTATCTTAGCGTATTCTTGTTTGTCATTTTTACTCTGTTTTCTTTTGTCCATCAGTTTTAAGATATCTTCATTCATCCATTTTTTCTTAGCTATTTTGCTTCTCTCCGGTAATACTTCTTTGCTAGTTTGATGAATGGAGTCCCTTAACATTTCCCATTGTTCATCTATACTCTGTATTTTAGTTATTGCATTGTACCTATTTTTCACAGTCACTCTGTATTGTTCTTGCATTTCTTTATCTATTTTCAGAACCTCTTTATTAAGTCTCATGTTCTTAACCATTTTTTCCCCTCTCTTTAATCTTACTTTTATTTGTCCACATAGTGGTACATGATCACTATTACAGTCAGCACCAGGCATTGTCTTTACATTAATTAAAGCATTTCTAAATCTTTTATTAATTAGTATGTAGTCAATTTGGTTGCGTATTTTCTTATCAGGGCTTATCCATGTGTACAGTCGTCTTTTATGGTGTTTAAACCATGTGTTTCCAATTATCATATCATTGATATTTGCCCATTCTATTAGCTTTTCCCCTCTTTCATTTCTTGTACCTAAACCATAATTCCCCACTACATCCTCCATTTTTCCCTTTCCTACTTTTGCATTAAAATCACCAATTATTATTTTTATTTCTTGTGATCCAATTTGAGCCATCGCCATTTCTATTTCGTCGTAAAAGTGTTGTATTTCTTCATCACTACTGCTTGCTGTTGGTGCATATACTTGTATAATATTTATGTCTATTGGTTTGCCTTTGATTTTTACCATAATAACTCTATCTGAAATACACCAGTATCCATTAATTGACTTGGCTGTTTTTTCGTCTAATATTATTCCTACACCTTTTCATGTGTATCCCCTCCAGAATAAATTATTGTGTGATTGTCAGCTATAATTTTGCCCGATCCCTTCCATCTCATCTCACTAACGCCTAGTATATTCATTTTCATGCTATCCATCTCTCTTAGAACAATGGTCAACTTTCCTAGCTCATTTAATGTCCTAACATTCCATGTTCCTACTCTAAATTTATTTATTTTAGTTAAGATTTTGCCATCAGTAGCTGGATGACGGTCTGGTGTCACCTGTGGCTCATGACTGTCCCTACCGGCACGAGGATGTCCTAAGACAGCCATTAACGTCCTTCACTAACTTTGATATATGTTTTGCCATGAAGTCTTGGGAAGATAATGTGGTGGTTTCCCCTTGCCTTCCACATTCACATGGTGGTCTTTTTACCTCTGCCTTTGACAGCCATTTCCGACTGTAAGGACAAGTGAGTGCCCTGCTCTGCTCAGCTGCAGAGTTGTCCACTTATTCCGGTGGATACTCGGTCCCCAGAGCTGTGTTAGCCACACCGTAGTGTGTTTCCATCCTCTACCGCGGGGAGGTGCAGTTGGGATTTTCCCTTCATAAAGTTATGGTCTATGACCAACACTCTCCAGTACTTTTATAATGATTTTAAAGAATGAACTTTATTACCAAGAAATTAGAAAGTCGGGAACGATTTCTATCAAGAAAGTGAAGTGAATTCACTAAAGTTAACGAGCCAGTATCTTCAACATAAAAAAATTCTTTCAAACACCTGTTAATTTTATGTGTAGTGTTATAAGTGACTATAGTCTATCTAGAAATGAATGCCTTCATTGCTTGCTTGTGTTCGCTGGCTGTGATCTCCAGCGCGAAGTCCTGTATGTCGGATGAAGACATCCTATTGTCCAACATCAATGTGATGTCATACAGGACCTGATGTTTGCGTGAGTATCCGTTGTCCCATGTCTGGCTTATTGGTGTGCATACTGGTGGTTCCTTGCCGTGCAGACAGACACTCTCCGACTTCGGAGGAATCAACGATCCTACTGACTTTAGCCAGGACCCCGAAGGGACCTGTTGCCCAGGACGCTCGGCGAGGACGCGTCAGTAGGTCTTGACCAGTATAGAACCTGGCCCTGGTGCCTCGGAAACACCTCTGCGTCCCAATGCCTTCATTCACGATCAATTATTTTGAAAACTGTCTGTTGCATCGTTATGAAAATTTTCCTGCCGTCTTATATTTACCCACACCCAAGGATTATGTCTTTGATAGCTTCCAAAAGCAACTTAAATCATGGAAAGCGGCGACATTTCTTTGATGTTTTGGTGAAAAACTAGTGATTTCTCGCTAACAAACTTGTTTTACAGTAATGTCTTATTCCACTACGCGAGGCTCTTGTCATAAGGCCAATCCCATGTACCACGAGGAAATTAACTTTTCAACGCTAGTGTTTTCGCGTGAAGACGTAATACATTTAATAATGTGCACTTCATCTCTGACCCGTAAATTATATACCGCATATAAACAAACTTTGAAATCTACTGTACAATCTCCAGAACAAAAAAAAAATTTGTTGGGTGGACATAATGATAAAGTTATATGCTAAATCTCATCATTTTCCCTCAGTTGGTTACTGAAATATGGAATGTTATAATGGGGCAGACAAAAGTAAACCGACTATAGTACCCAATCACCATAACACAGGTAGGTTTAACTACGCGTGACTATGTTCGTTTCTTTTAACTTGACGACTAACACACAGTTGTGTCCGTTTTTATATGCGTGTTCTCCATGGGAATAGGGTCGGAACCTTCTGACAATCAAATACCTAACAGCTGTGAAGGAAACATTTCATCCAACCATTATGTTCTATGGGCTGAACTATGACCTGTACATCCTATTATGCTTCACCTCAGATGTGAAATTCCGGTACTGGTTTTGCACACCCGTTATTTCCGAACATGTCGTTCGGGCACCACATGTTTCTCTGAAGCTCTGCCCAGGCATTGTGATGGAATTTTGGCCACATTCCAACTCACATACTTTGGTCTGTCAAGACTGCAAGGTGCCACTCATTTATATCCGATTTTGGAGATGGGGGTGAGAACTCTGCTACATAGGATCCGCGAAGAAGGTTCTTGGTGTAGGGTCGGGAGGAGCCTAACTCCTACAGATGTAAACGACATTATCATCAAGTGCCTTGCCAACTGCGTGGGCGGTCATGTTTCTCCGCATATTGCGATCTCCAACTGTATACATAAAGACTGTAAAGAATTTCTCTCGCGATCTTCCTCTATCGAGTTTTCCACACAACTTTCCAGTGGTCACATGTTCAAAATGTTGTCTTCCCATAATCTAGCCCCCCCCCCCCCCCCCCCCCATGAAAACTGCCTCTTTGTATGTGTTGCGATAAGCCTTCTTTGCGACTTAGCGTCCCTAAAAATGTCCAGAATGCTCAGTCTGGGGAAGAGCCAACTCTGCATAGTGATACACACTGAGGATGAATACGATTTACACAAACCTGAGTCAGGCAAGCCGTTTAGGAACCTGGACAATTAGACTGACCTTATCTGCTAAGGCAACATGGAGGGGGACTAAAAGTCGTTTGATTGGAAAACAAAACCTCTAAAAAGTACACCTAAGACAGACATCGCCGGTCTCTCTGGCTGAGGAGTCACAACACTTTCTCTCTGTAATCCCGTTTATCACGCAGAGTCTCGTAGCGGGGCGAGAGCTGAGGTGGTTCGCCTCCCGCTCGTGACTTGCGGGATACTGAGCCGGCCGCTCAGAAAGCAATGGCAAACTACTGAGCGTAATCTTGCCAAGAGATCAACAGACAGCTGAAAGATGCTGCTGTTGACAGCTATGTCCTGTAAAGGATATGCGAAAAAAAAAAAAAAAAAGACAGACATCGGAAGGATAAATGACATGCCCCAAAAGAGAAATTTAAAAATTAAGATGCATTTTTACACCGGAAGGGAAATGTAAACAGTAGCTGTTGCAAAGGAAATCTCTTTAAATAAATAACACGTTCTCCAATATACAACTTGTGGTGTTTGGATGTGTCCTAAATTCGAGTCTACATGTGGCGGGTTGAAACGTCATTGTAATCATCAGACATTCTAAGAACTGCGTGATGAAATAAAGGCAGGTATCTCATAAACTGGAGCCGCTGTAGCGCTGTGGTTAGCACCTCTGCTTTCAGGCCCTGTGGTCAAGTGTTCGTATCCTCTCGAAGGCTGGGACTTTTCACAAACTGAGAGAGCTCCTAGATAGACCCAGTCTTAAATGGATACCGAGAAATGTTGTATATGTAAAGGTGGCTTTTGTGATGTTGTCCACATTAACTCTCGAGTGCCGATTGATCTGTACACGTATGCGGCTAGCTCCATAGACTCAATATGTCTCAACGCATGGGAAAAAGATCTTTTTGAGTACTTACCCCACTAGTAAATATTCATAACTTATTCAGCGTACCAGTCCAATAGTTTTGTGTATTTGTTGCTATAGATTCTGAGTCCCATAAAAAAAGAACCCGGAGGCGAATAGGAAGCTGGTGGCAGAGATGGACGCAGAAAAAAAGTCAAAAGAAACAAACCCAACAGACGAGTCCTTCTAAGGACTACGCTGGGGGAAAAGACTAACAACGAGCCGCCACAGACAGATTAAAAAGCAGCAAGACAGCACAAGAAACCACACCAGCTGACGTCACAGGCATGAAATCTGCCACATGGGAAAACAAAATTTGATACACAGAAAGAAAGAAACTAAAACACCAAAAACCTCGTACCTCAAATATAACCAACGCAAAATAAGGTTGAACGAGGTTGAAATTTTATTTTCTACATCGATGAAAAGTGCCATTTAAACAGTTGGATATGAATGATGCCAATATACCATGATTGTGGCTTCAGGTGAATTTGTGAACACTGACTCACAAACAACGCCATGTTCTGGGAACTGAGATACTTTGGTCATATTACTTATTAGGCCTCACGGGGGCCTGGGAAGTACAGTGATGGAAGCCATGGTCCTGGAAAGTGGGGGACGGATGGGCGGGCGGGAGGCCGACCGGACGGACGGACGGACAGAAATGGTTTACTTGTTTTAAGAAAATTTAAACTAGGAAGAGATTTTTAAGTCAAACGTGCATGTTTTCATAAATCATTCTTATTTTCTCAGACGTACGTTCTAGCAGCTGGCATGTCATAACGTAATTAATTTGATTTTTGTGTGTTTTCTGCAGTTTTTTGTTTTGTTTTGTGGAGGCGCGTGATGGGGTTTATTACTACATTGCTGTCAAAACCTGGTTGTAAATGTGTCCTCTGAAAAGAGCTTAGTAGGAGGGTTAAAATGCTAAAAATTAGTTGCATATGCTTTACAGAACGTCGCAGTCAATCACATTACCTTTTGGGAGATATTTGTGATTTCTGAGAAAGTTTACGTTCAGTAGTTTGCCATAGTTTTCTGAAGCACCAGCACTTATACAATTGTATGAAAACAAGCACGAGGCGGTCTGCTTCCAAATCGCCCGCAGCTGTGTTTCGAACGCGGTATGGGGGATTGCGAATTGTATGGTATCTCCTTCGACACCGAGCCAGCTAAGGATGTGGTAGTGTCTAGACATTCAGAATATCTTCTTCTGCGATCATCCGGAGTTTTTTTTTTCCGGACGTGATCGCGTTGTGCCTGTTTACAGCAGAGCTGCGTTCTTGCGCGTTAGACCGACATATCCGACTTCTGCGAGCATTTGTTGACCGGGTTAACCTTCCCGGGATTCAGAATATTATATTAAGATATAATTTGTAATGTTCTCGTTAATATCTGTTCATTTTCTGAGAGCAAATTACCGATGGAAATTAGATTACAAGCAGATGGAGATTAGATAGAAAGAACGAAAGATGATAACAACTTGAAACCAGTTTTGTTTTTTAAATACACACACTGTCCCTTTATTTCTCAACATAATTTCCACCAACATTGATGCACTTATCCCATCGTTTTATCAGTCCTCCAAAACCCACTGCATAGAACTGCGTGCTTTGTTTTAATTGACCTACCATCCCACAGAACTGTGTGACTTACTTATTGACTCGTCGTCTTACGTTTTCTACCCAGCTATGCACCTCTTTACGGGATAAACATTTGTCAGCATAAACACGAAACCCAGCGGGAGACATTTTGCGAATGACGCCGAAGTTGAATGTGAAGTGAAAACGCGGGTTAGAAAACATAGCACACAGTTCTATGCAGCCGGTTTTGGAGGACTGATAAAACGATGAGATAAGTACATTAATGTTGGTGGAAATTATGTTGAGAAATAAAGGGAC
Organism: Cepaea nemoralis; assembly: GCA_014155875.1. Taxonomy (NCBI): domain Eukaryota; kingdom Metazoa; phylum Mollusca; class Gastropoda; order Stylommatophora; family Helicidae; genus Cepaea; species Cepaea nemoralis. Next base: position 134,415 of record JACEFZ010005898.1, on the reverse strand, counting down.
AGTGTATCTATAAAAATAAACTGGTTTCAAGTTGTTATCATCTTTAGTTATTTATCCACAGCCATTTGTGACTTACTTATTAACTTACCCTCGTAGATGGAGATTAGATTTCAAGTAGATCGCGATTAGATTACAAGTAGATTGAGATCAGCTTACAAGTCGATTGAGATTAGATTGCAAGTACATGAAGATTAGATTACAAGTACATGAAGATTAGATTATAAGTAGATTGAGATTAGATTGCAAATAGCTGGAGATTAGATTTCAAGTACATGAAGATTAGATTGCAAGTCGATGACGATTAGATTATAAGTAGATTGAGATTAGATTGCAAGTAGATGGAGATTAGATTGCAAGTACATGGAGATTAGTTTGACAGTACATGAAGGTTAGGATACAGTTAATTATAGTAAAGTGAATAAGTAAAGGACCCGTTTATCCGCCATTGAAGTATAGGCCCTCAAGCAACTCGCGAAAAGCTGTCCCGTCGTGTGCTGTCTGCTGTAGATTCCTCCATGTCTTCTCCATATGATTAATTTATGTCTCTAATTTTCTTCTCCGTGTGTTTTTACGTCCTCTATTTTATTGACCTAGTTGAGTTTATAGACAAAGGACTGTTTAGTTATTCTATTTGTCAGGTGATTTCAATGTGTGCAGTACACAATATGAGTACCTTCTTCCCACTTCTCGATTCGCTGGTATTTTTCAGTTCTCTTCACGAGCTCCACATTAGTGGTTCTTCAATCACAAGTTAGTTCCTTTCTAGCCAGGCACCATTAGTTGCACATTCTTAGTTTCCAGGCTGTTATAGACGGTTCCGGCCGATTTTGTACAAACAAAAAGAGTTCGTTGTAAATTTGAAACTACCGTGGTGATAAAAGGTGTTCCATATTCGAACAATACCTGTGACTATGTGTTTTAATGGTTTCAGCTTATTCGATTATTCACTTCATATGATGTATAACTCTGCAATGGACACCTGACGGGATGCAGCGAAATATGCCAGGCAATAAATAGTGCAACATATTGTTCGTGACTTCTGTGTTTAAGTTCACTAAGAAGACATTGTTTTGCATTCTATGTTTAGCAGTAATTGTCTTAGTCGCTCTCCATGCTTCTGTACTCGGCTCGCGATGATGGTGGAATTCTGCAAGAGGGCGTCTGATTGGTCTGGAACTCTGGGACCCCAGTATATAAGGCCCCGCACAGGTAGAACTGTCCCTTTTTCCGTAGTCCACCACACTGAGTGACGAGGCGCCAATGCCTATTTCTAATGTGTGTTTAGTAGTTAGACCCTGAAGTTTTGCAGTGGAAAAGCCAGAATTCTAGTTTTAGATTTTAGATTTTCCTGGGTTTTTAGTAGACTGGAAGTTTTTGATAAATTAGTTTTTGGTGGACTAGAAGTTGTTGGTAAATTAGTTCTAGTGGATTAGTGTTTGGTAGATTTGGAGTTTTTACTGGATTAGAAGTTTTTGCTACACTTAGGAATTTTAGTTTGTTAGGATTAGTGTCTTTGCTGTTTGATTTTTGCTGTATCCTAATTTCTTTGTTGATGCTACATGTCTGTATATTATTGTGAAGTTTAGAAGTTTAATAAACAAATGATGCTTGTGTTACTCTTACTTTGTTGTTTAGTTGATAGACTCTAGTGTTATAGTCATTGGTGTTAGAACAGCCCTCGGAGTAATTCTTTGTCTGGGATTGGAGAATATTGTTCTAATCCCCTGTCGGCCCACCCTGGATCCTTCTTAAACCTTAATTCTTTTCTATTCTTGTTAACCGAGGACGGTGAGAGGTTCTTTCTCTTTATTCATTTTCTTCTTTGGCCCTACGCAGTCAGGGTTGCGCTCTTCTCCTCACATCACCGTAGCAGAAGTAAGTGGTCCTTGCTTTCTGTTTATACCTCTGTTTTCAAGTGGCGAGCCTCGGCCTGGATTGTTTGGCGGCCTTTAGATTATCTTGTTGGTGTCTGTTCCAGTCTTCAATGATTCTTTTAGGTGGTAGTTCCATGTTTTTTTTTTTTTTGCCTTTTTGGGGGTGTGAGAGGTCCCTGGCCAAAGACATTAACTGGGTTCAGGTTTTTTCCCCAAGTCTCCAAGAAGCACAGCATTGAGAGAAGAGCCTCCAGACCTACACCATATCTCAAGTCGTCGAAATTAAAGGTGACCTTATTCATTGTCTAGGGAACCGAAGTTTCCCACCCAGCCGGCACTCAGTCTGAGTCCGCTGGTATAAATTAAGAGTGCAGAAAACTCCAACGAAGGTCACCAAACTTTAGCTATAAAGTCTTTTGGAATATGCATATATATTCCTACTGAAACCATCAAGCTTTGCTCAAAGTTACAGATAGTAGTCGACGACTCCATGAGAGCAGAATGCTCCCACATTCAATAGAGGCTGGAGCTGTGCTTGTCCAAGAGAAAAATTCTGTTGACTCTTTTGGGAGAACAGTTGTGGACTGTTCATGCGACTGATTTCAGCAGTGCCAACATCTGGAGCCATCCATAGAAGTACCTTTCCCTTGTTTGTCTGGAAGAGGGGACATCAGAAATCCATCCCACCAGTGCGTCCCAGCAGCAGAGCGCTGGACATCCATATTCAAATCCCCAATGGTGGCACCATCACCTGAGATCATCGAGGGGGATGTTTCCCTTATTGTGCATCAGTTCACCATGTCCGTTTGAAGTGACAGATGACAATGTTACCTGTGGTGATAAGAAAATCCTTTCCTTATAGGCGGAAGCAGAGGAGTTAATACTAGCGTGTTCGTCCATGTTCATGATGTCATGGGTGGACATATTGAGTGTTGCGGGTCGAGTGAACAGTGATTTCCTATATTTCCCCCGTGCATAGAAAATTTAAAAGCGACACATAATAGACATTCAGTGAGAAGAAATAGCATCCAGCGAGAATCATCGAGCAGTGAATGAACTGATTTCCTATATTTCCCCTGTGCATAAGACAATTCAAAAGAGACACATAATAGTGGGAGGAAACGATATCCAGTGAGCATCATCAGACAGAAACATTCGTTATATATTTCTGCGACACACTTTATGGACAAATAATTAATTACTAGTTAATTATTTTGTGTCATGCAATAATAATTCGAATTAGGAATCCCACGCACAGAAAGTGAGTCCAAGACGCCATGTCTTCCAGCATGTTTGTTTTGCTTTGTTTTTTTCCCCATGTACAGGTATTTCTCTACCCCTGCTTCATTTGGGTACCACTGGTGACAACTGAGAAATTACTGACTCATCCCATGGAACTGGTGGATGTTGCTGGCATGAAGCGGGGCTACCAGAATCAGACCGGGAAAACAAAAACTGGGTTTGCCTGCATAGTCAAGGGAATTATATTTTTTTTTCAGTGGCAGGGATGTCTGCATCTTGGTTTGCAGGTGATCTAGTGGATAGCATGCATGTTATTCCGGTCATTGTTGTTTTTGGGTTACATGTAGGGATTGTAAATTTAAGGGGATGCCTGTGTGAAATTTGTTTTGGTGCCCCTACGTATTGCATCCATGGAGCTAAGTGTTGATGTTGATGTCAGGGTTGCTAGTTTATTTTGTATGCAGACTGCATATTCCTCATGGCCACTCATAAGATATGGTATTATCTTTTGTCAGGGACTGATTTTTTTAAAAATTGTCACTGATGTATGTTTTTAAGGCAGGTTCAGAAAATATAACTGGTGACAATTTTACGCTGAGAGGTTTAAGTCCCATGGTGAAACCCCCTTAATTGATTGTTTACTTAAATAGCCCTAGTGTTTTGTCTAAACCCTAAGGGTCTAGAGTATTCGACGAGGGACCGTCGAAAAATTGGGGGTGTGATGTGTAATCGTCTGGCGCGATACATGATGATTGATAATGTTACCAGTACCAGCATCCCTTGCAGTGCCCTGGGGTACGATGGGAAGCCGCTCTGGAAGCTGAGGATAAATAGAGGCGCGTGTCAGTTTCCCGGTCTCTCCAAACCAGACAACCGTGGCCGAAGGAGCGATTATGTAGATCGCTGTTGTATAGAATAGGGAGGCTTTAACCAGCCCTCCCCAGTCACTGGACCAGAGCAGGGAGTCACAAATGCCTCTAGATTTAACCATGACTGGCTTGTGTGGCCCACACACGAGGACCGAGGAAATCCATCAAAATGACTGGCAATTTGTAAGCCAGGACTCTTGTAGCTGGTAGTGACCCATGGCCATGGTTGTAGGTTGTAGAGCAAACTTGAGCCCCAGGCTCTGGTTAATGTCGTAGGCCACTCACATCCCCTTCGTATACCTTCGTATACTTATGCGTGTTTATGCCACTATATCTCTGCTGTTAGGGTTATAGTTTTGTTATTCGTTATGTTATGGTTTTTCGCTGTATCTGATCCTAGTCGACTTATGTGATGCGGGTGTCTTGTGTGGGTATTGAAGGGTGCCCTTCGACTCAACTGAAGCATGATTGAGGTCTCACTGTCATTTAGAGACCGCCCCTGTAGTCAGTGCTAGGCAGCAGTTATCTAACTGTGGGATTTCAGATTCCCATTTCTGTATGTACCTGACTGTCCATGAGTCCTGAGATGATTACAATAGAGAGTCCATACCTGCTGTTACCGTTGTTGTTTACGTTGAGGCTCTGTTGTTGCCATGTCCTTGTTGGTTTGTGGAGATGGGTACCTAGTCATGTGCGTAGCGATGTTAGGCAGCAGTGATTACTGTGGGAACGTAAGTTCCCATTTCTGTATATGTCAGTTATGTGACATGTCAAGATGCCTGTTTGTCACTAATCATGCAGTTCTGTCAATAAAAACCTAATTTTGTTGTTCTTAATTTGTTTTGTTTAGTCTGTAGTTTGTTGTGTAAACTCATTGATCCTGTTACAGTCCAGCAGTGTAATCTTCTGTCTGGGGTGTACAACAGTACATCCCCCGCCCTAAGAACTCCTGGAATCTTCTGTCTAAATTCTACCCCTTTTCTTGTTAACAGAGGAGGATATACACAGTGCTCTTTCTCTATTTCTCCTTATTGTCCTTTTCTTCTCTGGCCCATTAAAAGTCAGTGTTGCGCTTCTTTATCTTTGAGCACTTAAGTATAGGAAATTACATCTTCCTGTCCTTGATATTCTACCTCCTATGACACTTCTAACTCATACAGTAGTACGGATTTAATGTTAGATCTTGCAATTCTAGGTTTGGTTAAATTTATTTGCATATCCTTTACAGGACGTAGCAGTCAATCCCAGCATCTTTTAGATGTTTGTGATTCCTGGGCTGGTTTACGTTCAGTAGTTTGCCAGTGATTTTTGAACGACCGGCACCCATACCATTTCATAAAAAACCAACACAAAGCGGTCTGCTGCCAAATCGAGTGTAGCTGTATTTTGAACGCGGTATCCTGGAATGCGAACTGCGTCCGTAAACTCCTTAGCCACGGAGCCGGTCTAGGTTTGGTGCTAAGCATACTTCCTTTTGTAAAATAAAAGTAAATACACCTTTCAGACGCCTTAAGACGGATTGGGCATGTGGTGCCAGACCCATATTTTTATAGACCAGTCTGCACCCTTCTCCGTAATCCCGTTTATCCACGGGAGCACAAGCGGCTGCGCAAGAATCGCTAGCGTGTTTCGTCGCGTCCGTTACTTACGGAATATTTGAGCCGGCCGCTCAGAAAGCAATGGCAAACAACTGAGCGTAATCTTGCCAAGAAATCAACAACAGCGTTAACATGCTGGTGTTGACAGCGATGTCCTGTAATAGGTATGCGAAAAAAAAGTCTGCACCTGGATTGTTAGAACAAGCTGAGGAATACAACATAGTTGGTATAAGAGAGAATTATTATTATTTTTTTTTTTTAAATTCGCATATCCTTTTACAGGACATCGCTGTCAACAGCAGCATCTTTCAGCTGTCTGTTGATTTCTTGGCAAGATTACGCTCAGTAGTTTGCCATTGCTTTCTGAGCGGCCGGCTCAGTTAACCCGCAAGTCACCAGCGGGGGACGAACCGCTCCCAGATCTCGCCCGCTACGAGACTCTGCGCGATAAACGGGATTACGGAGAAAGTGGTGTAATCCCTCGGCCAGAGAGGCCGGCAAGAGAGAATTAGAGAGATAAATAATAAAAAAGAGACGGAGGGAGATGCAAGACATAGCAAAACGACATGTCGTCTGATGATTGAGGGTCAATTCTCCAATGAAGAAGAGAAGAATTATTTCTAGGTCTTCGTCAACCTCTTTTCCGATGGAATGTTTCTATTGTTATTATATGTACCAGCTTATACCTTCTTATAACACGAAGAATGTAGATGTCTAATACTGATGCACGGAATTGCTTCCCACCATGTGCTGACCACGGTCAAGTTAGTTTGTTGCATATCCTTCCAGGACGTCACAGTCAACACCAGCATTGTCTGCTGTTGTCATCTCCTGGCAAGTTTACGTTCAGTAGTTTGCCATTGATTTCCGAGCGACCGGCACCCATACCATTTCGTAAAAAAATAACAACTCAAGGCGGTCTGCTGCCAATTACCCCGCAGCTATGTTTCGATCGCAGGTATGTGGGATTACGAACTCCGCCACGGAGCCGGCCCACGGTCAAGACGTCTTCAAAAATAATGTTTTCTGTTCATTGTGTTCCCACCATTTTTCTAAAGAACCGCGTGTCCTCTTTGCGATTCCTCAGTAATCTGCTGATTGCCCCCAGAACCCCTTTCATAATATAGCAGACTTGGTTCCATCTACAAGAGTAGTCCTTACATTCATTGACAAAAATACATCGCATACAATATGAATGTCAAGCAACGTGTATTGTCCGCTCTAACATTTCTGTATAATGTCTTTTTTATAATAGTGTAGTACTTTCATATTCCCCTAGACTGCCTTACTATTAACGTTATTAGTGATGTTGTGGAGACATGTTTTTGAGCGTTGTAAATTCTGTCTGTCAAAACTGTCATTTACTGCCAATATAGTACCTTGCGGTGTATGGCAGAGGGGTCTTTGAGCCTGAGGAATTAAGGCCGCCTGGCTAGTGCAGTCGCCGCGAACTGTGCAGGTTAGGATTTTCTTTTTGCCCCCTACAGAAAAAAATCCCACACCTTACCAGGGATCAAACCCGGGTCTCCCGAATGAGAGTACGGCATTCTAGCCACTCGGCCAGCCGTTCATCTATTCTATACTTATATATTCGTATGATGATGGATTCATAAAGGTTAATTTATTTGTTTACCAACAGAAAAGTGCATTTTCAAGTAGTGACAATAATGAATGCACCGAACCCGAAAGCTTCGGTCAGTTGTAAACACCAGCCCTGCCGTGACATCAACCTTGCCTTGACACCACCATGCCGTAACACCAAACCTACCGTAATACCACACTGCCGTGACACCACTATGCAGTGACACCACCCTGCCGGGACATCAACAATCCCGAGACACAAACCCTACTGAGACATAAACCCTGCCGTGACACCAACTCTGCCGACACTCAAACCCTGACAAATCAGCATTGCTGTATCTTGTATACGTTGCGTACACCTTACTTTCATCTTTCGCGTTTTACTTAATTAATTAATTTATTTTTATGTTGTATCGATAAACTCAAGAAATGTACAAGATCAGGACAGAAAGCAAGGAGCAAACTTACTTGCTATTCTGAGCATATACCGCAAACTAGCGCGGGTATGTTTATATAGTATTTTAAGCTGGTAATTGAATAACATAAAATCGGTAGGAATAACAAAGTCTGGCAGCTTTCATATTTTGGTGAAATTGAGTTTAGGAAGTAATACCTGAGCTCCTCAGGAATCTGAGTTTCTAGTTCGTCAATCTAGAAAAGGTAACAAAGAGTGTTTAAAGGAGAGATTGAAGTCAAAGGCGAAACATATATTATCATCATGTGTCATGACAATAAGCTTGTACAATCAAAGTTGGTCATCTCACATGATCATCAGAGGGACGCAAAGGTGTTTCCAAGGCACCAGGGCCGGGTTATATACTGGCCAAGACCTATTGACGCGTCCTCGCCGAGCGTCCTGGGCAACAGGTCCCTTCGGGGTCCTGGCTGAAGTCAATAGGATCGCCGATTCCTCCGAAGTCGGAGAGTGTCTGCCTGTATGGCGAGGAACCACCAGTCTGCACACCAATAAGCCAGACATGGGACAACGGATACTCACGCAAACCTCAGGTCCTGTATGACATCATACTGATGTTGGACAACAGGATGCCTTCATCCGACATACAGGACTTTGCGTTGGAGCTCAAGCCAACGAACACAAGCAAGCAAGCAAGCATGATCATCAGAGTCTCGGATCTGGTCTTCGTTCTTGTTCCGATTGTGCCATTTTCTAAAGCATCCAGGTATTTACTTATGTTACTGTTCTTGCTCTTTTGAATTCATGTTTGTCGGTTGCCACTAAGTTTTGAAGTTAATTTCTCCTCATTGATGTCAGTTTACAGAACGTCGCTATCAACCGCTGCATGTATTGGCTGTTTGCGATGTTCTAAGCAGTTTTATTTTCAATACTTTGCTATTCCTTTGTGAATGCCCGATGCTCATATCTTTATCAAATCAACGCAAAGCGACCTAGTCCCAAATCCACAGAATTAGACCGAACCATATGGGATAGATCCCAGAGCAAAAAGATCAATCCTCTCGCCTTTAAATCCTGTGTAAACTTTAAAAAGTGAAATACTGAGCGTAGAAAATCAAATCAACATAGATAACGATTTCCGAACAAAAACATCACAGATGCAAATGGAGTAGAGCTATGTAATGAAGCACTGGATGAAGATGTAACATGATGTCGAAGTAATTTAAAATTTGAATTACCGCCTATGTGACAAACCTAGAAAGATGTCAATGTATAAACTCTATATGGCGGGTTGTAAATGGAGGAGTTTGGCGTGTGTTTCAGTGTCAGGTGTCGGGGTTGTGACGGCTTCCTATAGTTGGAAGGCAGCTTTTAGTTCGTCAAGAATGATATGTTAGTTTCAAGATGAGCTAGAATAGGTAACATGGAATGTTTGTAACTGACCCACAGAGCAGGCTTGAAAAGTGGAAACGTTATTTTCTGGTTGGACAGGGTTGCAAACATATAATTGGTGTCATGCCCAGGTCATGCAGACGCGCGGGGCAATAAACTGGCCAATAGATTAGCTGCTGCTGTCCCTCTGGTGATAAATGCGATGTGGTGATGGATCTCTCGGATCGGATGGGAAATGCACCTGAACAAACGGAGTGTCCAAGCATCGGGGAACTGGCTCGGAGAGGTGAGGAGAGGAGCGTCGCGACAGTGTCCGGGTAGTGGAGGGAAGGCCATACAGACTATTAATAAAATTGCCACTGAAACAAACGGCATGAGAACTCTTTAGTAGGGTTGAAGAGGGGGGCTGAGTATGTGTGAATTGTCTCGAATGCAGTGATGTTGATTCTTAAATTCAGTATTGAGTAAACACTGCTAGCATGACGATAATCATTATCCTGTATTTCAGCCCGTGAATTCGTCGTGAAGCTTCCTCATCACCCCATTTCATAGTTATTTGTATTGTGCTGCTTTCCCCAAGTCCACGTATGTTTGCACTGATAGATCCTGTTCATAATTGTTTGTCTGCCTACGCCATTTTCAATTTTAGTAGTTAAGGATCAATAATTTTCTTAAATGACTCCTCGTATCTGCCATGGGCTTTCATATCGCCTGAATGTTGTCATTGCGTTATAATACGACACGTCTGCTGCCATATTAACAAATGTTAAATCATTGCTCTGACACACCCCTACTTCCCATATTGTGCCATCCAATTTCCTTTGGTCTAAAGCTACTTTTTGGTTGAGACTGAATCTGTTAAACAATTAGTTGCATGTCCTTTACAGGACGTTACAGTCAAGCCCAGGAAATATTGGTTGCTTGCGATTTTCTATGCAATTTTATGTTAAGAAGTTTGCCATTACTTTATGAACAGTATGCGCCCATATCATCGAAATCCATGCAAATCGATCTGCTCACAAGTCTCTTGCGGCTGATTTCGAATCCTCGACATGGTATGCCGGGGAATGATGACACTGCGTTCACTAACCTCTATGCCACAGACACCGGTTGACTTAACAGTATTTATAACAAAATCCCAGCACTAATGAAAGTCATGGAGATTCCAAAAGTGAAACACAAGTCTGTAATCTTTACAAATCCAACGTTCACGTTATACGGGTAGCTAACAAAACTCTTGCGATGAATTACTTTGCAAACCAACTCGTAATGGGGACGGGAGAACATATTCCCATTTTCCCACACATATTTTCCCGAATATAACCCATTTAAAAGCCAGGATGTGCCAGAAATGTTGCCTCCTTCCCTAATACAGACCAGCAGGAGGTTGATGAAAGCAACCTCCTCTCCTACCTGTAGAATTTCTCACCTGAGTGTTTCAAAATACACTGACATTTTTGTTCAGTTGATGGCTTTTCATAAGTAAAAAATATGTTTTCAATGCTTTATGTCAAAGATTAAGTCTAAGACAAGAACATTAACAAAACGGGATATTATCAAACATTTTTTGTGGAGTTTATCACTGTATATTTTCCGTTTATTAAAATTCTCTTTTAGCCCCTTGACACCCTTAACCAGATTGCCAGTTCAGTCGCTTTGTTGAAATCATACACGGTTATTTCATAGACCATGTATCCAATCCACAACAAGGATAAAGATGAGTAACTTTTATATTTAAATTTTCATGTAGTGTTTTTCACGTTTGGTGTTTCTGTGCTGACGAAAGCTTAGGCCGTAACGTCCATTTTGTTAGTTGTTATCGTGTTCTAGTAAAGCTTACCGTCTAGTTCTCGTTGTTTCGTGGTTCAATTCTTTTATGCTCACAATGGTTCCGTCGAAGCGACTTGATTGAGTTTAGTTAGTTAGTTAGTTAGTCGACAGATCATCCTCATTGCACATCGAACCATTCAGTCCATAAGTGCTCGGATCCCCTCCTCAGCAAATCCCGCAACGTGTAGCGGCTAACGACGCCAGTTCTGTGTTGGTTTATAAATCTTTTTTGGCTTCCTGCGTAGTGTTCTTGTTTGGCCACCCCTCTTTTAATTTGCTGCTCTCGCAGTCTGGCCATTGTTGTAGATTCACAGTCATCACTTGGTTCTCGCAAAAGTCTTACTTCTCGTAGAGCATTCAGAATGTCGGCCTGGTCCATGGCGCTTCCGCCCTCCACAGTAGCCTCACCTGCGAGCTTGTCAGCACGCTCATTTCCTTGTACTCCCGCATGCCCTGGCACGAAGATGAAACTAATCTTTGCCAGTCGAGACCGCTCCAGAGGCAGCAACCATTCTCTTCGGATCGACCCCTCCTCTATCCTCTTGATCATGTTCATTGAGTCGCTAAGGAAACAAGCCCTAGTGAATGTCTGTGTCTCGAGCCATGTTATTGCTTTACTTACTGCCATGACTTCCATGGTCAGGCTACTTGTGGTTTCAGTGAAAGCACCAGAGTCCTCCTTCACAATTCTCCCTCCGGCCCGAGCTGTAAAGGCCCATGAGCTTCTCACATGTCGGACGACCGACCCATCTGTGTAGATGACCGCGTCACCGTCTAGCGAATTCTCGAAAATCAACGCTTGTACTTCAGCCTCAACAGCAGCCGGATTTTCTTGTCTGCATTTTCTATCTAGTTGGATGCAAACTGAAAAGGATGTGCAGAAGTCTGTTGGCACTTGCACCCACTCCTCGCCAGGTTCTAAGTCCTCAAGTGAACACACCTGTTGAAGAATGTCTTCGGCTTGACCCATCCACGACCGTCCTCTTTTTAACCTGCTGCCCTTCACCTTCCTAATTTCACTATGCAGTGGATGTTGTGTGTTTGCGTTAATTCTGAGGTAGGCGCGTGCCCTGCAACCTTGTATTCTCTCTTCAATGGTTGGAAAACCAAGAAGGTAGCGCATCGCCCTGCATGCTGTATCTCTTGTACATCCAAGAATAATGCGCATAGCTTCATTCTGTATCCTTTCCATCCTTTCTATCTGCTTATGGCTGAGAGTCAGGATTGCCATTGCATACTCCAAAACAGACATGACCAACCCCTCGTACAGAAGACATAGATGGCGCTGCTCACAGTTTGCTGCCGCCATCACCCGCATCGCTGCCAAACCCCGCTTGGCCTTTGTTATCACCTGGTCTATGTGCACATTATAAGCAAGGCTTCGATCAAACCGTATCCCCAGGTAATTCATTGCCTGCGTTCTTTCCACCGTCTCTGAACACAGCATTACAGTTGGTGTTGGAGTGTTGACAATATGATTATTCAACGAGAACCAAGTCACTGTTGCCTTTGTTGGGTTGACCATTGCCCCAGCTTCATCACACCAAGTACTTATGCGATTGAGTTCGGTTTGTAGTTCCACAGCAACCTCCTCTCTATCCTTCCCCTGACGATACACTAAAACATCATCGGCATATGACAATGTCCTGCCAGGTCCAGTGATCTGCTCACTGGTGATTCTCACTGTGTAGGCGTTGAACAGTACCGGAGATAATGGTGATCCCTGTGGTAGGCCAGGATATATTGTTGTTGGTTACGAAGTCCAACTGCCACATCTAAAAACTACTTTCCGTTGGAAGAGGACTGCTGCGATCCAAATAAGGAGGAATGGACTTACTTTTAGTTCAAGAAGCTGAAACATTAAAAAATCCAGTGGTACTCTGTTGTATGCGTCCTCAAGATCAATCGCTGCAGCAACGGTTTCAGTGCCTGAGTGGAAACCTTCATAGACATCCTGGGCAAAGACTGCTGCATTGGTCCAGGTTTCTCTCTTTGGACGGTACCCACCCAGGGTGGGTGGGAAAACACCTTGCCTCTCTAGTTGGCTTGATATTTTCCTGGCAATTACCTTCTCCAGCAGCTTGCCTATTGTATTCTGCATGGTTATAATTCGATATCCCTGAATTTTTGTGTGGTCTTTGTCAGGCTTCGGCAAGGGAATCAGATAGCTGTGTAACCATTCCTCCTTGATGCTAGTACACCCTATACTGTTGTTGTACATGTCTGCTAGTTTCTCTAGCTCATTGTCGGTACACCTATTTATGTCGTCGTATCTTATGCCATCAGGACCTGGAGCACTGTTTTTTGATCGTCGAAGCACAGCCTTGATTTCTTTCACTGTCACTGTGTCTTCATCCGAAGTGTTCTGGGCCTTGCATCTGTCTGAGGTGACCTCCTTGGCCAGATTTCGGCCTCCCATGTCTGTCTGGTTGCTTTGCTCAAGGTAGCGTTCAAAGAGGGCTTTGCCCTTGTCCTCGTCAGTCCTCTGCCAGATGAGGTCAGCACCTTGGAAGTCAGAAATGCTCTTATTCTTGACTACACCACTCATGCTTTTATGTAGTCGCCAGAACAATTTCAGTGACTTGTCTGTGCTTACTCTTTGACACACCTCTGCCCATTTTTCGCTTTTAACAACCTTGACCAGTTTTTTGAAGTAGCTTACTTTTGTGTGCATCTCTCTTTCTAAGTGCAAGCAGGGACTAGGATGACCAGCTCTGTTCTTCTTGGCATTTTGCCATCTACTTACAGCACTACGCTTATCCACACAAGCCTTCTCCACCTCGAAACTCCACCACGGTGGCTGCTCCCAGCTTTTTTTCCTGCCCTGAAACGTTCTGCGCTTGTCACGTCTTATTTTACTCACCACATCTTGCCCTGTACTGTCATACTGGAACGTCTTTACCTTTAGCTTGTGCTGCCTGGTTCTGCCTTTCTCCACCAGTATGCTGCACGGGTGGTGGTCGCTGCCATGGTGTCCTAGGACACCCCATCTACACACTGTAGTGAGTGAAGGTGAAACTAGCGCCAGATCAATAGCACTGTCCTCATCGCCCGGACGGCTTGCTGTCCTGGTGACACAGCCACTGTTGATACAAACCAGGTCGATGGTTTCCAGTGCAGTTTCGAGCTCCTCCCCCTGTGTATTGGAGGAAGTGTTTCCCCATGATCTGCCTTTAGCGTTGAAGTCACCACAGAAAATAACATTTCTCTCGTGGCCTAATATGCCACTTAAGCACTGCCACTTCTGGGCGTCCACACTGGCATTGCGGGCATAAACATTAACCACCACGAATGGTATACAGGAATGAACTCTCAACGCCTGTATTTGTATATCGTCACTGTCCCAACTGGACATGTCTAGCTCTGACACTCCCATGCTGTCGCGAACGAGAATCGCCATTCCCAGATGTCGTCTGTTGTAGAAACATTTGAAGCCGGCAATTTGGAGTAGCTGATCGCCCAGTCTCGTCTCCTGGAGTGCTACACTGTCGTTCCTGTAAACTAGGGTTTCTAAAATAGAGCCCCGTTGTTTTACACTGGCACAGTTCCAATATAGAATACGGATATTCCTGAGTCCTAGTCGGTGACACTTGAGTCTAAAACGCCTCAAACCTCCCCGCTTACCTTGCTTCTTTTTCCCTGCGCGGCTACCACGCCGCTTCGGTATGTTGACCGCTGACCGCACGAAGAAAACACGTTGTTCCGCCATGTTGAAAAAAACGTAAACACAGACTGAAAACACCACACACGCTGCTGAAAATTAACTCAAGGATGGATTCGCTCGATGCACGAACTCCGTAGCACCCGCGCAGATCTTGAGTAGAAACTCCTGGTTTTACATCCTGGCACACCAATTACACGCAAGAGATGAATAAATCCATCCCCTACGCGAAAATGTTAACGAACAAAATATTACACAAGCAAACTCGAAATACGCCTCGAGCAACTTTAAAGAAGTAACACACTGGATTTGGTTAACACTGGCACTTTGCTAGCTTGACAGACGATAGTCTGTGTTTAAAAAAAAAGGCATAATAACTTTTACCCATGGCGGTAGCGAATGTGACTGATAAGGCCAATTCGTGCTGTAAATGTTCGTTCACAGTGGGTGCATGTGAACACGTGGTCATTTCCACCATCATGCATCATCTTACGTCTCACACGCTCGGTGCGTGACTTATCTGCAATAATTTTCTCTTTTGTCTTTATTCCATTTCTGATGCTTGCCCACTATGCAACAAGTTCAGCCGCGACTTGCTCCCAATGTCCATAATCAATGCCTGTATCAATCATATCCTGCTTAGACACATCTTTGTATCGTAGTAGAGGCCGACCATGAGATCTCTTACCCATCTGTAATTCACTAAAAAGATGTCCTTTGGTATTCTACCCTCATCCATCCTCCTAAGATGCCCTATCCATCTAAGTCTACGAAGACTGAGCATGGAATAAACCGTCACACATCCTGATCTTTCCAATACTTCAGTATTTGTGATTTTGTCTTGCCACTTAATACCAAGAATTCTTCGCAGACACCACATATGAAAGCTGTTTAAACGTTTCTCTTGGTGTGAGTAAGTTGTCCAGGTTTCACTGCCATAAAGAAGAGTACTAAAGACACAGACTTGATAGACAAGGACTTTTGTTTTGCAGTAAGCTTCCTGTTCTCCTAGACTCTTTTTCTTAACCTGTTCATTGTTGTTGCTGCCTTACCAATCCGGATGTTGATTTCCTGATCTATGGATAATTTGCTATTTACCACTAATCCTAGATATGTAAAATGGTCTATCATCTCTAGTTGGGCGTCGTCAATAAAGATTGATGGTACCCCATGTGCACCTTGTTACATAATCTGTGTCTTCATTTTTTTAATTGTTAAACCAAATTCAGAAAAAGCATTGGAGAATGCAGATAGTAGACATTGTAATTCTTCCTCAGAGTGAGTCGTAACTGTAGCATCATCTGCAACAAGCAACTCTCTGATCAGTACCCTCCTAATTTTGGTCTTGGCCTTCTATCTCTGAGCATTGTAGAGGCCGCCATCTGAGCGTGAGTGAATGTATATACCACCATCCTGAACATGAAAGGCATATTTCAGTAGAAGTGAAAAGTATATTCCAAAGAGGGTGGTAGCTAGTACACAACCTTGCTTAACTCCACCCTTGATTTGAAACTCCCCAAAAGTTGCACCATCAAACTTGATTATACCCTTCATGCCTGTCTGGAACGATTCCACAATGGACAGAAGAGTTGGCGGGCAGCCAATCTTCTTTAGTGCCTTGAACAGACCCTCACGACTGACCAAATCAAATGCCTTTGTGAGGTCGATGAAGGCAATAAACAGTGGTTGATTCTGTTCACGACATTTTTCTTGCATTTGTCGCAATGAGAATATCATATCAATGGTAGACCGGTTCTGTCGAAAGCCACACTGTGATTCGGGGTAGACTTGATCTCCCAGGACTTGAAGTCTGCGCAGAACAATTCTGGCAAATACTTTTCCAACAATACTGTCATTTACTGCCAATATAGTACCTTGCGGTGTATGGCAGAGGGGTCTTTGAGTCCAACAATACACAGAAGTGAAATACCCGTATAGTTGTTGCAGTCGCTCCGATCGCCCTTGTTCTTGCACTAGTGTTACTCTTGTACAGTGTTATGATGCTTGAATCTTTGAAATCCTGTGGGACTTGTCTAGCTCTATTAGCTGGTAGATATGTAGAGTGAGTGTGTCTTGTCCGCTCCTGATAACATCTATTGGAATCCAATCCTTACCTGGAGCCTTGCCAGATGCAAGTACGTTTATCGCACACTTAACTTCTGTTATGGTGGGAAGTGTGTCCAGGTGGTCAAGAGTTGGTAGAACCTCTATGGAATTGAGGCCATAATCCGCTAGTTTGGTCTCACTTGAGTAAAGCTCCAGATAGTGCTCTACCCATCTGTCCATCTTCTGTTTCTTATCAGTTATGATTTCTACAGTCAAGGTTTTCAATGGTGCACTTATTTTGATCATTGGACCACAGGCTTTCTTTATTCCTTCATACATGCTTCTGATGTTTCCCTTATCACTTACGATTTGAATGGACTCACATAACTTGATCCAATAATCATTTTCACACTGCATGGCAGCCTTTTGCACATCCTTCCTAGCTTGCTTTAGCTCATCCAGAGTGTTACGCGTTGGTCTTTCCTTGTTTCTTAAGAGAGCTATCTTCTTCTTATCAGTCAATGGCTGCAGAGTAAAGTTCATTCCTGCCAGGTTACTCAATATCACCTTGCCGTCTTGACAGAAAATAGTTTGTTACATTGTGTTTAAATTTTTTTTTTAAAAAAGGCATAATAGTGTCTCCATAGCACACAGCCTGGGCTGAATTGTAGAGACCACGTAAAAAACTCCATGCCGGATTACGAAAACGACCGGAGACGTTTGGAGGACGATTAGACAACTTTGAAGCGGTTAATTCGATATCTAACCTTCCCGGACAAGGTGGAAACAATCGGAAGACCTGTGTACACGTTAAAACCTCTTGGCATTTGGGAAGGAAAAGAACAAACGAATTAGTCGATGACCAGGATGCATTTTAAAATTTGGGAAACTTCTCTACATCGGAATAATTATAGCATACTTCATTCTGATATAGACTCATTTAGATCCTCACTGTTGCTGCAGAGTTCGTGCACTTTACTGAGGTTCTCTTTACCTCATGACATGAATACAGTTAGGTATTTTTCAATTGCTACTGCAGCAAACTGCCAACTTTTCTCCACTGCCAAATGAGATTTGTTTCAAATCATTCCCGCTGGTTCAACCGTTTTCATGCCCATAATGTCTTTAATGGCCCGTCCAATGTTGTCTTGGTCGGCTACAGCGCCATCTTGCAGGAACCTTGTGGTCCATTATCGTTCTGTCTAAACCACTTTGACATTTAATGTTGCCACAATATCTGAGTACCCGAGGCATGATACTGGTCCATGAGCTAGATTTCTTCCTTGTTCAGATAAGGTATAATTTCAGTGTTTTGATTTCTCTCGATCACGAGAGTTCTTATAGGTTTTATGTGACATATAAGTATATTCGATATAGTACAAAAGCAGGCACTCATTTACAATGCTTAGAGGCTGTGGTAAAATAGATTAAGAACACGTAGAAAGATATCCCTATTCGATGGGACCGTCAACTACAGAAATCCAGAAATGGCTCGTAAGACTCAATAGGGGTGGAGACAGGCCATAGAGTAAGGTTCTAATAGATATAA
Organism: Cepaea nemoralis; assembly: GCA_014155875.1. NCBI lineage: Eukaryota > Metazoa > Mollusca > Gastropoda > Stylommatophora > Helicidae > Cepaea > Cepaea nemoralis. The sequence goes on along the minus strand of JACEFZ010005898.1, from coordinate 116,358 downwards.
GAAAGGAATTCTAGTAGAAGGACAAGAGAGCCAAGAAAATCACCGCATTCAAGAGAGGAGGACTCTCACCCTGGATAACTTGACGCGTGTTTTCTCCCTGTTACACTCTGCTCTCCTTTAGAGTTGATGTTTAATTATATATTAATATCACACTTAACGCAATAACCCAAGACACAAGTCTACAAGAAAAGAGAAGAACTCCTTGATATAAATTATGATATTATAATGGGATAACATGGCGGGGTAGGGGTTTTCAACTGGCATATTAAAATATATACACTAAAAATAACACAAAATGAAAAACATAATAGGACCACTAATTATCTCCATTTGGCATTAACACTGTTCATATGTCCTCAGAGGTGAGCAATTAAATTAACAGTGTTCATTCACCAGTGCGTGCCAAAATGTTTCTTCTATCACTGCAGATGGTATTAAAATATCCATGATTTCACTGAACAAAAAGACTTTAAATGTCCATTTGGTCACATCGAACTATATTAAAAGTGTCCATGAGTCACCACAAACTATATTAAAAATGTCCATGACGTCATCACAAACTATATTGAAAATGTCCATTAGATCATCACAAACTATACTAAAATGTCCATGAGGTCAGGATTTTAAAGATGTTGGTACTCGTGTTGTAGTTACTACTTTTGTTGGCCATGATATCATAAAGGATATTGATAGTGTACTTAGCTGACTTCCACAATGCTGGGGCTGCTTTGATATCGGAGAGGTCAACGATGTTCAATGTAATTACACCCTTCTAGCAGTAGCAAGGCGAATCCCTTCATCTTTTATTGATGACTTTAACCCCCCTGATGACAAGATACGGCATACAGGAATATTCCCCAGTAGGAATATTCCTCTGTTGAAAACACGTGCCAAAACATATATCCATACTTACAGAAAATAAAGTAGGGGTAAGTGAGAGAAAGAGAGAGAGAGAGAGAGAGAGAGAGAGAGAGAGAGAGAGAGAGAGAGAGAGAGAGAGAGAGAGAGAGAGAGAGGGAAGGTGAAGGAATTATTACACAGGGCAGGCAAGCCATACCTTGCCCAGTTGGGTTCCATCACTCCAACACTTAGAGGTGACTCATCTTTTCACACCAACATCTTATGTAGGTCGTCACCTCTTATATTAACAAGATATGTCTCCTTCACTCCAGCCCTGTGCAGGTGAATTATCCTCGTGCTCTCAAGGCTCAGTCACCGAGAATATCTGGTTGACTACCAGCAATAATGATACCATTACAAAGACTTGGCATTGTCTCTTTTCTTTAGGATAAATGACCATGCAACATCACCTCACATTTATATAATTATAGAGAACATTCATTCATAAGTACTTTATACATCAATACATATATAAAGAAAGTCACTCTCTTCTTAATATAGATATAAAGAGATTGTTAAATGAAAGGTCATAGAGTTATCACCTATAAAAGAAGATAAAAGATATTTCAGAAAGTTATCATGGTAGTTCTTTTTCTAATTAAAAGCTACACATGAAGACTCTGAATTAAATGTGAATGGAAAGTTCATCCTTCATAAAGTGCATGATTAGAACCAGAAAGATATTCACTCAATATTCTCTAAGTCAAGGAAGAATCACCTATATCTTCTGAGGGTTTCTCTAAATCGATTCCCACTTCGCAAGACAAGATCCCAGACGCCGAAGTTTTAGAAAGAGAGTCCAAGCCCAGTATCCACACTCTACTAATGAAGAATCAGATTCGCTGGGCTGGTCATTAAACTCGCATGCCAGATGATCACAGGCTCCCTAAGCGATATTTTTTTTTACGGCGAGCTGCATTATGGTAAACTCCCCCAAGGCGGCCAGCGGAAACGCTTTAAAGACACTGAAAATCTCACTGAAAGCTTTTGGATTTCATTTTGACACCTGGGAGACTGCTGTCAAATACCTACATTCTTGGCGTACATCATGACACAAGGTAGCAGTCACTCGTGAAGCAACAAGGACTGCAAGAGCTGTGAAGAAAAGGCTTTACAGAAAAACCACTGCAGGAGATCCTCCTCCTGGAACGTCAAGCATTCTTTGCCCACATTGCCAAAGAACATTTCACCTCAAAATAGGCATTATCAGCCATCTTAGAACTCACGGCTCCATACTTTCAACCCCCACTGGATGAAATGAATGGTAATCATCATTCTTGATGGACAAACAACATTCCTACTTCAATTATCACAAATCTCTGCAATAAATTCAGATCATATCTATTCTATCTACTAACCTAAGTCTATTCGTTATGATCACCAACTTAGCGATGTCTTCAGGACTTAGAAATTATCTACACACAGTTTCCTAACTGAATAGCACGTCCTTTCTCCTGAAAGAATCTCGGCCAACTGCGACTAATATTTGAATTCTCCTCAGACTTTTATATCAGCTTAATAATTAACATAACTTATGCTAATGTACATTTCTCTCCCTTGCACCAATTGAAATTGCTCCTGAGCTGGGTTTTCTCCTGGCGCGAAAGATGTAATTTTGGCAAGTTCAGCTGTCGATGTTCATGGAATTGCGGGGGTGTAGCTTGTTTGTGATGCTGACACTGCCAATTTCAAGAAGTGGAGGCGAATTCTATTTTCAGCCTAATTTTGATGCGTTAAAAAAAGGAAAGAGTGGTCTGCCTTTATATGTTTAAAAGTTGATGCGGTTCTCACTCCGTATTAATAATGATGTTGTAGCGTTAATATCATACATATCACAGAGGCTTAAGTGGTATATGGTGCTAGCCTCATATTTGTAGACCAATATTTGATGTGGTCAGTGTCACGATGTAGGCCTGTACTTCCCAGACATTTTGTGATACTCATTTAACGCTAGGCGGACACTGAAGCCCAGATCAGTTAAACTAAAATCAGCGGTTCGAAGAAAATTCGAGCACACGTCCACGAGGGCTACATGCAAACGTGTTAGCCACCTCAAAGCCGTGACTCTCAATGTAGTATAGATCTCATTTGGTTACATCGTCATTGTCCATTCAGTTAATGTCTCAGAACTCATTAACACAACAGCGTATTTGAATATACAACTCAGAAGATGTTAAGAAAACATACATTAAATATATTGGTATACACCATATATAAAACCAGTATAATGTGTACAAATAATACACAAGTAGCTGTACATTTTAATCAATTTTGTAATAGTTTGATCACAGCGGAATGTTTCCTTCCTCTAAAAGGAACAATGAGGAAGCATCTCATTACATAGATTATCCACATGTTGGTGCGTTATCTACGATTGCCCAATCCATGTGATTATATAGATCTATACTGTTAAAATCATGAAAGGGGGCGGGGGTGTCAGAAACTATAAATAAATATACATCAACAAACTGAATAAAGAAGAAATATGGCTTTACAACAATGCAATAATTTAGAACAAACTACCAATCCGAATAGCGAAAACTGCAGCCCAGTTCATGTTGTAAACTACTGAATGAAGACTATTACATGGAAGCTGACATATGCACACATGTGTGTGTCTGGGACAATAGACAAACAACTGTCATATACGTATGTGTTATGTGTTTCGGTATCTTAACAAACAATTGACATTTAGATTTGTGTTATGTGTCTCGGTATCCCTACAAACAACTGATATATAGATATATGTTATGTGTCTGGGAATCTCCACAAACAGCTGACACGTGCATATGTATTATGTGTCTGGGGAGCTCGACAAACAACTGACATATACATATGTTTCATGTGTCTGGGAAGCTCGACAAACACCTGAAATATGTGAATGTTTCAGGAAAATTCGAGAAGCAATAGATAAATAACATACGTGTTATGTGTCTGTGAATCTCGACAAGCCACTTACATATACATATCTGTTATGTGTCCGAAAAACTAGACAATCAATTGACAAATACACATATATTATCTGTCTGGGAATCTCGAAAAAACAAATGACATGTACATATGTGTTATGTGTTTGGGAAGCTCCACAAACAACTGACATATACTTGTGTGTTATGCGTCTGGGAATCTCGACAAACAACCGACATGTAAGTATTTGAATGTGTCAGGGAAACTCGACTAGCAACTGATATATGTGTATGTGTCTGGAAAGCTAGACACACTATTTCCATACAAATATGTGTTATGTGTCTGGAAAACTCCACAAACACCTAGCATAAAGACATGTGTATGTGTCTGAGAAGCTCGACACATTATTGCATATAATTATATGTTATGTGTCTGGGAAACAGGACAAACACGAATTCACGTCGCAGATATTTAAAACTTTACCTGTGCTTCCAGCTGGATCCAGTTTTAACTGGTGCCAGAACATGTCATCTCTACTAGTCTTATTATGGAATCTACCTTTTTTCATGAAAATGTCATCTCTACCAGTCTTATTATGGAATCTACATTTTTTTCATGAAAATATCATCTCTGCTAGTCTTATTATGGAGTCTACCTTTTTTACATGAAAATGTCATCTCTACTAGTCTTATTATGGAATCTATCTCTTTGCACATAAATGTAATCTCTACTACTCTCATTATGGAGTCTATCTGTTAACTTGATCATGTCAAGTAAACTAGTCTTATAATGGAGTCTACCTTTTTTACATGAACACGTCATCTCTACTAGTCTTATTATGGATTCTACCTTTTTCACATGAAAATGTCATCTCTAATAGTCTTATTATGGAGTCTACCTTTTTTACATGAAAATGTCAAATATATTAGTCTTATTATGGATTCTTGGGATATGGATTCTTGGATATGGATTCTCGTCAGACCATTATCTAATTTTGCTGTGTCGTGTAGTTTTGATGTTCGCATTTTGCCCATGCCTTTATAATGCATATCTTTTATATTGTTGCTGTTCTCTGTTAGCCTTGATTGATGTGTGAATGAAATAATGTATGAAAGAGAGTGATAGAAGGGCAAAATGTTAGACGGGCCTGCGTGCCCAATTCTTAACCCTTTGGAAATAAAGTTTGTTTGTTCGTTCGTTCGTTCGTTCTACCTTTTTCCACATGAAAATGTCATCTCTAATAGTCTTATTATGGAGTCTACCTTTTTAACATGAAAATGTCATCTCTACTAGTCTTATAATGGCGTCTACCTTTTTTTTTACATGAACATGTCATCTCTACTAGTCTTACAATGGAGTCTACCTTTTGTTTACATGCAAATGTCATCTCTATTAGTCTTATTATGGAGTCTACCTTTTTTACATGAAAATGTCATCTCTACTACTCTTATTATGGACTCTATCTCTTTGCACATAAATGTCATCTCTACTACTCTCATTATGGAGTCTACCTTCTTACATGGAAATGACACTACATACAGCCATACGTCCCCTAAGTCTCAATACGAATGTAAGAAGTATTCCTTCAGCAACGCATTTGGTAGGCAAACGTCTGAATAGCATACCACAGTTCTTCTATTTTCTTCCAGTTTCTGCAAATACATAAAAAGATTGTCGAGTAAAACAATAATTTCAGTTGCAAGATATAGATAATATACATATAAGCGGATGTTTATATATTCATAGTCGTCATTGTTGTTGTCGTCGTCGTGATCATTATGATCATCATTATTATCACCATCATCATAATCATCATAATCACCACCACCAATATGGACATCAAAAAATGTCTTGGGAGGAAAAGGAGCCGGCATGATATTGAATATATCGCCATCCCACACGATAACCAAAGTCTGTGATCATGTCCGTATTCTTGTGCCGGTTATGCAATGTGGTCCATCCAGGTATTTATCTCTATGCCTTCCCCTTGCTATATTCCCATACATTTTCCAGTTTTCACCAAGTTTTCAAAATTATATCTACTCACAACGTGCCCAAAAATCTTCATTGTATACGTTTAACTTCTCTAATCAGTTCAGAATTTGCATTACTTTGTTAACTTATTGTTTTATTCGTTTTTCTGTCCGTCCGTATTATTCTGTGCAGTTTCCTTAGAAACCGCATTTCCATATTCATTAAATGTTCATTATAATGTCTGCTTATTGTCCGCCCGTTTAAGTTGTACACTCGTCTTAGTTCAAACACCGGCATATGGGATGAAACCTACTGCAATGAAATTGACCCCCTTGTCTTCAAAAGTTTGTTTCAAAACAAAATACCCAGTTTATCATTTACTATAAAGAATCAACAACAGTGCATCCAGGATACGACAATGAGATCTTGATTTTTCTCCAGCAGAAATCGAAGAGTGTGGAATTATATTATGGAATTGCTGAGCCGGCTCCGTGGCTAAGGAGTTACGAATGCAATTTGTAATCCCACTTACCGCGTTCGAATCACAGCTGCGGGTGATTTGGAAGCAGACCGCCTTGTGTTGGTGTCTCATACAAAGGTATGAATAACGATCGTTCATAAAGCAATGGTAAACTACTGAACGTACACTTAGTAAGAAATCACGAACAACCACAAAATGCAGGAGTTGACTGCGACGTCCTGTAAATGATATGCAACTAACTACTCTTGCTGGCTAGTTCGCCAGACGCCAGTTACTCCCACTTTCTCCTGCCCTGGATCCTCCTTTGGGACATAGCCTCTCAACCAACTGGTACCAATCTGTTCTACCCTTTGGTATCTCCTGCAGCTCACTGGACAGCTCTATGAAGAGTTATAGAGCAACATCCTGTTATTATAAATACTGGAAGGACATGAGTAAACCAATCACAAAATCTTCTTCTTTGTCTTGCCTCTATGGAGAGAAGTGCGTGACCTCTAGTTATACATCCCACAATAGACATCAACTACCGCATGGATGGGGAGTTGTTCATTATCAGAAGGCTGAAAACTAAAATCAAAACTTACAGCGACATTCCAAATTTTCAACCCCACTGGATGAAATGAATGGTCATCATCATTCCTGATCTGGCCGACGCTCGACGCTCAGAGGAAAGGCGAGACGGACATGTAATCAGATTGCTACTGGAACTATTAGTGTTGGAACTCTTCGCTGGCTGCTGAGGATGGGAACGGAGCACTTATGGGAATGTCCCGAATGCTGTGATGTCGGTTCCTAAATCAATCAATCAATCAAATCCTGATTGACAAACAACATCATACAACTCACAGGTCAGAGTGCCCGACTTTGGCATGCCATTGTGTTAGGTTGATTTCTACTAGACAAGTTCTATTTCAGGTCGCGGACTGTACCTACTCGTGGGTACGTGTCTCGTCTACAGGTTCCACCAGACCAGCGGCCGTATGGATGTAGGATTTGTAATGTGCACAAGTTGCACACCGGATCTCCAGTTTGTCGCTCTTACTTCGGGATATAATCTATGGCCAGGCCGGTACACAAAGAGTTGCAGCATGCGTTTCGCTAGCGTGGGGGAAGGGGGATGGAGAGCTGTGATACCAGCAACAAATTTACACTGTTAGATGCAGGTTATCGTAAAATGTACAAACACAAATAAACATCTTACTCAATTTCTATTGCAGCAACGACACCTCGATTGATTCCGCTTATTCCAGCAGATATAACTGTGAGAATGGAAAAAATAAACAGCAGGAACGAAAACAAATCTAAAACAATAATGTTCATAGACAACAATACACGCCAAACTAAACTCACAACTAACAATGAAGAAATTGGAAATGTGATAAATGTAGAATATCTTGGCTTCATAATCAACGGTAACGGGGGAATGTTGGAAACAAGCCAGCTATGAACTGATCATATCAATGCAGAGATTAAGCAGTAATAACAGCCTTTGGCACAACACCAGTAAACACATTATACTAACAGGGGTCGGCATGGCCGAATGGATAAGAGATCTCATTCTTATGCATCCGAGGTGCTGATGCGGTGTAGAGGGTTCAACCTCTACTACTGTCAGTTTGAGTAAAATTTTGACTTCACGTCCTTGACTTTTTTTTGCATATCCCTTACAGGACGTTGCAGTCAACATCAGCATTTTCAGCTGCTGTTGATATACTAGGCAAGACTACGCTCAGCAGTTTGCCATTACTTTCTGAGCAATCGGCTCACATACCTCTAAGTTACCAACGCGGCGAGATCCGATACCGATTCTCGCGCAGGTTACGTTACTCACGAGAATGTACGGGATTGTGGAGAAAGACGTTAACCCCTTATGCCAGGGTTGACTTGGGGACGTAAATTACAGGTACCTCTAATGTCGTAGTGGATATGCCTGATGGCAAGGGACACTGGCAATAAGGAATGCTAATCCACAAGCAAAAATCAATCCATCTTTCCTGCGGCAAAATACGTATCTGAGCCCTGAGTCATTTAACAATTACTAGAAAAGAAAATGGGGCTTTTAAACTTAAATGTATAGGGGAAAAGAACAACTGGATGGCAGAGAGGTATATGTCTTGATGGCTTGGCGTCATGGCATAATTTAGACAAAAACACAGAGCTGATCCACAACTCTGGTGATCGTAGGAGATGGAGAAGCATGATCGCCCACGAGTACCGGCATGGCACATGATGAATAGCTCTATGAATGTCGTAGACCAAGAAATAAAAACATTCTACAAGATCTAAATATAGTTGAAGTCTGGCTCGTAAACTCCACCGAATTATGATACCATATTGGCATCTCGCAATTTCGCCAGTATTTGCTATATCCTGTCTTCATAATATACCAGGTCTTTTGCCAACGTCACTCTCATCACGGCCTATCAAAACGATTCTCGATTCTTTGCCACTTCTCTTGTCCCATGCATTTTCATAGCCGAGGTGTCTGCAATGTCTCGTGTCCATCTTCTTCCTCTGTCTCTTCTTTCAGGAACAACGCCTTCCTTCACCGTTCTTTCTAAACCAATGTCACATTCGATATCATCATCATCATCATCATCATCATCATCATCATCATCATCATCATCATCATCATCATCATCATCATCATCATCGTCGTCATCATCATCATCATCATCTTCATCCTCATCATCATCATCATCGTATTCATCATCATCATCGTCATGATCATCATCATCATCACCATCATCATCATTACTCAGTGCCTTGATGGCTGGTGTCGACAGTTATGCCTCTTCACAGATCTCTTCCCTCGGTGTTCTAGATCAACTGTACTGATGATATCCCTCCCTATCACCGTCTCTCACCATCCAGCATCATATCTGTCAGTCGATCTCTGCCTCGTCTCCCTGATGTCACGATGTTTTCAACGCCCCCCCCCCCCCCTCGCTCTTTACATGACCAAATATTGATGTTTGTCTCGTTCTTATAGTTGTATATAATGTTCTCCTTTCATTATTCATTTCCTGGCAATCGCTGTTAGTTACTCTGGCAGTCCAAGGTATTCGGCTTCTTAATTTGTTCATTCACGTGTCATGATTCACTGCCATACCGTAAGACAAGTTCTACTTGGTGTCTGTTAATCAAGAATGATAATGACCATACATTTCATTAAAGTGGGATTGACAGTATAGAGCCTTGAGTTGTAAGATGGCTGATAAGGCTTATTAATGTTTTTTTTTGACAATGTGGGCAAAGAATGCTTGACGTTCCAGGAGGAGGATCTCCTGCATTAGTTTTTTTTGGTCCAGCCTTTTTTCGCAGCTCTTGCAGTCCTGTTTGCTTCACACGTGACTACACCCTTGCATACTGATGTACAGGCTCTATATAGCATTTAAATATAATGATTTACTGCATAAGATACCTTTCATTTTCTGAAATGCAGCTTTGGCCTACCCTTTCAGCTCTTAACCTCTATTATACACTTTCCGTCTGATATTATTGTTGCTCATATCCGAATCTCACAAACTAAGTAGCAAAAAAGATTAGTGAGATTTGTGAAATTGATATTTGATTTTCAAGATATCATTAATGTTTGGTTTGGAATTGCTGCATCCAATCAAGATAATTGTTTTCAAATGTTCATCAGTCAATCTCGTTCGATGTGTTGACTTCACATACTTCATTTTTGAAAATGTATGCTCACAGACATAAGTTGTTCCAAACACTGGTGCCATTCATTCATTCATTCATTCATTCATTCATTCATTCATTCATTCAGTAGCATGTCCTTTGCGGAACCTCGCTCCCATAACAATCTTCCGGAAAATCTCTCGATCATAAGCAAGATGTTCCGCGTCCGATACACCAATCCGGAGATCACCCGGCACATCCTGCACCCATCTTCTCTTTGGCCTTCCTCTTCCTCTCTTCCCAGGCATGTATACCCCTCCATTATTGTTCTCTCCAAACTTTCGTGACGTTTCAAGTGACAAAAATATTTCAATTTTATTTGTTTTATCATCTTTAATAGCCAACCTTCTTCAATATTCAGCTCTTGAAGTATGGATGCATTTGTTCTTTTCTTTACCCAAGATATTCTTAAAACTCGTCTATAACATTTATATTCAAAGGCATTTATGCGCTGTTCAGCTTGTTTAGTAAGTGTCCATGTCTCACAGGCGTATGTTGCAATAGGAAAGATGCATGCTCTTAAAAATCAAATTTTTGTAGTTCTATCTGACCCATTCTATAATTTATTCAGTTGATTTAGTTTTTGAAGAGCAATTGATAGTCGTTGTTTAATTTCTTTCATTGTGTCACCGTTGTTGGTAATCAATGACCCAAGATATTCAAAATTTTCCACCACCTCCAATTTTTCCTCATTAACATATATTTCTTTCTCCATAGTAGTTGTATCGGTATGCATTATACTTGTTTTTGCTGTGTTAAGATATAAGTTGTGATTTTACTGGTGCCATACCAGCGGCAAATTTCTTCAGTTTCGGAAACTCAACATTAGATAAGCAGAGGTAAAATTCAACAAGTGTTTCTTCTCTGTGCTTCTCTTTCAACAAGTTATTTGCTTGCAAAACAATGAGCTCCAACTGTAGTTTAGCTGGCACATCATCAAGGTTACAATCGAACGGATTCTGGAACAGAAGAATGTCACCTTCAGTTCTGTCAAAAAATGAAAATCTCTCAAGAGAATGCTTTTTCAAGTCACGAATAATTCTTTTTCGGAAAATCAATGTTGACATCTTCGGCGATTGTAGCACAAAACTCTTTGAAACTGTGAAAATGAGAAAAGTTTTCTCCTTCCAGTTGTGCTTCAAACAATTTCAGCTCTCTCCGAAATCCTTTGATGATTCCTTAAAGATCACAGACTAGGTTAGTCTTTCCCTGAAGTTTCAAATTCAGTTTATTCATGCGGGATATGATATCGACCAAAAATGACAACTTTGTGACAGCCAAGTAGGATCTGACAGCTGTGGGTCAGCTCTATCTTTTTCAGTGACCAAAACATCTATTTCGTTTCGGAGCTTGTAAAAACGACACATGACTTTACCGCAGCTGAGCCACTTCACTGATATGTGATAAGGAAATTCACAGGAGAATTCAGAATCAATTTCTTCAAGAAAATCATGGAACTGACGGTAATTGAGTGCATGTCCCCGAATGAAGTTCACAGCAGAAACGACTGGTTTCAGTACGCAAGAAATATCTAAGTTTTTCCCACAGATTGCTTGCTGATATATAATGCAGTGTATGAACACAGCGCCCGGAAGTTTCAAATCTTCCAACTGAGTCCTGATCTGCCCAATCAGACCTTTCCTCACTTCAGACATATTTTTTCCTCCATCAACTGTAACACCTCGAAGCTGATTCCACTGAAGGTTATAGTCTTGCAAAACCTTTTGCACTTCCATGACAATGTCTTTTCCATCTGTTGTTCCATGCATGCTGCAAACGGATGCTAACTCTTCCGTTATCTTAATGTCCAAATTGATACCACGAATGAACACGAGAAGTTGTTATGTACTCGATAAACCAGTAGAACCATCCAGTGTCAAAGATTACCACAAAAATTCCTAGTTTTCTCACGTATCTGTAGCACTTTGTTCTTTCAAAGTTCTACTGTTCTTCGCTCAACTGAACTTGCCGAAAGGCTGATAGTTCCAAACAAATCGGCTTTCTCAGGACACAGGACATTTGCTTCTTCCATCATGTACTCTTTGATGAAGTTTCCATCAGTAAACAGTTTTCCTCTTTCTGCCATCTTATGCACTATGTTATAACTTGTACGAGTGACAGATTCATTTTCAGCAAACTTTCTCATGAAGAGATCTCTTTGTGTTTCTAAATTACGTTTCATGGACTCATATTTCTCAGAGCGTAGGTTTCCAGAAAACTATGAATATGTTGATGGATGTTTTGTTTCGTAGTGATCGCCGAAGATTGTACTTCTTTCAAAACAGCAACACTTTCGATGCATATTACGCAACTGGTTTTCTGGTCCTTTGTTTCCACAAAGAAGTACTTTACTCCCCATTCTTAATTGAAAATGCGACACTCGGCGTCCACTTTTCTTTTCTTAGTAGCCATTATGAAGGGTGAAGTACATGGGATCTGAAAATGAAAAAGACATTGAATTAGAAACATAATTAAAATCCTATTGAAACACATGAAAAGCAGAGGACTAGGGGTCACTGGTGAATCTACGGCTCACCAAAGGTACATATACAGTTTATAGGTACCTTTGGTAATAGAATATATCACATAATAATGTTTGCAAAATATATAAATAGGGCCGGCCTAAATAAGCAGCCTAGAGCAGAGTTTTTCAACCGGGTTTCCGCGAGTGGCAGCCAGGGGTCCCGCCGAAACAGACCGAAATCGCCTAAATGCAACATTTCTACCCATCTGGTTTATTACGTAAAGTAGGACAGACACTTGGATTATCGCACAGAGTTCCTTGAGAAACGTAAACATTTGCATAAGGATTTGCTCCATTAGAAAGGTTGAAAAAAATTGCCTAGATACCAGCTTGATTAACACCTTGACCGGGGAATTCTTCTGAGCTGGGGATAATGGGTAATAACACGAGGCTTCTATGGCATTTTTATGCTATGTTTGCTGCCTTACTGCCTCTATTCACACTTGCAGTTCACTTACCTAACATTGTCAAATAAAGAAATCCTTGTTACATACCTATAGCATGGATGACTGGCAAAAAGAAGTAACTATTTCAGGAGCATCTGGCCTGTGTTGACAGCCGGACATATCTGGGGGAGGGAAAGATGCGCGCGCGTGTGTGTCTGTGTTGCCATGGAAACCATGGTAACGTCAGAGCGTAGAGGAGCTACCACGAGCCGGGGAAAGACTTGGGATGGCGCGAAATAAGCAAACATTACAATAAACAAGAAAATCTGGATACAGTAATTTATAATTGAAAATAGTCAATTCAAGACACAAGCCGCCAGGAGGTCTCCGCACGTGTGAAGATTTCATATTATTCTAAACATAATATTTACATTTAAATTGTATCACAACCTCTCGTGTTCCATAAGTCATATCAAGCAAGTTCGAGAACATTCGGCGGGCCGGATGGAATGACGGGCGGTAGTTTGGTGACCCCTTGTTTAGGTGAATTGTTGTTGTTGTTGTTTCTTCTTCTTTAGTTATAGTCATTACCTCTGTTTTCCTTGTGCCAATTTTCATATTTGTTTAGACTATTCATGAGGTCTTGTAATTCAGATTTAGCTATTAGTGCTTGTCGTCCGCAAACAGGAGTTCTCTAATGGTGTAATTTGCACATGGTTCTTCTTCTGTGTTCTCGTCATGCGGTGTTCTTGCGATCTCTGTTTGGCTGGTTTCTTTACACATGTTGTCTATATATGTTATGAACAAGAGAGGGGACAGGACACAACCTTGTCGTACTCCGGATCTTATGGTGAAGGGTTCTGAGTGTCCTCCAGTTGCTCTCACTATGCATTCACTGTTGTTGTATAAGCTTCTAGACAGGTTTGTTAGATGTGTACCCACTCCATATTGTTTAAGGACTTCCCACATTAAACGCTAAACGTAATACACATAAATATATATTTTTTGGGATATCCAGATGGGTGTATCGGACGCGGGACATCTTGCTTATGATCGAGAGGTTTTCCGGAAGGGTGTTATGGGAGCGAGGTTCTGCAAAGGACATGCTATTGAATGAATGAATGAATGAATGAATGAATGAATGAATGAGTTAATTAATCCACTGAAACCTTTAATATAGCAAGGAAAATATGTTAAAATACGTCACTTTTCAAAATAATAATTGTAGAATTTGCACAAATGTAATATGAGCCATACCCGTGACATTGTCATTTTCCGCCGCAATTTTGGCCGCGTAAGATAAGCTCATTTCCGTGATATCAATCCACCAATCGAGTTTACGAATTTGGTTATGAACCCATTCGCTAAACTCTTCTCGGACACACGGTGGCAGATATTTGAACAGATATTTAATCACAGTTTGCAAACGAATGAACTTATACTCAATAGTTTTAATATTTCCTGTCGCCAAAGCTGGGTCGCTGGTTGTCAAAACAGTGGGAATGAGCTTGATATATTGCAGAACTTCTGGAGCTCCTGTCTTGTAGCGCTGTGATACTAACTCCACAAATGCGATCAGGTCTTTGTTGAACTCTCCGTAATTGATACGAAAGCTGTCCATGTCTGTTAACTGGGAACAGAAAATGATACAAGTCTGTTATAAAGTCATTGAGTTTAAACGCAGGAGGTACAAACAATAGATTGGATGATTATTTGCCTGGCATATTCAGCTGCATCTCGTCAGATGCGTAGTGCAGCGTTAAATATCATATGAAGTGATTAAATGGATTATACGCGTATTTTGGATGACATACTTAAAACACTGAATTATACTGATATACATTAATTGATCATAGCTCACTATGTTAGTCCTATTAAAAACCTTTACCTTGGCAGTCACGAATATCATGATCCTTGCAATTTATGGATGTAATTAATGTATGCTCAGTCAAGACTGACTTTTTAACTCTTCCCTAGTCTTACACAGGCCCCAAGGAAGGTTTCGATTGAGTCTCAGGATAACCCTTATAGCTACCATTACTCATGCATTTATATCTTTACCTCGGCCCCTGCTCTATCTCCCTCTCTCTCTTCCCCTCTCTTTTTCTCTCCCCCCCCCCCCTCTCGGTAGAATTCTCTCTCAGTGCCCAATTCTTAACCCTGTGAAAATAATGTTCGTTCGTGCGTTTTTTCTCCCCCTCCTCCCCCCCCCCCCCCAACAAGTGAACTCCGCCACACGGCCAGCTAAACATCTCTAAACAGTTACCAGCACCATGGGTCTCATGACTGGCGGTTAAACGTATGCGTATCCTCTCCTTCTACTTGTTGGCATCGAGTCTAAGCGTCTCCTGGAGTCTCAGCATTTCATGGAGTCTCAGCGTCTCATGGAGTCTCAGCGTCTCATGGAGTCGAAGCGTCTCATGGAGTCTCACAATGTACTCTGATTAGGCAACTTTTAGACGGCCTTAATTCCTCAGGCTCAAGACCCCCTGCCATACACCGCAAGGTATTATATTGGCAGTAAATGACAGTGACAGGATACAAACATATACAGGTACATGTAATTCCATGGCAGATAGCTGTTGTTTGGGTTGTGAAGACCAAACACATGTTCTTGATAATGGCATTATTAATCGAATCAAACAAACAAGCAAACAAACAAACAAACGAAATTTATTTTCAAAGGGTCACAAACTGAGCACGCAGGCCCCTCTTACATTGGCCCTTCCAATCACTTATCTTTCGTTCATCATTGTGCATGTTACGTTCACATAGGAAAAAAACATGAACATTGTCAAATGAATGTTGTAAACATTAGCAATGCGTATTACCATGTTATGAGACAGACAGGCAGGCAGACACACATTCATAAGCACATACATACAATCCTGCATACATAATCATTTACCCAAACTCTCACAGTTGTGCACCCACTCGATAACACACAAAATACACACTCCCTCGCATTCGCATATACTTTCCTATAATCACAACCTCACTAACATAAGTTCATTTATACATACATAAATAAATACATACAAACAATAAATCTGGGTTGTAACACTACCCCTAAGAAGGCTTTGGTCGGTAGGCTACACTTCGACCTTCCCGCCCTGTCCTGACCCAAGTATCCCTCTACTTAACCCCACCTTGATTCGAGATTCCACCTGTCGTTCCCCTCCCACCGATGGACACCAACCGGACGACACACATAGACTTAAGTAAGTAGATTGTAACTGTGAAAAAGTCAACTTTAATGTACACTACCCTCCAAAGAGGAAGGTTGAAGAGGTGAGGAGAAGGTCGGTCTATTTACAATAGATAGAACATAGTCAAGAAGAATCATAGTTCCAAATGTCACCACTAGACATAGAGTAGAATGGTAGACTTTCATGTCGAGTCTCGTCCTCTTGCTCACCCGATTTCCTCCTATCGAGAGCTGCCGTGGTATTTGATGACACTTCAAAACTTTCACGGATTCTGATGACGGCTGATCATCACGAGCCATATCGGTAGTTGAGGACACAATGTTGATCGATACTCTAAGTTGCAAGGTAAGGTCACCTTGTGACGTCTGCTACCCACTCTTTAGTCTTGGTGATAAGTCTTTCAGGGAGACCCAATGTCCTTAAGCGTCCCCCTCCGATGCACTAGACACGACGTCCCACGTTGGAGCTATTTAGCTCAACGCACATCTCAAGTGTGTGACTGGCCCCCCCCCCCCCCCACTGGGTCGGCATACTCAGACATTTAATCGTAGTCTGCATCAGATTCTCCCTTGCTGTCCTCTCAGATAAGTCATTAAAATGAACAAGCGGAGTCGAGTTAGATTGGCAGTTCCACTCGGATAACTACTGTAGCTTGTAGAACTAAGATCGCAGTCCAATGAGTGGCTGTCCCTATGTTTCGATCTTATAATAAGTCATTCGAGTTCACGACTGGTAAACTGAAGTTCTCAAGTAGCAATCAAATTAATGACTGTTCCTATAGTTTGATCGTAGAAGTCATTCAAGTTCAACACTGTAGGCTGAAGCTATCAAGTGACTGTCAAATTAGTGACGTTCAGATAAACAAAGGTAGTCCCACCTTGTTGACCCCAACTGGGTTTGCTTCATAATCATAATAGAGTTCAGGGTAAACATTTATCTGTGGATCCTGTCATAAACCAGAACAGTAGACCCACTGCGGAGTCTTGTAGTCTAGATGCTGTTGACTTAGCAAATCAAGTACCTCTGGTGTAATAGCAAGTAGTTATTAGTATGACATGGTCTTGTGTGCTTTCTGTCGTTTAGAACAGAACTTGCGGACTCCCAGTTCATGGACAATGCCTTTCTCATAGTGAGTCTTCTGGAGTGAACCGCAACTCATTAACTTGAATCATCTTCTGCACACGTTGGACTAATACCTGAAAAGGCAAAACCCTGAATGGGGAATAGTGGGTGAGGGCACTCGGCAAAAACTCGGTCATGCATGGCATACATTAATACAACACGTCTTCAGTGTATCAACCATTACATCTGGTTGTGGGACATATATCCTTATAAGAGGCTGTATGGCACGAGTGCATATCAGTTGTCAGAAAACTTCGAGAAGTGCTCTTCTTGGAGAAATGGTTTCAGGAAGTATCGGTCGTGTCGGTCCCGAACCCCTGTTCCCGTATCCTATTGCCTCCTACTATACCTTTCTGTTGCTCTAGTGTTCACGAAGTACCACTATGTAATCATACACCCTTGAAAGGTTTCTCTCTATACTCCTTGTCTGTCCGGGCAAGTGTCATCTACACCATCATAATAATCACCATATCAATAACTCATAACTAGTTCAATCAATTAATGTAAGCAATTAGGCAATTAATAAATCAAACTATCACTTCTGATCTGGAATTCCCATACCAGTTAATAGTAAAGTTCTCTTTGTGAACTCCTCCTAATCCCGAGGACAAAGATCATTTATTAGTTACATGTTATACCACATGTAGATGGTATACATCCATTCTCGTTCCTTTACCCCGATGTTGGTCCGTGGCGAAAGTTTGGACGGTTCCACTGGACCAGACATCTATTTAGACTGCATCCCACATCCCATCCATCATTCCAGTCGTATCTCCCAGTATTGAAGTATTGCGCTCCTTAAGCACCCTAACCCCAGTATATGTGTCACCTTATACGTAGAATCAAGCATAGGTTTCCTCCACCATGAGGATATAATGTATGTGTCCCCAAACCAAGAGGATAGTAATAGAGATGTTCCCCAAGCCCGAGGATATAGCAAAGCAACGGGTGGCGTACAAGTTTGACCGCTCACTTCGAATAAACGACGCAAAAGCACACGCAATTCCCCCCGGACTGGCGCAGTACAATCGCAAGTCGTCCCATCCGAAAGTAAGAGGAATATTTACAACACATCCTCATAGAACACAAGTCACCACCACAAGATTACTAAACCATCATGAGCACGTTATTATAGAATATGACGTCACTATTCCTAGGAAATCGTGAACCACCACAATCACAAAGACTCATGTACCAACACTATCACATTTCTCTAAGTCATTATTATAATCACTGGAATAACCAGGGTAAATTAGCTAAACGATTGCTAATCATAAGAACATATTTTCTACCTTATCTAAGATTGCCCTATTTACTAGCTTGCCACCAGAACTAGCTTGCATAAATATTATAGTATCAATACTGTCATCACAAATCAATGCACATATTCTTAACTCATTACAGAACTTTAGTGTTAGAAAATACACACGCCAGCGAGCGTCCGAAAGCTCCGCCCACTATTGATGGAGGTTCGCTCATTAAAATTTGTTAACTGTTACACCGATACTGCAATTACTCGCATAATATAACGTACTAAGGCAATTAAATAAGGACTCATGGTATTACCTTAATCATAAACCAGTGACTGAACATCCCCCATCAGCTTTTCGGGTCTGAACATTGCCATGAGATGGTTGGGCGTCAATTCATGTCCTTCTTGGTGCGAGGTTGACACTGCGGCTGAGCCAGCCCTAAACTCATTCACTTCAGGATTGCCAGATCACCGTGATAAAAAAGCCATGTCACGAAATAAAAAAAGCCAAAAAAGCCAAACATTGCCCAGTAAAAAGATATATTAAAATATACTTACATCACATGAAAACCTCTTCTTCAAATAAGTATTCCTCTTCATTGTTGAGAAATTCAGTACAGGATTCATTAGAATATAGAATTCCAGCTTTGAAATCATTCAACATTTTGGATGAAGGAACAAATTCATTACAGCACTTGTTTGAAGATATTAGTTCTGCTCTAATTATAATAATTGCTTCTAAGAGAGACAGCTGAAGTCTATTCATTGCTTTGGTTTTTATGGATGTTAAAAGAGACAACATCCTTTCCACTGCAGCATTGCTAATTGGTGTTATTAAACAAGTAAAGAGCAAACGAAGCAAGCTCTTGAAATTGGAGATGTTTCATGACTCCTTGCCAGAACTGCTCTGTATCTTTAGGCAGTCCATTTTCTTTAAATTGTTCTTCTTCCTTCCAATTTATAAAAGGCAATTTTCTGTATTGCTCTTCAATAATAGTGTGGTGGTTTTCTTCAGCCAAATGTGAAAATGGAAATTTCGAAAATAGTGGTCTAGAAGCCTGGTTTAAGATTATTCCAGGGCTAAAATTGGTTAGATCTTTAAATATATTTCTTACTGAGGGAAGCCGCTTTCTAACTTGATCAAGTGCTTCTTCTAGCATGGATAGGCATCTTTCTTTGAGATCTAAGACCTCTTTTTGGCAATTAATATTCGTATAATAAAATTTCTGAATGTAGTTATCACACTCTGACAGGATGCCAAAATCAACATTAGAAATATCTTTTTTCTTATTATTGATATAATAAATCCTACTATTAAAACTCTTATAATGTAAAAATAGTTCTTCATGTAATTCGTGAGGATCTGCCTTATGTTTCTGAAAAAGGCTATTTAACCTTCCAAATTCCTGCACAATAGGTGTTGCAAAATGAAAATAAAGGTAGTTTCTTTGATCTAAAAGTTGTGACTTAATTTTAGTGTCATAATTTGCTAAGTCAGCAGAAATAAAATAAGCCTTGAGTTCTTCCCAATTCATTAGAATGTTGAACATTACTTTTCCCCGGACAAGCCAGCGAGTAGGAGAAATTTTCCCAAAAGGAA
The DNA here is from genome assembly GCA_014155875.1 of Cepaea nemoralis. Taxonomy (NCBI): domain Eukaryota; kingdom Metazoa; phylum Mollusca; class Gastropoda; order Stylommatophora; family Helicidae; genus Cepaea; species Cepaea nemoralis. Next base: position 96,310 of record JACEFZ010005898.1, on the reverse strand, counting down.
GTGGTGCAGTTCTAGCTTGCTGAAATTCTGTCGATGAGTTCATAATTTTGAATAAATCTGTAAATGCTTCTCGTCTTAGATTGCTATGTCTAAACCAATTTGGTATTTCTGTCAGCACAAATCCAATGTTTGAAGGTAGTTTTGACATTGCATATTTGATGCACAATGCTAATGACTGGCAAACACACTTAATACTGAACACATGAAGGAGATACATCTGTCATTCTGGGCCAAACTGAATTGTTGCATCCAACCATATTGGAAGCACCATCTGATGCAGAACCAATGCAATTTTTGAATAACTGATTAAATTTTTCAATTTCATTGTTAATCAAATTAAATATATTATCTCTTGTAGCCTCCTGAATTGGAATCAAACCTAGAAAACTAGTAGTAATTTCATTTCTTTTATCGCTGAGGTATTTAACTAAAATGTACAAATAAATTTGGGTCGAGACATCAGTGGACTCATCAATGATGAGTGTATACTTCTTGTTTTGCAGATCTAGAATTAGATCAGATCTTAAAGACGATGAAATAACATTTCTTATTAGTGATATGCACTTCGTTCGGTGCAATTTTATCTGACCAAGAGTGCTGCCACATCCATGGGCTACCATTATTTCACCTAAGTGATAAATGGTGCGTATGGCACTATGGCAGGCCATACTATCAGCAATTTGTAACTCTGCTAATTTGAATTTATCATCAATTTTCTTGCTTATTGTCACCACGGAAAGTGTTTTTTGTGAAGAAGATGGCGCGCCCCGCTTGTGTTTTTCTGTTGTCGCATGATTTGCGAGATTTGAAAGTCTTGGAACAATATTACAATGGCACAGTTTAGAATATGCCTGTTCAGAACTGACAGTGGATTTCTTGAGCCACACAAATGTCTTTTCCCATTGATCATTATATTTCCGATTAGTATCATAAGATGGTTTACACTTTGGTATGACAACAGGCTCAATAATAAGAAATGCTTGCGACTTGCGATAAAGGTATAATGAATTTGAAAACTGAACTGAACAGTAAGGTGGGTGGCTGCGCAATGCGTGAGTGCGATAGAACAGGACCAAATACAAGTAGGCCTACAGTACGAAAACCATACATGTTTTTAACTCAAACATTAACGTGACAAATAAAAAAAGAAAGATGCCTTTACACATTTTTAAAATGCCCCCCCCCCCCCCAAAAAAAAGCCAAAACGCCAAACAGATTTTCTGTCGCCAAAACTGTTTTAAAAAAGCCAAATTTGTCTAATATGGCGTTAAAAAAGCCAATCTGGTCACCCTGATTCACTCCCGAAAGTGTGCTGAGCTCTCCATGCACACATGTCTCGATTGTTCAGTGAAACTTCAAGTTCCCGTGAACCTTGAGTTCCAATCCCGTGCAAACCATTCTAGTTCACTCGAAGGTTTCTAAGTGCGTAGTTCTAATCTAGAAATATCTTCTACGCGAACAGTCTAGAACCTTCTCGACGACAAAATTCTAAACGGCTTTCCCCAAGTTATAAATAACTTAAGCCCTACTTTGCGTGATAATCTCCCTTACGGGGAAATTCCCTACTGCTACGACAGCCGTGTTAGCCCATTTTATTACAGGGAAGACCAATGTCATTCCTAGACTTCTCTCTTTCTCAGACCGCCCTCTGGAATCAAGCGTATAGTGCAGAGGAAAGTGTAGATCTTCTCGGCTTGGAGAGAATGGTGCCGATACTAGAAACTCCGAGGAAAGTCCAGACAGACACATAACGAGACTACTACTTATACCATTATTATAGGGACTCTTTGCTGTCTTTTGAAGATAAGGAAGAAGCACGTATGGGAATGTTCCAAGAGCGGCGATGTCGGTTCTTAACTCGACTCTAATCAAATCTCAGACAATTCCGACATTGACTCACTACTCAGTATAGTAGGTTGTTTTATGTGTATCGACCATTGCGCCCACATAAAATAGGACAAGAATCGTGCCCCACTTGAGAGACCTGTAACATGAAGAGTATATATCCCACTAATAATCAATTTACCAGTTAGTTAATGCATATTCTGCTGGTAAGTTTTATACTGAACAGATCGATGCAGCATTATGCTTATAATTGAAACATAAAATGAGCTTTACAATTGATTTATTTAGTTATGAAATGCAACTTACAATGTCTCAACATCGACGACAGCTGGGATATAAATAACTGCCTGTCTCGGAAACTCAGATACTTTTAAATGCCACAGTGATTAAGAAACAGCAGTAGATGAATATAAAATTACTTGAAAATCGGGGATTTACGAGCACAGGCGGAAACAGGGCATTAACGGTATATAGGGCAAGAGCATGCCGGGAGTAGGGGAACTGGCAGAACATATAAATTCTTTTCGGCGTGCTATGTTGAGTACAAAATCCTGCATGGGACTTGTCACATATCGATGATCATATCATATTTTGTGTGTGGAGTTAGCTAAACCATTCCAACTGGCAAACTTGATGGCAACAGAGTAAGGAGTAGACAAAGAGGTAAATACAAGGATAGCTGAGGCACACGGCATAATCGGGACAACAGAACAAGACTGATAAAGACTGGGGACGCAGAGGTGTTTCCAAGACACCAGGGCCGGGATCTGTACTGACCAAGACCTGCTGACACGTCCACGCCGTGCGTCCTGGGCAACAGGTGCCTTCGGGGACCTGGCTAACATCAGTAGGATCGATGATTCCTCCGATGCCGGAGAGTATCTGTCTGCAAGGCGAGGAACCACCAGTCTGCACACCAATAAGCCAGACATGGGACAACGGATGCTCACGCAAACCTCAGGTCCTGTATGACATCACACTGATGTTGGACAACAGGATGTATTCATACGACATACAGGACTTCACGCTGGAGTTCACAGCCAGCGAACACAAGCAAGCAAGCATTAAAGACTGAAGATCATCTGAGGTTACGAACCATGACTCCCCTAGCCACTTGGGGATTCATTTAATGATGACGATGAAGGACATATATTAGACGAAACTGAGAAATCATCCTTATTGCTGGAAAATATTAGATAAAATAGGCGTCACAACAGTAGAAGAATTAAATAGCTACACGGCAAAGATTAATATTAGAACATCAAATGTGGGTCTCTGCCCCAAAAGAGGATAAAGGGCAGAAGAATGAAGACAAGAAGAAAATCAACTGTACTACAATATGATATGACAGAGAGGATTTAATGGTCGAGATAACCAAAGTTTGCTCAAGATCAGACACCCGAAGAAGAAGAGGAAGAAGAAGAAGAAGAAGAAGAAGAAGAAGAAGAAGAAGAAGAAGAAGAAGAAGAAGAAGAAGAAGAAGAAGAAGAAGAAGAAGAAGAAGAAGAAGAAAAAGGTGGAGAACCAGAAAGATTATGAGAAGGAGCAGGAGGATGAGGAGGAGTTGAAAAAGAAGAAGAAGATGAAGAGGAGGAAAAGAAAGAAACGAAGGAGGGGAGGAGAGGGAAAAGAGAGTAATGAAAAACGGAGCAGAAAAATCAGTAAAAAAAAGGCAGAGAGTAAAATAAGGAGTAGAAGAAGATCAAGCCGAACATGACGACGGAACCGAACGAGAAGATGGAGCAGAAGGAGAAGAGGAGAAGAAGGAAAAGCCGGAGTAGTAGTAGGACAAGGAGAGGAAGTAGAAGGAGGAGCTGGAGAAGAAAGAGAAGAGAGAGATAAAGACGAAGAATAAGGAGAAAGAGGAGGAGAATAAGAAGGGGAAGAAGAAGAAGAAGAAGATAATCGAGAAAAACATGTGGTTTGTGAATTCTCTAGATGCTCAAACTGACGGTCGATATAAACAAGCATTTTTGTATAAAACATCAGACATGAGCTAGAATTGCTTATCAGTTTACCTTATACAGACCAGCAGATGGCAGACAACATACACCTCATTTGTGTGTAGAGGAATTGGTGCTAACCATAAAAAATTTCCGTACCTGAGTTTCTTTAAAGTTCTCCACATTTACTTTTTAGCTATTTTGCTTGCTACACGTTTGAAGGCTTTTGGTTTAAGCATTCAACGGTCAACTTTGGAGAGCTGATTTTCGGGAGTAAATACGAGGTGATAATTATTTTTCAAAAAGGTCAGATTGCCCAAAAGGTTTACTTATATGCTCTTAAACTTACTGTGCGTCGACGGTGGGGTAAAAACGATCATTCTATACAATGGTCAGTTGAGTGCTGACTTCTTGTTCGGAAAGCAATGGTAAACTACGAAACATACATTTGCTTGACAAATTAAACTGTGTTGATGGCAACTTCCTGCAAAGGTCATACCACATTAAAAAAATTGGTAATACAGAGAGAGCTCGTTACCAGCACCTGACGAAGGCAATGTTCTCTGGGCATTTCATGAGAAGGTGAAGGCTGTAGTACGTCATAACAATGGGAAAGTTGGAGGAGGGGAAGAGAACGCACGAACGAACGAGGACACTTTATTTTTAATGGATTAAGATTTGGGCACACAGGCCCGTCTGACATTCTGTCTTTCTTATCTCTCTGTTCTCATCCATTATTTCATTCATGCATCACTTATGAAGCTAATCGTAGATAACAACGACAACAGCGGAAACATTATGCATTATAAACGCATGTAAAAGTGTATTAATCAATAATCATCATCATCATCATCAAGTGCCGTGCCAGCTGGCGTAGGTGTTCATGGCTCTCCACAGATCTCGGTCTTTGGTTTTCTGGATCAACTCTGCTGCTGATATTCCTCCATGCCACCGTCTCAATCCATCCAGCATCATTTCTCTTGGTCTGCCTCTGCCTCTCTTCCCCTCGATCTTTCCAGTTATTACAATGTTCTCCAATGCCTCTCTTCTCATCACGTGACCGAAGAAAGATGTTTGTCTCTGTCTTATTGTTGTATATAATGTTCTAGTTTCATTAGCCTGTTTCAGGCAGTCATCGTTAGTTACTCTGGCAGTCCAAGGAATTCGCAACAATCGTCTCAGGAACCACATCTTTCTAATTTCTTCTTACTTTGTTCATTTACATTCCAAGATTCACTGCCATACAGCAAAACTGGTTCTACATAGCATTTCAGCACTCTCTTTCTTACATTCAGTGATAGTGACTTATTGCACAAGATACTTTTCATTTTCTGAAATGCGGCTTTTGCCTGCCCTATTCTGCTCCTAATCTCTGTTGTACATCTTCCATCTGATGTTATAAATGCCCCTAGGTATCTAAAATTATCCACTTGGTTAAGGACTTTTCCTTCTATTTCTATGTCACATTTTGGTGTCACCATTTTCTTTGATATTACCATTGTTACTGTTTTCTTGATATTCAAGGAGAGTCCTTTCCTTGCACTCTCTGTTACTACAACGTCTAATAATTGCTGTAGGTCTGTTGAATTACCCGCCACCAGTACTGTGTCATCTGCATAGCGTATATTATTTATATTATAACCTCCAACTAGTATTCCTGGCATCTCTTTGATCTCTTTCATTATTACTTCGCTATACAGGGAGAAAAGATCTGGTGACAAGACACACCCCTGTCGTACTCCTAGCTTTATCTGTTCGTAACTACCCTCTTTATTTCCCATTTTAATTGCTGCTACTTGGTTCCAGTAAACATTCTTTATTATTCTTAAATCTTGTCCATCAATGTTGATATCTTCCAACATTTTAATCAGTTCATCATGTTTTACTTTATCAAATGCCTTAGTATAATCTATGAAGCACAAATATATGTCTCTCTGTTTCTCTATTGAAGAATATGAAGCACAAATATATGTCTCTCTGTTTCTCTATTGACCTTTCTATTAGTGTCCGTAATGTATAAATTGCATTGTTTGTGCCCTTTCCTTCCACAAATCCATACTGTTCTTCACTAATTTCCATTTTTATTTTCTTTTTGTTTCTTCTCATTATGATTCTGAGTAGAAGCTTAGTGATATGGTTTATGAGGTTAATTGTACGAAAATCTTCACAATCAATTGCTCCTGGTCTTTTTGGTATAGCTATAAATACAGATTTCACCATATCACTGGGTAAATACCCACTACTGTAAATATCATTCAACATTTTGGTTAATATATCTACTCCAAATTCTCCCAACACTTCTAACTCTTCTATTGTGATTTCATCTGGCCCAGCTGTTTTTCCTTTCTTCATACGTTTCATAGCGCCAGCGACTTCTTCTTTCAGAATAGGTGGACCTTCTAAGTTACTATCTTCTATTAATTCTTCCCTTTCTCCGTCATATAATTCTCTTATATACTCATTCCACCTCTTCATTATAGCTCCTTCCTCTAATAATATCTTTCCTGTTTTTGATTTCAAACACCCTGTATTTATTCTTATTTTTCTTCCTGTAAGCTCACTGATTTGTCTGTACATATTTTTTGTATCATTAATGGAATTTAATTCAATTTGTTTGCATTGCTCGTTTAACCAACTTTCTTTAGCCTTCCCACATTTATCTTTTATTTCTTTATTTATCTTAGCGTATTCTTGTTTGTCATTTTTACTCTGTTTTCTTTTGTCCATCAGTTTTAAGATTTCTTCATTCATCCATTTTTTCTTAGCTATTTTGCCTCTCTCTGGTAATACTTCTTTGCTAGTTTGATGAATGGAGTCTCTTAACATTTCCCATTGTTCATTTATATTCTGTATTTTAGCTATCGCATTGTACCTATTTTTCACAGTCACTCTGTATTGTTCTTGCAGTTCTTTATCTATTTTCAGAACCTCTTTATTAAGTCTCATGTTCTTAAACATTTAATAAATAATACACGACTAAAAAAACAACAACTCATTTTTGACCCAGTAGTTATAAGCAGCCGGTCTCTCTGGCCGAGGGATTACAACACTTTCTCCGTAATCCCGTTTATCACGCAGAGTCTCGTAGCGGACGAGAACTGGGAGCGGTTCGTCCCCCGCTGGTGACTTGCGGGATAACTGAACCGGCCGCTCAGAAAGCAATGGCAAACTACTGAGCGTAATCTTGCCAAGAAATCAACAGACAGCTGAAATATGCTACTGTTGACAGTGATGTCCTGTAAAGGATATGCGGAAAAAAAAGTTATAAGCAGCTAAGGGAGATGTAACGTGCGACAGTTTTGAGAATGTTTATTATACTAGTTATCCTTTGAAATTATTATTATTTCTTTTTTCCTCGTGGAGAATAGTAGAGAAGATACTGAACTGTTTGACACCTGTGACATGTTCGATTGAGACAGAGGACCTAGTTAGTAGTGTTCTCTGGAAATATATCTTGAATAATAAATATACAAGATAAAGGATATGATTTTGCACGTTTTTGTCTAGAGGTCTCTTAAATGAGATAATCATTCCTGCAATAGCCCTTTTGGAGAACCATTTTTCCCTTGGCTCTGAACCCCCACTGTGAGACTACCAAGTATCTACACAGAAATTTATAAAAAGAAGAAAAAAAGTTCCCTCAAGGCCAAAAGGAGATCTGAACTATTCGCCCCTGTACAACTGAGGATCCATTTCACTCATTATAATGTTGCCAGTGTGCTGTTCGTCCGTCACATTAGATCTTCCCTTATTTATTTTGTGTCAATGTGACCTATATCAGTTGTCCAATTCTACCTTAGGACTTTAGGTTTCAATACTAGCAGACAAATTCAACAAGAACTGTACATAACATCTGTTGAACAAGACATCTACATGACAGGTTCTTGACAAAAGTGGGACATACATTCACATGGAAATGTTTACACCAACCATTGTACAAGACACACATCAGAAGAGATACTTGACAACATCTATACAGGACTTTTCACAATATCTGTAACCACCACAGTAACTTTAAGACATTCACCAGAGACAATACTTGACAGCAACTGTACAAGACATTCTCCTGAGACATGTACTTAAAACACTGGTTCATTAATACACTTTATTGAGCTGCTGGTGGGTCGAGTGAAGACCAACGGTTTACCCTTGTGTCATATCTGCACTTCAATAAAGACATACATAATGTACAAAATATGCAGAACATGCATGCAGATAAACATGATACAACAACTCCTAAATACTCCACCAACTGATCATTATACTCTCCTCCTCCTCTCTAATCTCTAACCACACCACTCATTTACTGTATCTATCATCAATCTCTTCAAGTCTTTATTCACAAACACTGTGTGAGCACCAGGCTGGTTATTCTCCAAGTTAAGTCTCATATGAACAATCATTGCAAGTTACTCCAGTAGGTTTATATGAATGTTGATATTAACAAGAGACTTGATTTTAATTTCTCAGATGACATTGATTTACTTAATGATCACTGTCCTGATCACTATAAGAACCACTATAACTCTAATACTAGAATTCTTCAGAACTGTTTTTCTCCCATGGACATTCAGCTGTTGGAGAGCTGAGGTAAAATTCTCCAGGAAATTCCTGTGTTTTGGGTTCTAGGAGAATGAATAAGTGGTCCATTGGGGCACAGGATTACTTTCTATGAACATGACCGAGACAAACTGTAGACAGGGGTCTTCTTTAATAAAGCATGGTTCACTGTGCACCAAGACAGGTTCACCAATGTCGACCAATCCTGCTTCCTGTTTGAAACAGTTACTTTCATTTGACTGGGCCATGGTATGTCATGAAAATAAAAGCTGGCAATTCAGCCTGTGTTCATCTGTGATTATCCCTGGATTACACATATAGGGAATAGTTCTGGGTCTTGGGACTTCTGGTTAGTTGTCCCAGATGATATATGAAAGGCCTCTCCACCATCCTCTGTTCTCTGTTGATATACAAAATGGCACAACATCTCTTTACATTTGTCACACATACACAGATAGAGATGGGGAGGTTAAGGGAGGATGTTGACCAAACACACCTCTCCTGGTTTGATGATGACGGGTATTTCACTCTGATGTACTGTGGGTGATATGTTTTCTTTATTCACCCCTATCTGTGGTAATCACAAGCCTATATGTTGAGACAGGAGTAGCTCAACACAATTACAAGCATTTATGTTGTCTAAGATCCTACAATGTTTAAACCACAGTAGACCTGGGCACAATGGGGAACAGACACAGTAAAGCAAGCACTATAAGGCAAGCAGCATGAGCAAGCATTGTGACATAGCAACATGAGACAGGTATTGTGAGTCAGCACATGAACAGGCATGTTGAGGAAAATGGAAAATAGGCATTTACAACTGCAATATGCAATATGTATCAACTAATGGCATTTACCCCATTAGCAGACCAAACATCAATTCCAATGGTTGTCATGTTGGTACATGAATGTCCTATTCCATACACACTCACACAGCAATGCCAGACCTCGCCCCTTTCAGACCAGCGCAAGTACATCATCATCATGTGTTTTTTCCCCACTGAGTAATGTCCATATCTACTACAGTAGGTAACAGAAGCCAAATTGCATAAGCAATTGTTCTCATATGCACCAAAGCACATATGGGGAAAACATGTTTAGTCCTTGTAAATTTGCATGAGCCATACAGTATATTCAGCCAACTAAGACACAGGTTCACACACCTATTGTCCTTTTAGGAACTAGTTTATATGAACCAACCAACAGTAGAGGTACCAGTGTAATACTTCAGAGAGAAATTGTATTAATTCGCTTGAGCGTAATCTAGCCACCAGGCATCACATGAACTTTGCAATTCTGGCGTGCCATACACGTCCTGCTTACATATGGATATTGAAGCATCTTTCTTTCTACTAATGTGAGAGGCTACTTATCAAATCACCAACTCACGCACTCCAACATTCTCAGCATTTACAAAGGAACTACACATGTTACATCACGCATTCCAATCCAGACTGCCAAATGTTAACTCGCAAGAGAAGTGTACAGTTGGGTTTCGAATGAGTCATGCTAGGCATTTAGAATGCACAAGTGGTTTGCGAATTTGCATTGAGTGTAATTTACAATCATCAAGCATACGTAACCAGTCACAACAGGGGAATGATATGCACTTGGAGTATACAGCGTGAGAGACCTGACAGGTTGAAGAAGCAGTATTCAGAATACTGGCACACAGAAGTTCTGTTTTCACTTTCACATTTTCTTCATAAACTACTCTTATATTCTTCTCTTTCGTTCACTAGGCATAACCACAACATTTAAGTATGTTTTAAAGTAGTACCTGTTATTCCAGAGAACAATATTTTACTGAATCTTTAAGGGCATTTTTGCGTCCCCACATCACATATAGCGACTGCTCCGGGTGGAATCCGAGCTCAAACTACCAGATATTCAAATGTGGCCTAGAGAATAGCGTGGGCTCCCACTTATTGACCAATCAAAAAGCGGGCGCATACCGCTGCCCTACCCCACCGCGTTCTGGAACCTACGAATCTAAGAATAGTCCTGCTATCTGGATGGTCTCCGTTCAAAGTTAAAAGTATTTTTATGAATGTGTTGGACTGGGAATGTGGATGTCTCATCCATCATGTCACAACACCATGGCATGAATAAACATCAATATCAGAATTTACTGGCAGTACACTAGTCAGAAGGTTGTGATCGGACACAATAATCAACATCACACGGCGTGGGATATTAGAAGAACTGGTAATAGTAGTTTGACGCTCATTTCTTCCGTTAGATCTTTTCCCCGGGATATGCTGGTGTGTTGGGAAACGATATGGCGGATAAATTTGTTGGATCTACACCGCTCGGTGGTGTAATGGTGCACGATAAAACATGTGACCAGGACCATTTGGGGTCATGTGTACTGTGTGGAAGAACATATACACCGTCGTGCCAGGAGAAAATAGTGCGATGAGGAATGACCAGAACATCTGGCCTACACTCTGAACGATATATATATATATATATATATATATATATATATATATATATATATATATATATATATATATATATATATATATATATATATATAAAGGTATAATGCTCGCACCAGTGTTAACAAACCTTAAACGACCATTACCATCATCATGTACCTGCCAACTGACTAAAGCTGTCGTATATCCCTACAGATCTCGGTCTATGGTGCTCGGGGTTTATTCTGTTGAGGTTATCCTGCCCAATGCCAACTTCCCAGTTCATCCAGCAACATTTCTCTCGATCTGTCTACCGTTTTTCAGTCACCACAAAGTTGTCTATGCTTCTCTTCTCATCTCATGACCAAAGACTATCTTTGGTGGCCATCCTTTATTTGTATACTAAGCTCTGCTTCCATTGGCCCTTTTCAGGGACTCGATGTAAGTTACTCTGATCGTCCAACGTACTGACAACAAGCGTCTCATAAAACACATAGTATTTTCCGCAAGACCCTGCTCTTTCTAATTTGTTCATTCACTTTCCATGATTCACTGTCATAGAGCAGGACAGCTTCAACACAACATATGAATACACCTCTTTCTGAATTTCAATGATCGCGACTTATTGCATGAGATACTTTTTCTTTCGTGGAATTCAGCTTTAGCTGCGATCATAAAAACACACAACCTACTTACCCAAGACTCTTACAAGTTCTCGAAGTTTATCCTTAGCTGTTTTCCTTTCTATAAGTCACAGCTGTCCTATAAATAAGAAGTATACAGGACATACACTGTATGCACCAGTGTTGGTGCATCAGAAACCACAGACGAAAAATAATGCATCCAGAAATATATATAGACTCAGGTAGGTGGCTTGACAAGTTAGTGCAACAGCGAGGAAATTGCAATACAGCGCAGGTCTCTTTACAAAGCGACATTTATTGTTGAAAATAGTATTAATTCTGCCCCAGCAAAATGTGATATTTTACACCGGCTCTTTGTTAAGCCACTGAAATATATGCTGTTAGCGTCTGTTAACATGTGGAATGATACCCGGCAAAGTTAACAAGAAAATAAAGTTAAATTCCCTTCTAAATGCACTTAGCCGTACTGGGTATATTGCAGGTTGCCAAAAACACATTTATGTATGTTATAAACATTGTCTAACCGCCCCTGTCGTTCAAGTAATACATTCTGTTCAAGTAATACATTCTGTTCCAGTGTTACATTGCAATGATGTCGACCGTGGTGTCATGTTTCTTAATACATTATCTACATGTGTATTCTGATACTGCAGCTATTTATTCGTTTGTACCTACATGTCCTTATATCTTTCTCATCGTCACGCCAGAGTTCTTACATTCAGTTGTTAATTGATAATGTGTTTTATTGTACACAATTCGGAGGTGAGTCATGGTCCAATTCACAATAACTAAAGAATAACATCGGTGCATTTGAACTAGGAGGTAACAGAACAGTTCTTATCATATCGTGGAGTAAGAAGAGGAAACATACTGACATTCTACAATACTAGAAAGTCGAAGAAAACCAGGGCATAACGTGCATCATGCCTCGGGCAGAGTGGCAGGCTTCAATCAAAAATAGAGAACATCTGCTGGATTTTCCCCCAGGACATGCAGGTATAGTGGGAAAGGAGCAGGCAGACAGACTGGTTTGGTCCCCACCGTTCGCTGGGGTATTGGTGTAAGATAAGGTAGACACAGTCGGACACTTTGGGATAGTGTATAGTGCAGAAGAACAGATAAATCATCACGGTCTAGAGATAATTATGCTTTAGGGGGGACCCAGAGGATCTGGCCGACACTCAGAACGCCAATGAAAAGTCAGACATACAAAATCAGACTGCAACCAATAGCATTGGACTCTTCGCTGGCTGTTGAAGATGAGGACGGAGCGTGCTTGGAAATGTCCCGAATGCCGTGACGTAGGTTCTTGACACAACACACCTTAATTCGGACACTGAAATGATAAAGAAAATAAAACAAGCAGCGATTCTATAGACATGTTAAAAGCCGCAGTTTTTGTGTGTGGAGAGCAATGATAAAAGGCGTGGATCCTAGAAAAAGAGGCAGGGTGGACCAGCACGAAGATGGACACAAGTCACTGCAGACATCTTGAGCATGAGGGTGCACGAGGAATGAGAACTGAGAAAGGATTGATACATTATTCTACAGGCCGTAAAAAGGACACAGTTCCCCCAAAACAAAAAGAACAAGTTAGTTGCATATCCTTTACGCCCAGGAAGGCTAACCTGATTAAAAATGCCAGCTGAAGTCGGAGCGCGCAAAAAGGCCTGAAGCAGCCTTAAGGCGCAAATAAAACAGTCACAAGGCAAAAACATCTGAGTGGGAGTGAAATCACATTCGAAGCACCCGGTCAACAAACACCCGGAGAAAGTCCAAAAAGTCTCAGCACGAAATAGTACGCTTGGCTAGCGAATCCATTACGTGGAAGTTCGAAGCGAAAGCTTACTGAGTGGATGTTGTCTGCTGACTGGCCTTTCCTAGTTTGCGCGGGGAGCGGCCCCTGGCGAACGAAATGCCCATTACATGGAAGTGAGGAATTAAAGCAGCCATGTGCAGGACGTGCCAGTTCCTTGGGTGAGCCCAGTATCAGAACACTATGTGTCGGCTCTGCAATTATGGAAGCTTCCTTGGATGGCGGACTGTACATACCTTCCCTTGAAGGCTGACCGTGAAGTCTTCGACTGTTCTAACTTGACCAGATGGTATGTCGACGACACCACAACAGTAAGAGTGGAATGTCCCAACGCAATTACGTCTGAAAAAAAAAAGATGAACGCAGAATAATAAGATATCATTTACGAGCGTAGCAGTCAACCCCAGCATGTTCAACTGATCATGATCCCTAAGCAAGTTTACGTTCATTAGTTTTCCATTGCTTTCTGAACGATTGGCACCCATACAATTTCATAAAAAAACTAACACAGCTGTGTTTCGAACGCGGTATACGGGATTACGATCTGCGTGCGTAACACCTTCGCCACGGATCCCGCAGTTCCCCAAAGGATATGCCATATAATCATAAATCAGAAGAGAATGCATCCCTTGTTTGCTGCCCTATGCAAATAAGTCCGGTTTAATGTTTCACCGGCTACGCCAACAGCTGCTTGTTGCTAATGATATAATGATTAAATGTAGTGGGTCAAATGTGCAGGAAACCCCTATATGTCTTATTATGTTTTACAATTTCTGATATCGAATAGTCGAAGGCTTTAATTTAGTCTATTAATACAGTAATATCTACATTTGTACTCTGCATTTCTCAAAGATACGTTTCATGTTAAAGATATGGTCCTTGACTCCTCAGTTTGTCTGAAACCTGCCCGTACTTGTCATTCATATGCCAAATTACTTTCCGTAGTCTTCTTGATCATACTCAGGGGGATTTTGTTAGCATGACTTATTAGTTCAGTAGTCTATTCATAACCAGGTTTACATTTCCGTTCTTTGGGATATGATTTGTGCGGATTAAAATATTAAATAAATTGTTCGTCCTTTGCAGGACGTTGCTGTCACCCCAGTCCTATTGACTATTTGTTGATTAACTAGGCAATTTTACATTCAGTAGTTTGCCTGTGTTCTCGGAAAGAGAATTCAACGTTTAAATCCAACTGACTGGTGTCAAATACCCCACAATTAACGCACATGACGTTTAATCACAGGCATGTTAAACCTCCAGGCCACGCCGACCTCTCAGTGAACATCTAGTGTGATGAACATCGTTCTTGAATACAAGAAATGAAGCAATCAGCTATTCAATCCTCTGAATAACATGAATAGGATTGAATAATTGATTGCTATATTTCTTTTATCAGTTTATCAGGTTTTATCAGTTATTCAATCCTCTTACCGTTTGACTCGGGCTCCGAAGGTTGTGGGTTCGATTCCGGGTCGCATCTTTCGTTTCACGAGTTCCGTTTTTTTCGGAGACTACTGGGGGTTGTCGCTGGAGCTACGGAGTTTGTGCTTTGTGCGACGCTTTTCGCGCTGCTGAAGGAGACTGAGCCATATGGAATAAAACCCGGTGCAATGAACCGACCCTGTCGACATTTAAGCGACTTTTCTACTCTTCTGTCGGAAGTGCGGGGTTCCTTACAATCTTCGTAACTAATTTGGTACAAATACAATTATTGGTTTACCCACATTAGATACAGACAATGACCCGTCTTTTGTCACGTTTGAGAAAAGAGAATCTTCAGGACTGGAAGGATTTAAGGTGGTAGACACAGAGGTCGGTCGACGGAGAACATGCTGGGTGGGATGACAGAGTGGCAACGAGGACCATCACCGGCCTAACGTCTCTCGCTCACCGAAAGTAGATGTTTGTGAAGGAACATGATAGCCAGCGACGCTCGACATGACACGGTATGATGATAGTGATTCTGTTCCATGTGTGCATACATTTCAGGAATTGTAAGCAGATAATACACAATATTATCACCAAATGTTCCATGTCTGCAAACCATTTCTGAAACGTCAGGAACTGTAAGCAGACATTAAACAAAATCATCAAGAAATGTTCCATCCCTGCATACAATTTCAGGAATTGTAAGCATACATTACGCAAACTAATCAAGAAATGTTCTATATCTGCATACATTTTCAGGAACTTCAAAAACAATGATTGATTGTTTTGTTCCATGCCTGCATACGATTTCAGAAACAATGTTTGATGGTCTTGTTCCACATCTGCATACTATCTCAGGAAAATGTCTTGAAGATTTTGTTCCATGCCTGCATACAATTTCAATAATATGCAGAAACATTTCTTCATGATTTTGTTCCACGCCTGCATACAATTTCACGAATGTACAGAAACATTTCTTGATAATTTTGTTCAATATCTGCATGCAATTTCAAGAATGTTAAGAAACATTTCTTGATGATGTTGTTCAATATCTGCATGCAATTTCAAGAATGTTAAGAAACAATTCTTGATGAGTTTGTTCCATGTCTGCATGCCATTGTAAGAATGTTCGGAAACATTTCTTGATGATTTTGTTCCATGTCTGCATACAATTTCATGAATGTTCAGAAACATTTCTTGATGATTTATTTCCATGCCAGCATACAATTTAAAGAAAATTCAGAGACATTTCTTAAATTTTGGACTGGAAAGATGGTGAAGAAATTAAATAATAACCCCAGCTAACTATGAGCTCTAGCCCATCACGTTAAACCATTCATATATGTGCCTGTGTGTATGCATGTATGTATGTGTATGTGTGTGTTTATAAAACCGCTTCCCAAGAATCTGTAAAACGTGCCTACATAATTTACATTTGTTTAACGTTATTGGCCCTGTTGAACCTCGCATCCAGCTCGATATCATGTAACATTAAGATTCTGAAATATTTATGTGTCTAGACTATAAGATTCTCTTAAACACTGCAGCCCTTATCTACCTGAAGTTGGACAAGAGCCGACAATAGCACATAACTCGCCCGCCCTTGTAATACCTTAATTTCGTTGTGTATGTTATTTCTGTGATGTCTTGATACAGCCATGTTTACCTGACAGCAATTTTAACTAACGATAATTTGCAGTGTTTATTAATGAGTATTCTCAGCATTAACAAGAGGTCAGCGTGGTAGAAAGGATAATAGCGATGACTCTTAAACTTCCGGTTTGCTGATGCCGAGGTAGCGGGTTCAACCCCTACACTTGTCAGTTAGACTAACACGTTGACGTCTCGTCTTTAATTTGGGCACGTAAATTACAAGTACCCTAGAAGTCGGAGTGGGTTCGCCTGATGACGAGGGGCATTGGTAATAGGGAAAGATAATCCACATGCAAACATCAGTCCAGTGCATTAGAAGTGGTAGCACATGTATGGACTTCGCTTGAGTACAAAGCGAGAGAACTCAATATCATCAATATCATCATCATCATTATCATCATCATTATCATCATCATTATCATCATCATTATCATCATCATCATCATCATCATCATCATCATCATCATCATCATCATCATCATCATCATCATCATCATCATCATCATCATCATCATCATCATATCATCATTATCATCATCATCATCATATCATCATCATTATCATCATCAACATCATCATCATTCTTATCCATCCTCATCATCATCATCATCATCATCATCATCAAGTGCCCTGCCAGCTGGCGTAGGCGTTCATGGCTCTCCACAGATCTCGGTCTTTGGTTTTCTGGATCAACTCTGCTGCTGATATTCTTCCATGCTACCGTGAGAGTCCACCCAGCATAATTCAGTAGCTGGATGACGGTCTGGTGTCACCTGTGGCTCATGACTGTACCTACCGGACGAGGATGTCATAAGACAGCCATTGACGTCGTCCACTAACTCTGATAAATGTTTTACCATGAAGTCTTGGGAAGATAATGTGGTGGTTTCCCCTTGCTTTCCACATCCACATGGTTGTCTTTTACCTCTACCTTTTAACAGACATTTCCGACTGTAAGGACAAGTGAGTGCCCTGCTCTGCTCAGCTGCAGAGTTGTCCATTTATTCCGGTGGATACTCGGTCCCCAGAGCTGTGTTAGCCACACCGTAGTGTGTTTCCATCCTCTACCACGAGGAAGCGTAGTTGGGAATTTCCCTTCCTAAAGTTATGGTCTATGACCAAAACTCTCCAGTACTTTTATTAAAAAAAAAAAAAACATCATTCGAAGTTGGCGGTTAGGATTCAAAACCCCAGTGATCGAATCCATTTGGAAGTCAAAGACACAAAGAGCTAATACATTTCTCACAAAGGAGATGCTTCTGGTTGTCTGAAGCTCAGTGTTGCGGATGCTCTATTGGCAGAGATGTATCATTATCCATTAACTGGTCACTTGCAGCTCTTCTCTTTCTTAAAAATCTTTGGAAATATATCTCTGTAATAAGCCTGATGACCTGCCTTAGATGTCCTGCCTTGTTGCTGTCAAGTATATATTATCCATCACATCACATTTACATGTGAAGAATAGGTAAAAGAAAGTTGCATTTAGGAAAATGAAAATTATCTTATACAGTAAGTCAATACCATTGAATGTCTTATAGAGATTGCTGAAATGTTATAGATAACTTTTGTTGCTGTAGGGCAGTGAATTATGGATCGTGAACGATCAAATTAAGAATAGATTAGAAGCAACAGTGATGATAGTCTCTAAGACGAATGTTGCGAATATCTTGTACTGCTAGATTAACTATGAATGATTGTCGGGAAAAGGCTAATAAAAGAATATTTTTTAAAACTATAAAACGAAACAAACTGCCTACTTTGGTCGTAGGATGATAAGAGAGGCATTAGAAAACATCGTCACGACTGGAAGGAGAGAAGAGAGACAGGTAGACCAAGATATATTATACTGGATGGACTGAGACGGTGGCATGGAGGAATATCTTCAACAGAGTTGTTCCTGTGGCTGCGATTCATTCCATCCAAGGATCGAGATCTGTGGAGAGACATGAACGACTACGCCAGATGGAGGGTATATAATGAAGATGAGACATCTTTACCCGGCAAAATTTACTTGTAATTAAATTACCCATAACGGTTAACGTAAAGAGAAACGCACTTTGCCTCTCTGTTTTGAACTAACATTAAACTCGAAGCTGTGTGCGACTTAAGAAGATATCAAATACGGCCGAGTTATTCATGCCAGCTTCTATGATAGTCTAGTCGCCAAAGGTAGCGATTGCAAGAATTACCATGGTTTTATACAGTTAATACTAAATTGCATCATCATCATCATCATCATCATCATCATCATCATCATCATCATCATCATCATCATCATCATCATCATCATCATCATCAAAATAACGTAGCACATCCTTTGCAGAACATCGCTATGTGGGTGGATGATTGATGGTGGGTTATGGGATGGGTGAGGGAAATATGTGTGGGTGGGGAGATGTGGGTGTGGGGATATGTGGTGGGTGGGCGATGTGTGCAGATGGGGGTGGTTGTGGGTTTGGGGATGTGTGTGTGGGTGAGGGATGTGTATGGGTGTGGGATGTTTGGGTGGATGGTGGGGAGTGTGTGTGTGTGGGTGAGAGATGTGTGGGTGAATGTGTGTTGGGGATGTGTGTAGGCTGGGGGAGGGGTGCGTGATGGGTGTGGGTGATGGATTTGGGGATGTGTGTGTGTGGGGGGGGGGGATATGTCTGGCTGGGTGGGGGTGTGTGTGGCTGGATGGAGGATGTATGTGTGGGTAGTGAGGGTGATTGTAGTTGGGGATATGTGGATGGGTAGGAGATGTGTGAGGAGATGTGTGTGTGGGTGAGGGATGTGTCTTTGGGATGTGTGTGGGTGTGGTGTTGTGTGGGAGGGGAGCTGGGTGTGGATAATGGATGTGTGTGTGGGTGGGTGGGGATGTGGTTGGGTGTGCGGGTGGGTGAAGGATGTGTGTGAGGGTGGGGGATGTGTGTTTAGATGGGTGGTTGGGGTGTGTGAGTGTGGGTGGGTAGATAGGAGATGTATGTGTTGATGAGTGGGTGAGGGATGTGTGGGTGTTAGTGGTTGAGGGATAAGTACGTGTTTCTAGGGATGTGTGAGGGGACGAGTGTATGGGTTGGGGATGTGTGTGTGTGGGTTGTGTGTGCGTGGATGGGAGGTGTGTGTTTGTGAATGGGAGATGTGTTGGTGGGTGGGATGTGTGTGAGGGATGTGTGTATGGGTGGGGAGATTGTGCGTGGGTGGGGATGTGTGTGTATATGGGTAGGGGTGTGTGGTTAAGGGATGTGTGGCTGGGGATGGGTAGGGGGAGGATGTGTGGTTGGGTAGAGGATGTGTGGGTGGGTGATTGTATATGAGTAAGGGTGTGTGGTTAAGGGATGTTTGGTTGGGGGATGGGTGGGTAGAGGATGTGTGGGTGGGTAGAGGATATGTGGGTGGGTGAGTGTGTGTAGGTTAGGAGATGGTGGGGGGTGTTTGTAGGGGTGGGCTCGGGATCTGTGAGTGAGCTGGGGGAGATGGGAGATTATGTGGGTGGGGGAGGAATTTGTGTGTGGGTAGGTGCGGGATATGTGAGTTGACGGGGAGATGTGTGTGTGCGTGGGGGATGTGTGGCTGAGGAATGTGTGTTTGGCTGGGTGGTTGGAGGTGTGTGGGTGGAGGAGGATATGTGGGTGAGTGATTGTTGGTGGATAATGGGACGGGTAGAGGATATGTGAGTGGGTGGGGAGATGTGTGTAGGTGGGTGGATGTGCGTGAGTGGGGGATGTGTGGGTTGGGGAATGTATGTGTGCTTGGGGTGTGTGTGTGGGTTATGTGTGTTGTTGGGTGGGGGAGTTGGAATGAATGGGGGATGTGTGGGTGTGTGGTGGATGTGTCTCATAACATAGTAATATGCATTGTTTATGTTTACAAATTTCATGTTACAATGTTTTTTCCAATGCACTGTTGATGAAAGAAAGATGAGTGATTGGAAGGGCGGAATGTAAGACGGGCCTGCGTGCCCAATTTATTACCCTTTGAAAATAAAGTCTGTTCGTTCGTTCGTTCTCATAACGACTCACCCAAAAAGTATGTCAATTCCTTGCCGATTCTCATGTCTCGTGCACCACCATACCCATATGTATCGATCCCTTGCCATCTCTCCCACCTCCTGCACCCTCATATCCAAGGACTTTAACACATAGTATACACCAATTAACAGAAAATTTAATTTAAATGTGTTAAAAATTTAATGTCGAATATAAATTTTAGGCTTAGTGGACTTGGGATCCCAGATCAACAAACAAACCTCACTTTGTGGATTTGTACACATGACCGCCGGGTCGACAGGCAAGCATGCTAACCATTGCGCTTCTGTGACTCTCCTAACAAAATAAATAGTAATACATAATCTTCCATGTAAGGCATTTGAGAAAAAAACACACGCACACACTATGTTTTATATCTTTTTACGATTACCTCATGTCAGTTTTTGTGTCATCCTTCAGTCCTTGGAAGTAATTATTTTAACTTTCGTGATCCAACAAGGTCGGTCTTATATTTGCTAATGCTTGAGTCTGGAAGAAAACGTCGTAGAACAGAAACTTTGGAAAGAGTGAGTTAGGATAAGAACTGTCTGCAACAGAAGATAAATATATTTTCTGTAGTTTCATACACCAGATGTCTGTGACAGAAGAATTTCAGACAAGAATTTCTGGACACTTTGGACATCTCGAGGAAGGCTACGTTGCAAAGACAACTTATCACAAAGATTAGCAAGAAACAGTCATCATATTCTTTGGTCACACTATGAGAAGACAAAACCTGGCACATGTTGTGAAAATCGGAAAGATTTATGGAAAGAGAGATATAGGAAAACAGAGAGAAAACATTCTTGACAGTACTGCGTCATGGCGCAGAAGGGAGTCAAGACACGAAGTGTGCCGTCGGAGAACGCGAATTCATGGAGAATCATGATCGCCTACGCCAACAAACACGGCAACGGATGATTATGCTATTTTCTGTGGGTTACTGTAACAACTGTTTACGTCAAAAGAAGGTAAGATAAGTATACTTTCTGGGGATTAATATAACAACTGCCTACGTCAGAAGAACATCAGACACGTATACTTTCTGTGGATTAATTTAACAACTGTCTGCGTCATTACAAAGCATTCTTTTTGTGGATTAATTTAACAACTGCCTACGTCAGAAGAACATCAGACACGTATACTTTCTGTGGATTAATTTAACAACTGTCTACGTCAGAAGAACATCAGACACGTATACTTTCTGCGGATTAATTTAACAACTGTCTACGTCAGAAGAACATCAGACACGTATACTTTCTGCGGATTAACTTAACAACTGTCTGCGTCATTACAATGTCAGACAAGTATACTATCTGTGGGTTCATTTAACAACTGTCTGCGTCATTACAAAGTCAGACAAGTATTCTTTTTGTGGATTAATTTAACAACTGCCTACGTCAGAAGAACATCAGCCACGTATACTTTCTGTGGATTAATTTAACAACTGTCTACGTCAGAAGAACATCAGACACGTATACTTTCTGTGGATTAATTTAACAACTGTCTGCGTCATTACAATGTCAGACAAGTATACTATCTGTGGGTTCATTTAACAACTGTCTGCGTCATTACAAAGTCAGACAAGTATTCTTTTTGTGGATTAATTTAACTTCTGCCTACGTCAGAAGAACATCAGACACGTATACTTTCTGTGGATTAATTTAACAACTGTCTACGTCAGAAGAACATCAGACACGTATACTTTCTGTGGATTAATTTAACAACTGTCTGCGTCATTACAATGTCAGACAAGTATACTATCTGTGGGTTCATTTAACAACTGTCTGCGACATGAGAAAGTCAGACAAGTATACTATCTGTGGGTTACTGTATCAACTGTCTGCGAGAGATAAAAGTCAGACAAGTATCCTCTCTGTGGATTAACCAATGAGCGTATGATGCGTTGTTGGTATAGAAAGTATCAAATAGAGCCGTCAAGACGTGTTACGTAAATAGTTTTTCAAGAGAATAGCAGTCTTATAAAACACATTTTAAGTGAATAGTGTCATGAATGTACGGTGTTACTGAGACCCGTAAGTAAGCATAGAATAGTACCACTGTAACATAATGGGTTGACTAAGAAAGGTTGGCTGGAGATTGGCTACCTCCACACCTAGGAAAACGATTGCTGAAAATGCAACCAATCATAAACTAATCTATAATAGGTTTTATGAAAATTCATTGGGGGTCGTTATTCAAATGGAAGATGGATGACAATAGAAGCAGCAGCTGCAATAACAGAAGAAGAAGAAGAAGAAGAAGAAGAAGAAGAAGAATAAGAAGAAGAAGAAGAAGACATGTCATGCGTTGGAAAACACTCCCTGCAATGGTACGTCCATAAACTAAGTGTGAGGGGTGATTAGTTGCACCCCATAACTGCAAACCCGTAGACGTCAGTAGTAATTGGAGAAGAATCAGGAAACGGGTTGTGGTTTATAAAACACACACTCGAGCACGCGCGCACGCATACACACATATACACACACACATAGATAGTGAAAGAGAACGAAAACGGAACGAGAATGAGCCGGAGAGCGCACGGTATTAAGAGAGAGAGAGAGAGAGAGAGAGAGAGAGAGAGAGAGAGAGAGAGAGAGAGAGAGAGAGAGAGAGAGAGAGAGAGAGAAAGAGAGTAAGGGAGAACGAGTGCTTGGGAGAACGAGTAAACAGGAAATAGAACGACAGAGGTAGATAGAAGAATAAAGACAAACATGCGTCAGTTAAAATAACAAAAAATAGGAGTCGAGTTGATCTAGATGTGCACGTGAAATAAACAGTCCAGAACAGTTAACTGCGTAGGTATGATGTTGCCGCAGTTTATTTCACAAAGGAGCCAATGGAATGCTGATGATATTGACAAATGCTGTTAAAAACAAAAAACAAAAAAAAAAAGTAACTTTAGTTTTAAAGAAATATGAATCTATTAAAGGCAAATTTACATCTGATATATAGCATAGCTTGTGTGAACATTTCTAAAATGGACATTAAAGGTTGAGTCAACATTTCATATACATTATTGCAAGATGTACATATACACGAAACAACATTATTATTAAAGAGTTAAAGCACATTTTTCCGGTGCGTTAGTGTAACTGATAGTGAGTTTCGTTAACAACGGTATGAGCAGGGTGGAGCCAGGGTTCGATGCCAGCTCTCGTCGTTCACTACGGGAGGGAGAGACTGACCATCTATTCCTCCATGCACTGCGGCCTACAACAGTGAGATGGCCTATCACTTCACATACCCACAACAGGCTCCAGATAAATAACTTGCTTTTCAAAGCACATTTCATAGAATTTAATATAATTATCTTTGGCGCTAACCATGGTGTGGGAAATGCAACTCTTCGGGACCAAGTAGCCAACGGATTAAGTGGACAACGCTGCATCCGTATCGAGCTGGATATTCACTGGATCAGACAGTCTAAAAATGCTGTTAAAGGTGATGATTATAATTCACTCATGTGGATGTGGAATACAAGGGGAAACCACACCAAATTCTTTCTAGAACGCTTTTGATATTATACCGATCATAACAGCACGCAAGGATGCTGGAACACCGGTTTATGTTGAGCTGAAGGCATTTTCTCTGAATAGGAGACAGAAGTGGGATATGATCAATCGATTTCAACACGTCTTCAGATTGATTAACCAATCGAATGAATTAATCTTCGACATTTTGTACACTCCATACGCGTAGGTCCAGCCGGGGTAGCGAAGTGGCTAGCACTCTTGCCTGCTGGCCTTGTGATAATGTGTTCGAAACCCCTCAAGTCGAAGATGTTTTCACTGACCTGGGTTCCCATATGGACCCATCCCGGAATAAGAAGAAGAAGAAGTAGAAGAAGAAGAAGTGTCATGCGTTGGAAAACACTTCCTGCAATGGAACGTCTATGAACTAAGTGTGAGAGGTGATGAGTTACAACCCCTAACTGCAATCACGTAGACGATTAATTATCTCCGAAGATTAATTAGATGATTTTTCCTAAAAAATACCAGATGCTTCCAGTGTTTTCAAGATTGAAACGCCCCAGACTTGATCCCTAAAATCACAGCGTGCTTGGAAGCTAAAAATGTTACAGTTGTTCTCACAATGAGAGTTACGTCATACGGTGTTGATATATTTGGCTTATGTGAGTCTTTATTGTGCTTACCCTCATGACACATGATGATGATGGTTGTGAAATATCTCTTAATGCTTTGTGTTCACTCTGATATCTACACCTGCCACCACAAAATTCGCTGTGTCTGCGTAGGGACCTTTCAACTCTCGTATATTTATTAAATATTTAAGCACACACTACAGGCATTCCATTGTGTGATCAATATCAGTAGCACAGAAGTGTTAATCCATGACATCAACACACATTGTCAGTATACAACACTAGAGTACAATATCTGTATGCCTCTTCCATATACACAGCCATTTTTCAATTCCACCGTACAATATCAGTATTCTTCTTCTTTGTTCAACTTTAGAAGTCAATATGAATAAATACAAAGAAAGCAGCAGTCAACTTAAGCTTGTTGATACCCCCATAGAGTTTGTCCTCACATGGAGCTAGTATAGGCCGAAATAGTTTTCTCTGTTCTGCATATGTTATAAACACCTGCAACACATGTTTAGCTGCCATTGTACTAGTAACTCAGTTAATAAATCAATATAGTTTACTTTCAGTTTATTAAAGATTGTTTAGGTTAGTTTAGTCGATGGATCAACATCACGACACACGGGTGTAACCCATAAGTGCTCCGTTCTCCTCCTAACTCAAACCTGTCAAACCTGAGTCTGGAGAAACTCAGCTCACTGCACGAACTCCGTAGCACCGGCGAGGATCCTGAAATACTTTGGGTAGATTTTTAACTCAAAAGTTTGCCCGGGCAGCGCCGTTAGGCTACTCTTTTTCTATTTCCAACTGCCAAGGGACTTTTTTACGTGCGCAACAATACACACGGGCGTTCGATCTCACTACCCAGAGACCAGGGGACATTTCATTACTAGAAGTCCACGAGAAAAGATTCCGGTCATCACCGGGGCTTGAACCCGGGACCTCCAGCACTCGAGGCGGACAACATACCTCGAGACCACGCAGCCCCCTAGTTTATTAAAGATTTGGTATTTCACCCTATTGTGTCATGTGCGGAGGTTGAAGATTGTTACGTGTTATGTTAGTATTAAATGTGAGTATACAATACCAGAATACAATACAGTATACAATGTCAGTATATAATGTCAGTATATAATGTCAGTAATAGAAATAGGTGAACAAAATCAGTATACAACATCAGAATACAATATCCATATATAATAACAATATACAATAACCATATGCAACATCAGTATGCATCATCAGTATACAATATCAGTATAAAATATCCATGTACACTGTCAGTATTGGATACAAGCGTACAATGTCTGTATTAAATATCTGTGTACAGTTTTGTGTAAAACGTCAGTATTGAATATGAGTGTAGAATGTCAGTATTACAATATGCAATATCAGTATTAAATACAAGCGTACACTGTCAGTATTCAATATCAGTGTACAACATCGTGTGAAAAGTTAGTATTGAATATGAGTGTACAATGTCAGTATTCAAGGATAATATGCAATGTCGTATTAGAACATAACATATTCATCTAGTAACTGGGCTAAAAACATTTTAGCTTCTCTTGTGCTGAATTTGTATTTAGTGACCAATCCTTCACCTTTGATGTTAATTATAATTATCTCTAAATTCCGGAGTTTCCCTTTCCTTGTGAGCTCTGTTCCTGTGTCTTTTCCGCTAAGTTCGAATAGACTGCACGATTTATTTCCTGCCATATTTTGCTACATCTTGTCAGTTACACCCTGCAGAAATCACACAGCATAAACTAAAACAATAAGATAATTCCTTCAAGCTGAAATATACAAGACGCATATTCACACAGTAATTTGAATTATCAACCACGGTAATTTAAAACCTTTTTGTTTGCACAAAGTTGAATTTTGTAAATGACTGGCGTTGTATGATTTCTGCAGTATGTACCTGACGAGAAGCAGCGAAATATATCAGGTAATAAATCTTACAATCTATTGTTTGTATCTTATTATCAACATTCACGGTGGGAAAAAAATTGTTTTGAATTTAAGTTCGAATACTTTAAACTACGATTAAGCTAAATATATGAATGTCACCAAAGAATGATCACAGCTGTGGCAGCAGTAGATAGTTGCAAGTTCTTGACATGTCCAACAGCGCAATGTGCATAGTAGAAGAAGAGGAAATACCACCACATGAAGAGTATTTACAATCGGCAGCCATTGTTTGGATGGGCGTAGGCAGTAGATCACGTGTTCTGTCGTGTTTCGCTGCACTACTGTAATTTTGTGCACATGTCATGTAATTGTCTCAGGGTGCTTTGTGAAGATAGAAATAAACATGGTGTTAGCAGGCTGTGTGTAACATAACATAACATAACATAACATAACATAGTATAGTATAGTATAGTATAGTATAGTATAGTATAGTATAGTATAGTATAGCATAGCATAGTATAGCATAGCATAGTATAGTATAGTATAGTAAGCATGACCATGTGTCCTGCCCATTGGCGTAGGCGTTAACATCTCTCCAAAGAACTAGGTCCTTTGTGTTTTGGATACTTCTTTTCTCCATGCCACCGGCTCAGCCCATCCAGCATCATTTCTCTTAATCTCCTCTGCCTATTTTCCACATTGATCTTTCCAGTTGTCACGATGTTTTGCAATCCCTCTCTCCTCATCACATGGACAAAGAAAGCTGTTTGTCTTTTTCTTATAGCTGTATGTAATGTTCTACTTTCATGAGCCTCTTTCTGACAACCTTGTTTGTTACTCTTGAAGTTAAATATATTAAGAGCATTCGTCTCAGGAACAACATTACTGTTGCTTCCAAGCTTTTCCTAATTTGTCCAGTAACGTTCTACGATTCACTGCCATACAGCAAATCAAGTTTTCTTATTTATTAAAGAACACAGTACTTTCTTTCTTACATTCAATGACAGTGACTCTTTGCACAACATAACATACTATTGTGTAAGATAAAATAATACAATGTAATATAAGATAACATAAAATAATATAACATAGCATAATGTGTGGCGAGTTAAAACAATAGTGTGGTAATTAATTACTTCAGTAGCATGTCTCTTGGAGAACTTCGCTCCCATAACAGCCTTCCGGAAAACTTCTGGGCCATAAGCGAGATGTCCCGCGTACGATCTACTCATATGGAGATTATCTGCCACATCCTGCACCCATCTTCTCTTTGGCCGTCCTCTATCTTCTCTTCCCGGGTATATACTCGTTCACGACTGTTCTCTCCAAACATTCATGACATTTCGAGTGACCAAAATATTTAAACTTTCTTTGTTTTATCGTCTAAAGATGCTGCTGTTGACAGCGATGTCCTGTAAAGGATATGAAAAAAAAAAAAAAAAAAAAAAAGAAAAAAGTAGCCAACCTTCTTCAATATTCAGTTCTTGTCGTATGGATGCATTTATTCTTTTATGTATCCAAGATATTCTTAGCACCCGTCTATAACATTTATATTTAAAGGCATTTATGCGCTGTTAAGCTTGTTTAGTAAGTGTCCAGGTCTCGCACGCGTATGAGCAATGACAAAGATGCATGCTCTTAAACATCTAATTTTTATAGTTCTATCAGTCCCAGTTTACAAAGTATTCAGTTATTTTAGTTTTTGAAGAGCAATAGATATTCGTCTTTTAATGTCCTTCACTGTGTCACGATTGTTGGTAATTAATGACCCAAGATATTCGACATCTTCCGCCACCTCTAATTTTCCCTCATTAACACACATCTCTTTCTCCATTGCAGTTTTATCTGTATGCATTATCTTTGGTTTTGCTATTGTGATTTTGACTATTCTTTTGGGTTAAGGATATTAGTTTTTGTATACCATTCTGTGATGTGGATAGTAATTCCGTATCATCAGCATATCGGATCTCTGGTATTGATTAATCACCGATATTTAGAACATCACAGTCATCCTTGGTTATATGATATCTTGCATTGCTCAGTTATATTTTGGGAGTACTGGTTGAGAATACAGTCTGAGGCTGATAATGTGATCAGTACAGAAATAAATTTTAAGATATGTCATATTTCTTTGGCCCTTATTATCTTTACACAGTTATTTCAGTTCACGAGTGTAATTTACTCGGAGTCTCCTTGGGGTCATCGCTGGAGCTACGGAGTTCGTGCTTTGTGCGACGATTTCGGCAGGCAGCCTTGAGGAAAGAGACCGACCCATATGGAGTAAAACCCGGTGCAATTAAGACACTTATTTCGCAATGTTTTATCATAATCTGATTAAAATGTGATGATGTTTATTGCACCTATGTGTATATTCCAGCAGTTTTTGTTCAGACCGGGTCATAATCAAACATTTTATGGCCTTTCTCTACATGTTAGACAATATTATGGCCAAAGTGAGTTAAACTATGACATACATATGCACGTTTTCCCTATAAACCAAATACTATGTACATTACACGCCAAGTGTGTGTAATTTTCAGACCTAGTAAACAAAATAATCTTTTTTTGTGTGTGCTAGGAGCTACGGATCATTTACAAGTAAAGAATTATAGATGGATAAGGTATTAATTATACAAGAAAAGTAAGGGTTATCAGCTGCTAACTCATATTTCCTTATAATGAACTATAGAATGAAGGTGATCTCACAAGACTCAGTCAACTCTGGATGAAAGATAGGGTGAAACAATCTGGAGGGTGTGGCGGTGGGAACTGTAGTAACATAAGGAAAAACATTTCCTATACTGTAATCGACGAACAATAAATTATTGCTGAAATATAGTGAGGCGTTAGTAATTAGGATGTTCCACCCGATTTTGTGCAATCAGAAAGAGTTCATGTTAAATATGAAATTAACGTGAGGACAATGTTCCACATTCGAACAATACCTGTGACTATGTGTTTTAATTGTTTCAGCTTATCTAGTATTCTATTAATCACTTCATATGGTATATAACTCTGCAGTATGCGCCTGACAAGATGCAGCGAAACATGCCAGACAATAAATCGTGCAACATATTGTTTGTGTCTTCTGTGTTTATATTCACAAAGAGAAGACATTGTTTTAAATACCTGGACGGTTGTATTATGTTGCTGCAGTCTTACATTGTGTGCCACGCTGGTCTCAACTAAAGATACCCAAAGAAAAGTTTGAACACATAGTTGAGCTAGTTTCATGTTCTCTACAGTTCGTCTCAATAAATCCCCGCATTGTGTCGCTGTTTGTAATTGATTGATTCATTGATTTAGGAACCGACATCACAGCATTCGGTGCATTCCCATAGGAGCTTTGTCCCCATCCTCACAAGCCAGCGAAGAGTTCCAATCCCAATAGTACCAGTAGCAATCTGATTATATGTGCGCCTCGCCTATCCTCTAAGCGTTGAGCATCGGCCAGATCCCCTCGTCACTCCTCGCTGCCTCATTATTGCCAGACTGTGGTAATCCATTTGCTCCTCCGAGGTGTACACGTGCTCCCACAAGGCCGTAACCACGTCTGCCTTATCATGCATCAATACTCCACCAAGTTTTGCAGAGCCAGCCAATCTGTTTGCCTGTTCATTCCCCAGCACGTCAGCGTGCCCCGGAGAAAATATCCAGACGATGTTTGCCACCCGTGACTTCCGAAGCGAAGCAAGCCACTCTGCACGAAGCTTACCTGTCCTCACCCTATTCAGCATGCTTTCTGAGTCAGTTACAATCACGATGTGTGTGTGTGTGTGTGTGTGTGTGTGTATCGTATTCTTCATCCAGCGGAAAGCTGCACTGACTGCCTCCACCTCCATTCTTAAGCTAGATGTTGTGGTATCATATGCCAGGCTTTCCTGCCCCAAACGTCGACCATTATCCTTTACCAAGAACCCCCAGGCACTTCTACTACCCATCAACACCGAACCATCTGTGTAGATAATCACATCACCTGGGAGAGCATTATCCTGAATTAGTTGCTGGATTTCCACTTGGTAATTCTACCTTCTAAAGTCATTCTTGTCTGAACGACCGACAGCCATACCACTCAAGACAATGCATTCACATATTGAATTTAATTACATACACCACAAACACAAGGTTGCACGAATTATTGCCTGGCATATTTCACTGCATCTCGCCAGGTACATACTGCAGTTATATGTCATATACACCAACTAAATAAATACTATTTTGGCTGAAATACGTGAAAAACAGTCACTGATATTGTTGGAATGTCGGATATCACGTGCCCCTGTAGTTTGTCTTTGAAATATGGACATTAGGCAGACAAAATGAGAAACATCTTACGGCCGTGGAAATGGGTTTCTTAAGAAAATGCAAGGAATCCTATGAAAGGGGGGGGGGGGGGGAGAGGACACACACACGCACGCACACACACGCACACGCACGCACGCACACACACACACGCGCACGCACACACACACACATACACCCACGCTCACACACACACAAAGCGGACGGGAAAGACCTTCAAGAAACAAACTGATAGTCGTAAACTGATTAGAGCAATTGGACTTACATGTATTATTAAGTCAAATTGTGAACCATGACCGCCCATTTTAATCGACATAGCACATGAAGATGACTCTCTAGAAATGAAGGATACTAAAAATATACAAAATTAGTGACATTCTTAATGTTAAGCAGGCAACATTAGAAGAAAGCAGTTTGGAACCTTGTAGTAAGCATTTCATAATATGCGAATATGTCTCAGTTACCGCAGTTATTTTAATTTATTATTTAATTAAACAACCATGTTCTGGAAAAAGTCAACAGCTTCACATACCTAGGAAGCAAAATGACATCTACAGGGGACTAAACGCCAGAAATAGTATCTAGAATTGCACTGGCATCTGGTGCCTTCAATAAACTGTCAAACATCTGGAAGTCAAAGACACTCAGCAAACATACGAAACTTAAAATCTTCAATTCTTGTGTGATTCCAGTGCTAACGTGAGAGTTGGAAATCAACGGTAGCTTTAGATAAAAACATTAGACAATTTTGAGAACAAATGTCGTAGAAGAATTCTAAACCTCCACTGGACAGATTTCAGAACCAATACGTAAATAAGACAAGAGACTAAGCAAGATATTGTATCGAATTTTATAAGAAAACGCCGTTGGAACTACATCGGCCATGTACTCAGAATGGACTAAAAAGACTCCCCAACCAAGCCTTCTTATGGTCACCAGTAGGGAAAAGAAAACGGGGAAGACCGAGAGAGACCCTGCGTAGAACCATCATCAGAGAAGGCTCATTCAACGGCCAAGTGAACATCCAAGATCTACAACAGGTAGCAGCGAACCGCCAGACACGGAGAGCCATGATTACTGCCCTATGCGCCGCCTTGGGCTCAAGAGGAAAGACTAACTAACTAACTAACTAACTAACTAACTAACTAACTAACTAACTAACTGACTAACTGATTGACTGACTGACTGACTGACTGACTGACTAACTAACTAACTAACTAACTAACTAACTAACCCCAGTTATGTCCAAATTAGATTATTCCCGTTGAGAGAATATGGTAACTGACAGAAGTACATAACTTTTGTTTGGAAACTTCAGTGTATGTCAATGTTTACTGCAATTCTGAGAACGATATTATTAACTGAATACGATATGCTCGGTTCTATGCATATTATTTTCCTAGAGTCAGCAGACATGAATGTAAGTTTATGGTTAGTAATTAGTCAGATGTGTATTTATTTGAAATACCGTGCTGAAGCTTTCTTGATTTAGTTTTAAAATTTAGCTTTAAACTAAAGTCAGGGCTAGTTAGGGAAGTTGATAGGGAACTCTCGTTGATAATGTCATGAGAACGGTCGGACAAGAGTTCGAAGACGGGGCTCGTCGCCTGCCAGTGAGAGAAAGACTGACTACCTATCCCTCCGTGCACTCAGGCCTACATGAAATACCGTGCCATGAGTCAGATTACTTAAGACCTGGTTAACAGCAACATAGATTGTTGAAACATTAATAGTGATAAATAAGCACGGAGAGTGATAAGGAAAAAGACACCGGTAACGGGCTAAAGATAGTGGCCAATAGAATTGCGAGGAGGAGGCCACGTGATTAGGAGGGTCGAGCAGGGCGCACGGACAAAGGGAGTCAGTCGGAGTTGGGAAGCCATGACAGACAGATCACGAAAGCAGAGAATTGAGTCTGTCGGGAACACCGCCATGTACATTTCATAGAACGTACTAATCCATTGTTCTAGTAGGAAGATGTCCGACTGTGTCAAGCAACCAGCGCTTGACAACAGGGAGAAAGAACCACATAGTTCCTGATACCAGTTGCACAGAAGGCGAGATGTGTAGTAAATCCGCCATGCCGGTGAAGACATGTTTACACGGAGGGAGGTTAGTGGTGTAGCTGAACGGGTCGGTAGTGACCCCGTCCTACGAGTTGTAAGTAGGTTAGTTATGCACGTATATAACTGTATGAACTGCTTGTGAAGAAATAAAGCTAATTATTCAGCGTGGTTTTCACTCATGGAAAGCCGTGGTGGTTCTGTGTATTCTAGTATGAGTTCAAGCGTAGTTTGCCAGTGTAGCGTCAGCATACCCCTAACAGCGCATTGGCATACATGGGGGCCAAGCCGGTAATTGAACTGGGCAAAGGAGGACCGTGGAACGGTAATTAACAGAAAAAGTAAACTGCTTGAAAAGTTGCAGATCAAAGTTAAGAACAAACACTAGAATACGGCTAGTGAAAAGCCAGGAACACGGCAAAGCTACAAATGTACCAGTGCATTGATTGTAAACTCTGCAAAGTTAACGCCATATAAACAATAAAGTAATTCGCAGTGGGCATTAATCAACAGCTAATTAAAATGGGTACGAGGATCAAAGAACATTGAAAGTTAAAGTTTTAACTGTGATTAGACCTGTAATTGGGGTCAAATAACATTGAATGTGGATATAGGAAATAGATGTGCCGCTGTGATTCATGTGATGTTATGAGAGATGGCAAAGTATATACTAGTATTGAACAATATTGGATGTAAAGTTGAACAATACGAAGACAACGATATTAAAGTACTCAATAAGGGGGTGTTTAACGACGGAGAACATTGTATGAATACGGCAGACGTTATCTGGTCTCTTTAAGAACAGTGCCGATAGTGAAAATAGACAGTGGTAATGAAAGGGAACACTTTTCACAAGGAGTATCAGCAAACAAGCATGGCTATCAACCACAGCAATGGTTGGCTAATGGTGCAGGATGCCTATAAAGCACAATAATTCAAGTTCTCCAAAAGTTCAAAATAAGGGCGCGCAGCCACATACAATACATGTGCTCCAGACATTATAGTGTTTTCAAGAACTAATCGCGTTATCAGCATTGAGTATTCGTTCCAGATTTGTCCACATGGTTATGCAGCGGGAGCATAGAGGGTATCTACACCACATTTGGGGAGCCACCAGGGCACCTGACGACCCAGTTGAGCAAGTCCATGCCAGTTGAACCGAGGTGGAGCCAGGCTGATCCTTACCAAGTCCTGAAACAAGCGGAGCTGGAGCCGAGCAGTTGGACCAAGTCACCAGAGACACCGGCGCTAGAGATACACAGGTCAAGTCTTCCTTATTGATTACTGTGTATATTCTGCTTATTGGTTTAGGGTCATTTGGGCACATTTCATGACTATATATACATGTACCATCATTATTAGGGTTGCTCACTCCACAGGTATTCAGTTTGTCAAACGGTGGTGGATAAGTGCCGTTGGATGTCCGGCAAAGGATTATTGGTTTGAACAGTGTTACAGCAGGGTCAACACTGTGTCGATGTTATCATAACAAGACAAGCAGCAACACTTGAGTGGTCTGCTGTACAGATAGTAATAGATATACCACGCAGTAGTGACATCATATAACCATGCCTACATGGTCGGACGTCATAGATTTAGGTGTGAGGTGTGGGTTGACAGTGACAGAGCTCAAGACAGAACTGCAGAAACGGAATAATAACCAAGGTAACGACCAGCAGAATAGACCCAAGAGTAAAGATCACCGGACAGATTTCATAGCTTTAGGTGGAAGATGTGGGTTGACAGTGAAAGAACTTAAGACAGAACTCCAGAAACGTAACGAGAACCAAGGTAAAGACCAGCAGAATAGACCCAAGAGTGGAGAACACCCAACTACTCAATATAGACCGGCTCTACAGAGACCAGCTAAGGTAGCTCGATCAGAGCCAGTAAGTGAATGTACATATTGTGGTCGCCAACAAGAGTCTCTTAAAATAGGCGACAGAAACCCTAAGCACGACGCAGACATCAGAAACCGTCCTTCCAATAGAGTTGATAGGTACACAGACTACATAAGCAGTCGAAAATGTTGGGTCTGTAACAGCTTGGACCACGTAGCCAGAGAGTGTAGACTGAGACGAGTGACTAAACAAGAACATGACCAAAAGACAAACTTAGGATACATAGCAACAGACAAACATAAAAGACAACGGATCGGTAACCCTGCGTGTAGTCAAATAGTGCCTACACGGAAGTCGAGTGCGAGCAGTATTCATAGCGGGACTTTAAAATCCCACAAAGCACGCGTGAACGGGAAGTTGACCACCTGCGTTAGGAATACAGGGTCGTCAATAGCTGGTGTAGATCATAGCCTGGTAAGGAGTAGCGACTACACGGGAGAGAGCGTGACGTGCAGTACCTTCGGTGGTACAAAGGAAAAGTATGCTATAGCATGGGTGCATATATCCTGCCCGTACTATGAAGGGAGAATACGAGTAGCAGTGTTGCCTAGTCCACTTGCAGGACTAATGATAGGTAACATACCGGGAGTGACAGAGTGTGCAAAAGATGAAGCCCAAAGATGGAATGGTAAAATGACACGGGAGAATACAGACTCCAGACAATATATTAAGAAAGACAAGAAAGAAGATAACGTGGTCATACCTCGGGCTGACCAGACAGACACTAGACGGGTACCAGACATCCAAACTGAAGACCGTGCAAAGCAACAAAGAGACGACAAGACACTGCGAACTTGTTTTCAGCGGGCAAACTGTCCACATAAACAATCGAAATTAGGCAAGTGGTCATTTGTAATGATGAATGAAATTCTCATGAGAGAATACACGAAAGATGCAACATGTATCTTACAAAGGGTGCTGACAGTGCGAGAGCGCAGTAACGCTCTGGAACGGGCACACATCGCCCCGAGTGCAGACCATATCAGTTTGGCCAAGACTAGAAAGAGATTATTATCCAGGTTCTACTGGCCAGGCTGTGAGAAGGACATCAGAAGCTATGTCCGATCATGTAAATTGTGCAAACGAACAGAGGTAAGAGCCTCAGACATACAAATAGAAAAAAGCAACAAACAACAGATAGAAAACACTTGTGAGAAACACTGTCAACAAGATGGCAAGAAATCAGAAACTCACCACATAGAACAGGTCACTGACAAAGAGACAGACAAACCACTGACACATGAACAGCCAACAGTCACACCGATAGCATGTGGCTTATTAGAGTGGCAGCGTCGTCAGAAATGTGCAGAATGCATCAAACTTAGGGTTACAATATTCTTAACTCTGATGAATACTATAGTTATGGGAAAGGAAATACGTCATCGGATGTTGAAAACAGTAAATACAAGAAAAACACATACAGTTAGAAAACAACAGTATACCCCAAGATATACAAAAAACTCAAGACTCACCGCTTACACTATACCACCAGGCAAATCACATCAAAAACTGGTAACAGCATATACTTACTGGGTTCGGCAGGCAGTGTCAAAACTATTAGCATCAAACAGAAATTGCAAATTTAAGAATAATAAAACATCAATATTACCACTCACAAGATAACATCACATGTCTCAATTTCAAACACTATTATCTTGTGATATATATATGTGTATATTGTAGATACTTTATAGAGGATATAAAAGCTATATGGATGTGATTGGTGTAGATAGAATTGTTGTAGTAGAATGAATGCATTGATAGATATAAGGTTGATTGAAGTAACATGATGATGTGGTAAAGTCATCAGAGAAAAAAAAAAAATACAAACAGTACAGAGGTGTAATAGTGTGGTTAAAATATATACATGAAGTCTGTGAATGCTAGCAATAACGTGGCCTAAGAAATGTTACACCGACTATATGACAAAATGATCTGGTCAGATTAGGGACAAAATCCCGATAGTACAATAGGGCATACGGTAAGACTATCATCTAGGAAACCATGCGTTCATACAAGGTGACTGGTCCAGTGGTTAGCACGTTGTGGTACTGACCATGAGAACAGGTCAATGTAGGAGATGTGATAGGATTGCGGTAATATAATATGCAATTGTGAATGTAAATATGTATGTATGAATATATATACACCCAAGGCTGTTATTAATTTCAGATAGTTAAGGGGTGTAAATGACTGAGCAGAAGAGATAGTGTCGACGGTACCTCAAAGATGCTACCTCACTAGCTGACTGAAGAGGCTGAGACAGACAGACGCAAGTGAAGATTGGGAATCTGATGGGTAGAAGATACAGTCAGCGAAGACAGATACCAGCCAGAACCATCCAAGGGAGTAATAGTTAATAACATTGACAATCATTCAATAAACAAAACTCATAATACACGTAGATAGAGATAAATATAATTTTAATGGCTTTAAGTACATCCATAAACATCAGTACGTTCTTATGATCATGATCATCATGCCATGTATATTTGTAATCAGTATGCATGTAATTGTAACAATAATTGTAACAGTATTGATTGTACTATTACCTGATTGTAACACATAACGTATAAAATGAGATGTCGGTAGAAACTGATAAATTATCGCAAAGGGAAAAAAGAAGGATCAACGTCTACTAGAGCAGGAAGGTTGACAGTGGGTCTAAAACCACGATACATCACAGATGACACCCATAACATAAAAGGAAAAGAAGAAGGTAACTGAGACATTACTACCAGTGATACATATTGATGTCACAAAGATTATAATGATGGGCGAGTGAAAGTTTGAATAGTGCTTGAGGTATTACATGTGAGTCCAATTTTATATACTATTCAGGTTTTATGACAATATTGTAAATTGGAAAGACAGACATGTACAATTGGTAGGAGAAACTTATGTGATTGTGGTAACAGGTACATAACATAAGAATATGAGGAGTGACAGTGAAGTGAGAGAAAGGGGACGAGAAGACTGAGAGTAGGAATTTGTGCCAATGAGGATCAATTTGAACACAACCGGGATACTTGCACACCAGTATACAGGAAGCTTACAGGCATAGACGGAACATTTGAGGTTCTAGTATGTGTGTTGTAAGACAGAGTACATAAACGGAAAAAAAAAAAAATTAAACACTATTAAAAAAAAAAAAAAAAAAAGAGAGAAAGACAAACGATGAAAGGATGAAGAGAGGGAATGAGAAAGAGAGAACAGAGTGCAAGTGAAATTGAAGGAAAGGATACAGGGATAGTGTAATAGGATTATTGGTAGTACCATTGATAATAGTACCAAGTGGTAGTACTGTGTACATATAAGATTTCAACATGTAGCACTTCAGCATGGCAGTAGATGTATATAAAGGTATATAAGGGTCATGGTATTAGGAACACTACAAGGAAAAAGTTGGTAGTAAGAACACCAGGCATAAACATAGGGCAAATGAAGGGAATAGATAGCCATAGAGCACAAGTAACTAATGGCAGCCGACCACGCACACACGTTGACAAGACAAATACAAGAGTCATAGGTACTCGCACCAAAGAGATCCACAGTCGTAGCATAGACTACTCAGGAGCAAGAGAGAGCTTAAACAAAATATGGGTGAAATTGATATGTCTGCAATACACACGTTCCTGCACCCAGGGCTTAAGGGCTGGGGAGGGTGTCAGTTGCTTGTACCGAGGTATAAATGAGGAACCTTATGGGAATGTCCGGGGTGGGACATTGGGACTCATAGTAGGTTGGTCCTCAACTTGCCGAATACAAAGGGGGTTGAGGCCACACGAGGTCTATTTGGGAATAGACGGATATTCGTGTCCGACGTTATAATTGTGTGAAGGTATGGCAGAATATCAACGTAACACAGAGGGAAGTTAAAGGGAACTGAGAAGCAAGCTCAAAGGCATGAGGCAGTAGACAGATATGTGCGACCAGGGACAGGCATGTGCGACCAAGCTGACTCATGTCAAGGGTAGAGATAAGGAAGAACCCAAAAATGTAGAACATTTTTGAAATTGCGGGGGGCATATGCCATGAGTCAGATTACTTAAGACCTGGTTAACAGCAACATAGATTGTTGAAACATTAATAGTGATAAATAAGCACGGAGAGTGATAAGGAAAAAGACACCGGTAACGGGCTAAAGATAGTGGCCAATAGAATTGCGAGGAGGAGGCCACGTGATTAGGAGGGTCGAGCAGGGCGCACGGACAAAGGGAGTCAGTCGGAGTTGGGAAGCCATGACAGACAGATCACGAAAGCAGAGAATTGAGTCTGTCGGGAACACCGCCATGTACATTTCATAGAACGTACTAATCCATTGTTCTAGTAGGAAGATGTCCGACTGTGTCAAGCAACCAGCGCTTGACAACAGGGAGAAAGAACCACATAGTTCCTGATACCAGTTGCACAGAAGGCGAGATGTGTAGTAAATCCGCCATGCCGGTGAAGACATGTTTACACGGAGGGAGGTTAGTGGTGTAGCTGAACGGGTCGGTAGTGACCCCGTCCTACGAGTTGTAAGTAGGTTAGTTATGCACGTATATAACTGTATGAACTGCTTGTGAAGAAATAAAGCTAATTATTCAGCGTGGTTTTCACTCATGGAAAGCCGTGGTGGTTCTGTGTATTCTAGTATGAGTTCAAGCGTAGTTTGCCAGTGTAGCGTCAGCATACCCCTAACAGCTCATTGGCAGTCAGATGTGTATTTATTTGAAATACCGTGCTGAAGCTTTCTTGATTTAGTTTTAAAATTTAGCTTTAAACTAAAGTCAGGGCTAGTTAGGGAAGTTGATAGGGAACTCTCGTTGATAATGTCATGAGAACGGTCGGACAAGAGTTCGAAGACGGGGCTCGTCGCCTGCCAGTGAGAGAAAGACTGACTACCTATCCCTCCGTGCACTCAGGCCTACATGATGTGATGATCCTATCACACCACAGGCCCATAAGTGGAAAGTGCTTCGGAACTAATTGTATTTTATTTTAGTTTTTTAAATTAACGTAAAATACCATAAACGATGCCTAGTTTATTTATTTAGGATACATACTGCTATCTGAGAATAAAGCGGTAGATTTGTTAGATAAAAAACTTTCAGCATTCTTCGTTATTGGAAAGTTGAAGGTGATATTTGAAATGAAATGTTAAGGTCATATTTTGACATATGCACATTATATTTTGCCATTTTCAGGTCACAAATATACAAATACTTGCATGATGGTTAGGTCCGAAATGTCTTTTCTCTAGCGATCAAGTATTTTGCCTAAATAAATGGAAATGGCTTTAAATGAGTAAAATGTAGCAAAGTTGGTATAAGTTTAAGTCTAGTATTTTTTTTTTTTTTTGCATATCCTTGACAGGACATTGCTGCCAACACCAGCATCGTTCAGCTATATGTTGATTTCTTGGCAAGATTACGCTCAGTAGTTTGCCATTGCTTTCTGAGCGGCCGGCTCACATACCCCGTAAGTTATCGATGCGATTCGAACCACTGCTGATTCTTACCGTCATCACGTTAACCCACGAGAGTATACGAGATTACGGAGAAAAGTCATAACCTCTAAGCCACGAAGCCGGCAAGTCTTTGACTACTGAACGTAAACTTGTCAAGAAATCAAATACAGGCACAAAATGCTGGAGTTGACTGCGAAGTCTTGTAAAGGATGTGTAACTGACGTTTAAGTCTTTGAGATTAAAGAAAAGGAATGTTAAAGAAACTTACTCGGAGCTAATGCATCGCCGCACACCTGTGTTAATACCGCTCATTCCACTTGCGAGTACTGTGGAATAAGTCCATGAATCTGTTTACAAATGTCATCACTACTTATTTAAAACATCACTCAAATATAACACGTCATAAGCAATTGCAATCTGTTTACTACAGGCGTTCATTAATAGTCTTTAACAAGGTGCTTGAAACGGCATAAACATTGTGGTCTTTGCACTTTTGTTTTCTCCTTCTCCTCCTTCTTCTCCTTTCATCCTTCTCCTCCTCCTAATCCTCCTCCTACTTACTTCTTCTTCATCTCCCCCTTCACATTTTTCACCCTCTCCTTCTTCTTCTTGTCATCTCCTATCACAACCATCACCATCATCTCCTTCCCCCAGCTTCCGTTCCTCCTCCGCGTCCTCCTCAGTGTCCTTCCCTTCCTTCTTCTTCGTCAGCAACTGCCACAGAATTAGACAGGGATTCTGTCTTCACTGATAAAGCCTGTTGTTATTAGAACGTTTGGGGACTACAATCAGGTGTCTCCCCGTTGAAGGCGCAGGTGGGCAGCATCCTCTTCAGGTCGGCAGGTAGTAAACATTCCAGAAGTAATCGTTTGCTAGGCCGCCGCCAGGAGGTTGTTAGAGGCACCTGTCTTGAACTAATGTTGGGTATAGGGTTTTCTCTAATTATGATGGTATCAGTTCGGAAGCAAACTTAGAGGGTAAAAGCAAGTGGTTGGACTTCACTGCACCGGAGTCTACCCCACAGCGCTCGATGGTCTTTCCGCAGAGTGACTATCTACTTGCCGGAAGCATTGCACAGAGCACGAATTCCTTAACTCTTGCGACCACATCCAGGGGTCTTGCCAACGGAATGATGGAGTTAGAAAACGTACTCACGGCCTTCGCAGTGCGAGGCAGACAGCTTACCAACCACCACCATATCACCATCATGTAGGAAGTTCTTTTCAAAACGCGGCTCTCGTTATAAACCGCTTAACTTTCATGTCCGATGTGTCTTTGATGCTCTTCTCATTATGCCAACGGCTTCGGGTGGAGGAGGGCAATTCGGAGGGTACAAGCTTTATCCTAGTGCGAGGAAATGCAACCTAAAGACTAAATGTCATGGCAGGGCAGACTAGGCTCTAGGCCTTGGTCGGCAACTGGGCTAGGATGGATATTCGACAGGCGTACAGTTAAAGCATTGTTTTGCTGATCTGGCAGCTTCTGCACGTTGTCATATTCCAAATGTATTGGTGTTACCTTTCCACAGCAGTAAACTAGGCAGACCGAGAGAGGGATCAAGATGCATGGGCAACACATGGTCTCTACAAATCAGCCCAGGCTTTATGCTATGGACAGGTTATTATGCCGTTTTGTTTAAAAGCACAATGTAACAAATTATCGTCTGTCAAGACGGCAAGGTGCCAGAACAGTTTGCCATTGCTTTTAGAACGAGAGGGCAACGTTCAAGTCCAACTGACAGGTGTGTGGAGCGAACTCACTACCCACCGTCAGCGAACAGGAAGTTTAAACTTCTCGGCTACGCTGACATCAAATGGCAAATTACTGAACGTGAAATTGCCTCGAAATTCACAAGCAGCCAATACATGCTGGGTTGAATGTGACGTCCTGTAGAGGACCTGACAACTAGCTTGTTCTAGTAGAATACTATCTTGTTTTAGTGCACAGCAACTTGTTTTAGTGCAAAGCTAACTTGTTTTAGTGCTCAGCTAACTTGTTTTAGTGCACAGCTAACTTGTTTTAGTGCACAGCTAACTTGTTTTAGTGCACAGCTAACTTGTTTTAGTGCACAGCTAACTTGTTTTAGTGCACAGCTAACTTGTTTTAGTGCACAGCTAACTTGTTTTAGTGCACAGCTAACTTAGTGCACAGCTAACTTGTTTTAGTGCACAGATAACTTGTTTTAGTGCACAGCTAACTTGTTTTAGTGCACAGCTAACTTGTTTTAGTGCAAAGCTAACTTGTTTTAATGCTCAGCTAACTTATTTTAGTGCACAGCTAACTTGTTTTAGTGCACAGCTAACTTGTTTTAGTAGACACCTAGCTTGGTTTAGTAGATAACTAGCTTGTTTTAGTGCCTAGCTAACTTGTTTTAGTAGATAACTAGCTTGGTTTAGTAGACAACTAAATTATTTCAGTAGACAACTAATTTAACTTAGCAGACAACTAACTTGTTTTAGTAGACAACTAACTTGCTTTAGTAGATACCTAGCTTGTTTTAGTAGACAACTAACTTGTTTTAGCAGACAACTAACTTGTTTTAGCAGACAACTAACTTGTTTTAGTAGACAACTAACTTGTTTTAGCAGACAACTAACTTGTTTTAGTAGACAACTAACTTGTTTTAGCAGACAACTAACTTGTTTTAGTAGATAACTAACTTGTTTTAGCAGACAACTAACTTGTTTTAGCAGACAACTAACTTGTTTTAGAAGACAACTAACTTGTTTTAGTAGACAACTAACTTGTTTTAGCAGAAAACTAACTTTTTTTAGTAGACAGCTAACTTGTTTTAGCAGACAACTAACTTGTTTTAGTAGACAACTAAATTGTTTTAGTAGACAACTAACTTGTTTTAGTAGACATCTAACTTGTTTGAGCACACAGCTAACTTGTTTTAGTAGACAACAAACTTGTTTTAATAGACAACTAACTTATTTTAGTACACAGCTAACTTGTTTTAGTAGACACCAAGCTTGTTTTAGTAGACAACTAACTTGTTTTAGTAGACAACTAGCTTGTTTTAGTAGACAACTAAGTTGTTTTAGTAGACAACTAGCTTGTTTTAGTAGACAACTAAGTTGTTTTAGTAGACAACTAATATGTTTAAGTAGACAACCAGCTTTTTATAGTAGACAACTAGCTTGTTTTTGTAGACAACTAGCTTGCTTTATTAGACAACTAACTTGTTTTAGTAGGCAAGTAACTTGTTTTAGTAGATACCTAACTTGTTGTAGCAGACAACTAAAACATAAAAGTCAAAGTCAAACATGATCGTAACACAAGTAAGTATTGGCTACCCCAATAACATATAAAAACCTACACGAAACTTGAGAATCTTCTCTTTGCATTGTGAGAGACCCCAAGCTCATCTCCACTGTATCCATCCTCCATTCCAGCTTACGTGATTCCTTCTGAAAGTCTGCCTTAACCGCTTGTCTAATATAAGGGCCGACCTTCTCTAGAACAATTCGCGTTGCCTGTAGCACGATGTGGGTCTTCATGCAGACACTTTCCTCGTTCATTGTGTTAAAGTCATTGTCGTCTTCGGGTAGAATTGTTGGGACTAGTTTGATGTTCTG
Organism: Cepaea nemoralis; assembly: GCA_014155875.1. Taxonomy (NCBI): domain Eukaryota; kingdom Metazoa; phylum Mollusca; class Gastropoda; order Stylommatophora; family Helicidae; genus Cepaea; species Cepaea nemoralis. The sequence continues at coordinate 52,667 of JACEFZ010005898.1, read as the reverse complement.
AAGGATAGTTGGGGCACCATCTCTACGGTAGATTGTCAACAGATGATCCACAAAATCTTTCAGTTCATTTAAGAAAATAGAATAAGTGCTGCGAAACTGTTCCATTATTGTGTCCGAAATCTGAAAAATAAAATATATATTATATATATTAAAGTCGGCGAAGAAAGTGTTTGAACTAGAGAAAATAGACTATGCACATGGATAACATCAGATGGAAGATGCATCACTGAAATAAAGAGCAGAATTCAGAATAGGACAAGCACAAATTGCATTCTATCAAATCAAGAACATCTTGTACATTGTGAGAGGCCCCCAGCTCATCTCCACTGATAGCCTAGCAGGAATGCACCTCTTGGTGGCAGATTACATATGGACAAGGGGGAGGTGGTTGCCACTAAGCTGCTGTGTAGGCTCGGAAAACTACTATGCGCCAAGAAGAAGACGATGATTGTTGGAACAGCAACCTCTGGCATTATTTACAGTGATGGTTCAGTTCTGCCCTTATTTATTTTGTTGGTCAGTGGCGAACTTGGTAATATTTCTTTACAGGGTTTCTGTGGGATAGAACAACTTCGCACGCCTTGGACAATACTATCATCTTGACGCACCATCCCTGCATTATTTCAGTGGCGCTTCGTCGATATCTTTGGAGATGCTTATCTTTATCTTGTTGACATCTTTCCTTCTGTTTCAGAAGGCCGTTCAGCTTTTCTATCTAGGTAGTCTATACTAGTTAACTACTTAGATAAGGGGTTGCCAACATTTTCAGCAGGCGGGCCAAATTTAAGAAATAATATTTCCTGCCGGGCCATGCACCTAATTGTTCTTTTGTTTGTTGTTTAATTGAAGTAAACAAGCAAGCGTGCTACACCTTCGATCACATCGTCGCTTCCCACTAGGTGAGATCGTGGTCAAACGCTTGCCTGGTTTAATGTAAAAAAAGAAAATAAAACAAGAAATAGGTATATTAATTTTTTTAAAGAAAATAAAACATAACTGAGAATCAAACATATTTATTAGACAATTTAAAAATATTTAAAAGTGAGACATCTGACTTTGTTTTGCAGAACTAAATGCATCAAAATTGATCTTGACTGATGTTGTCGCTACAAGCAAACAGTTTTCCAAATAAACATCAGTAATTCGTGTTCTAACTTGTGATTTGATGTGTTTCATACGACTGTTCACATTCATACGTGTTTTCAAATAGCGAAACCAAAGGCAGACATGTTTGTAAAACGCAGAATATTTATCCTTGTCCAAATACGTTTTATAGAACTCTTCCAAACCAATTTGTTGTAATTTATCCTTTAACTGTGCATCACAACACATTTCACAATGTTCCATTTGTAATCTTCCTGGTAATAAATTCACATTTACCGCGAATGGCGTTGCAAATGCGCAAAAAAGCACATGGTGTTTTTTAAAATCCTGAAATCGGTTTTCAAATTCGAGGGTTAAGTCAGATATCAAAGAAGCGTATTTATCCTCCGCCTCCTGTGTAACGTCTGATTGCAATGACAATGTAGGAAAGTGAGTAAAGATTTTGTCCTCAACTGAAGACCAAGTTTCATTTGAAATGCAGAAATATGATCATACATTTTATTAATTAATTTATCTTTCCCTTTTAGACGTGTATTAACGCCATTTAGGTGGCTAGTTATATCGATCAGAAATGCAAAGTCGCAAACCCACTCTTTGTTGTCAATTGTTTTTTCCTTGCTTGCAAAGAATGATTGTATTTCTTGCTGCATATCAAACACTCTTCTATTTTCAAAATTTTGACACGGGTCAGCATCTGCATAAATTGTAACGTCATTATAATCTGAGTCCAAAGACTTTAGAAATTCTTGGAACTGACGGTGATTCAACACGTTCGACTTAACGAAGATCACTATTTTTACGACTACTTCCATGATATGGTCCATTTTGGGGGACTTCGAACATAAATTATCCTGATGAATAATGCAATGAAAATTTAGAAATGAAGTACAACCGACTTTGGAGGCCTCATCTTTAATCAATTTTACTAAAACGTCGTGTTTCGCAACCATTGCTGGAGCACCATCCGTTATTAAGCCCGATAAGTTGTTAAGTTGTAACGAAACGCGATTCAATGTCGATGTAACTGCCTCTAACAAATCTCGTGACTTAGTAGCGTCCTTAAGTGGATACAGTGCCGCTAATTCTTCTGTCTTTTTAAAAAAAAAATGGACATCCCCACCCCTGATAAAAAGTTCTAGTTGGGCAGTATCTGCCATGTCCATGCTTTCATTCAATGCTAGAACATAAAATATAAACTCGGATTCTCTACTTTTCAAATTATCTTCAATATGTTTTCCAATGTCGTCCACACACCAACTAATAATCTGACGAGACAGACTTATTTTTGAGAAATCCTTCTTCTTTTCTGGATACATAATTTTAATGACGCTCTCCAAACATTCCTTATAGCCATTTCACCATCTGAATATCTTCTTCAATTTTTTGCTAGTATAATGGCTACTGCATAACTAGCTTTTACATAGCATGTTGACTCTGAACCCGCTCTAGTAAATATCTTTTGTTGTACATAATTTAAAAAAAAAAAAGTCATTTACTTGGTCTTGTCGAAATTGCCATTTGTACTTATCAAACTTATTTGCATGTTTTGTCTCGTAGTACCGTTTGATATTATACTCTTTCAAAACAGAAACAGATTCGTTGCATATCAAGCATATGGGCTTTGTTTTCATTTCCACGAAAACAAAAGTTTATAGTCCACCTATCTTGAAAACTTCATAATTCTTGTGTCATTCTTCTATTCTTTGGTCCATCGTCTTTACTAGTTGACGACATGGTAGGTCTCGTTTTTAACTGAAATAAAAAACAACACCATGGGTAATACTAATTAATAATAATTAATTAATTTAAAATACATAAATAAAACGTTTCAGGGTTTACTTACTGTCACATGCCTGTGGTCATAGACAGTAAGGTGAGTGACCTGGCTACGAGGAAAACAATCAAACCTCAGAAATAATGGGGCGGATATGAGTGGAAGGCCCCAGGGGGGATGGGTCGAAAGACAGTTGTGTGTTGTGTGAAGTGAGGAGACTGAAAAGTCAGTGAGAGAAGAGACCGACTGCGGGTCAGGTCGTTTAAGAGAGATCTCGGTGTTGTGTTGTTCTCGGAGTTGTGAAGACAGGCTAAACCCAGAGTGGGTTGCATAGTTGAGCAGTGGCTTCAACCCAATGTGTGGGTTGTATTGTGGGAGATCCAGCCGTGGATAGTAGCTGGACTACCTGTCTTGAAAGTTTGAGATATGAAGCAGGCCGTGAGAAGGCATTGATGTGTGCTGGTTAAATTGTGAGGAGGATATTTAGAATCTATGGATTACATTGTTTCTGGATATATACATATGTTCCGTGAGTCTGTATTATTTCTGTAATAAAGGATTATGTGCGCCAACTGAATCTTGTTTCATGACTGGTGAATATGCACTGCGGGGGTGAGTTACATTGCAAGACAGATATCTCCATTGACACACCATGAGTATCGTTACCTAGACAACGACCATCACACAATAAGGTCATGAGCATATCATCTTAAGAACTTCGTGATATTATCATCAAGAACGACGTGTGACAATCTGAGGGCTACGTCCGATTAAGAACATTATAGCCAGTGTTGTCATTCTGAGATGTTTGTGGGCTCTTCGCGGAGAGAGGGTGGACAGCTGAGTGTGTCCACCGTATAAACACTGAGTTTTTCTCCGTGCGGGAACTGATACAGAAAGTTCACGTCAAATCCACTACAGGTGAATTGGAACCAACCATATCGCTGAAGCGAGAGGGGGTGATAAAGACACGCCATACAGACTAACCGGGAGAGTCCATTACGGTGACAGGTAAATTTGATACCAGGCAGGAGTGCTGAAACTAGCAGACGCGGCGATGAAAGACCAGTGTTGAATCCAGAGTGGCGAGGGCATCGTGTGTGTGTGTAAGACGCCACATCGAAGAAAAACTGTCAGCGCGCGGGGAGGGTACGCGGCGGAAATCACAAGATAGCAGACAGTTCAAGTGAAGTTCACGACAGGTAAATTAACGCAGCACAAATCGACCGGGAGAGTCGATTGCAGTAGCAGGGGTGTTTGGTCACGGACAGCACAGAGGAAATGTCGCGTGGACAGTGAGGGGTTTGCAACAAGTGAGGTCAGTCCTGGAGTGTGTGTGTTTGACAGGATTGAACCAAAGATTGAAGACAGCGAGTAATTTCGTCTCAACATCCTGTGTGTGGTGGGATATTTGGTGTGTGTGTGCTGGAGGCAAGCGCACTGTGTTGTCGCAAGTTGACTGGTCAAGATTTTTCGACGCAGTAAATAGGACGGGTGGGTACACCAGCGTCCAGGTACTGGGGAAGTACATGTTTGGAAAACAGAGAAAAATTGGCAGTCGCTGATTTGACGGACAGTTGACTGAAGGGGATAGTAACGGTACCCCTACCGCAGCCGGGTGGGGCTGAGAAGTTGTGTGGAAAGTGTTTTTGTATGACGGAAAAGTGTCCGGTCATTTTACAGACAGTCAGTGTGGATTATTGTGACAAAGAAGAATGAGGTACTGACTTGAGGTGTCCGGCAAGGTCAAGGTTAGGGACAGTGGAAAGTTACTGGGAATTTCCACAGGAGATCGGGATAAACAAGGTTGTTTTGAAAGAAAGCCAGACTTGCTGTTTCGTCTTTGTTCAAGCCTTTGTCATCATTATTCTGTTATGAGCAAACAGTTTTAACTTATCGTCATCGAAACCATTGTCGTATTTCTTTGCCAATAAGGATTTATATACCCAAATTTAAAGCGCTGAACATTGGCTTGCCATTCTCCTTTTCTTTTTGGTGAATCTTGTCGGGTAACGGAAATCCATAACATTAATGATACAGCGAAGCGCCATCTCCGCAACGAAAGTAACAACATATCGAAAGAACACTTTGGATTATTACTGTGGTACCACCACGTACAGAGAAAGTACAATAACGTTACGGACTGTGTCGAGACAGAACAGTTTAGATATCACTATCATCTTCAACTTTTGTCGACAGTTGGAACTTGTGATCACCACGTGAATTCAGGAACCACTCAACAAATCAATCAGTCCTTTTGAAATCTAGTGTCGTAGACATTTCCAGCGGATTGCGAATAACTATTAAAACGAACAAAAACTTTGGTGACTGAATAAAAAGAACTTTTGGCGACGGATTAATAGGCCCATATTTGTCGGCCAACCAGTTACACATTATTATTTTTTATTGTTTTGCTCCCATCGTCATATTTATTGTTGTCGGGTGTTACGCAATTATTTGTATATGGTCCAGTGTTTGTCAAGAGTAGGGGATTTTGTGTTGCTTCTCGAAGGCCGGGAGGCGGGGCGAAAATTTATTTTCTTACTGTGCACCATGTGTTTTCTGGGAAGTAAATCGTAAGGTCGGTTTGTTTGATTCTGCAGTGAAGCAGGGTGGTCCTAGATTATATACCGTGCCTTTTGGGTCTAACGTAAGATCTGTGTATATTTTCAGTATATATTCCTTTTCTTTCTCTCTTTCTTTTTCGTTATATTTACATATAATATTTGTTGTGTTCGGATATATGTTTTTATTGTGATCTTTCGTCATTACTGCTGTCTAGTGGTCTTGGTCAATTTATATTTATATTTTACGCGCACTGTGGGTGTCTCTACACAAGCTTGTGGTTGTTACTGTGGTTTATTTCTGTGTCATCATCGTCTCCGTGTACTCAGCTTGTGAAGTCTAGCGTTGGATAGTCATCACTTAGTGTTATCATCCATTTGTTTGTATATGTATTTATATGTATGTTTAACAATATTTCCAGGGACTTTATGAACTTGTGGTCATAGATATATAGATATAAGGGAGTATAAGTGATACTTCCCCCCTCACTACCTAGTGCTTATAGAGTGACTGGGTGAGTACAGTGTGATATTTTAGCACTACGAATTGACGTACACAGGGAGTGTGGGTGTACTTGGGGAAGTGACCAGAGACTGACAGCAGAGTCGTCACATTTATAGTTGGCTGACAGACAGCAACGTATCCACCAGTACAAGATGCCTACTTTAATGGAATATATTGAAGCAGGTGAACGAATAGGCCTGAAAGGTAAAGAGTTACAGGAGTTTGCAGAAGCAAAATTGAAAGAAGTTCAGCACTGGGAAAGAGAGGAGAGGCATAATGAACGCGAGGCAAAACGTCTGCAAGAAGAAAAGGTAGCTGAAGACAAGCGTCTACAGGAAGTAAAGTTAGCTGAAATAGAAAACAAGCGTCTACAGGAAGAGAATGAGTCACAAATGAAAATGGAAATTGAGAAAGAGAAGATCAAGTGTCAGATGCAAACTGAAATCGAGTTAAGAAAACTAGAACTATCTTCGAAGGGTCAAAGTGAGGAAAGCAGAAAACCTCCGCAGTCGTCACAGAGATTAAAACTGCCATACTTTACGGACCGAGACAACCTTGAAGCTTATCTTGACAGATATCAGGCATCAGCGAAAGTGTTAGGCATCCCCGAAGAACAGTATGCTATTAGACTAGGGGAGCTTCTTACGGGCAAGGCACTAGACACCATGTTCAATTTACCTGTAGAAGAAAGGAACAACTACACTATCTTACGTCAACGTTTGCTGACAAAGTTCCAACTAACTGAACATGGATATAGAACAAAGTTTAGACAGTTAGGGCCAGAGACAAATCAAGATTTCACAGACTTTGTTAACACAGTAAAGAACACATTTAACAAATGGATGGAGCTTGCAGAGGTAGGGAAAGATTTTAATAAATTAGTAGATCTAATGTTAAGAGACAAGGTGGTATCTGCATGCAATTCTAACTTAGTAGCTTTCTTTGAGGAACGTAAGCCAAAGGACATAGACACAATGTCTCAGTTAGGGCAAAACTACATGACTGCACATCCTAACGTATCTATTGGGAAACTAATGAGTGAGGAAATAGTCTGTGCAGCGTACACTAAACAGGACCAGAATCCAGTCATCAGACCAAGGGCGAAAAGTGTGGATTCAGCACAGAAAGGTGAGCAGCAAGAACTTCAAGATAATGGTTTCCGAGGAAACAATGTTGGTAGAGTAGGACGGTACCCATATAGAAGAGGGAACTTCCAGAGACGTCCAAATTATGCCGGATGTTGGAATTGTGGGAGCTGGAGACACAAGGCAGCAGAGTGTGATGCACAACCAGCAGATGGACCAACGAACAACACTAAAAGGGAGATTACTTGTTTCAAATGTGGAAAGAAGGGGCATATCAGCCATCAATGTAGGATGAGAGAAACAGAGCACTCAAATGCAGCGCAAGTAATTGAGACGCTGAACAATGAAGATTGTAGTGGGTGCAAACCTCTTTTTGAAAAAGACAGTCAGCCAGTCCTAATATGTGGTCATACAGTGAAAGCAGGATCAGCAGTCCATGAAGGAGGAAGTTTGAAGTTGCATCAGGGATTTGTCAATGATAGACCAGCGTTAACAATTAGGGATTCCGGATGTACGTCTATCGGAGTGAGGAATAGTTTAATAGATCTCTCGGATTATACAGGGAAAAAGATTAGATGCATAACATTCAACGGCACAGTAGAGTTCTACCCATTAGCCATAATAACAGTAAAAACACCATATATCACTGGAAGAGTGACAGCGTGTGTTTTGGACTCACCAGTGGCTGATTTGATCATAGGAAATGTTATAGGAGTGAAAGATTGTACAGAAGAGGCAGTAGTTTATTGGGACCAAAAATATAGTGTAAGCAGTAATGAGGTAGCTACCACAAGAGAACCTAAATTAGAGAGTATAGCTGAGGTAGAAGAGGCACTTGAAGTAGACACAGGAACTCAGGACAAGGATAGTACAGCTGAGCAGATGAGAATGGATCCCAAATATAGTGCTAGTGACTCCCAGAGACAAGATACTACTCTGAACAAATGTTTCCAAGGGTGTAGTAGAGTAGAAAATAGTCAGTCAAGGAAGGGTAGATGGTGCTTCGAGAGGAAGAACAATGTTCTCACTCGCAGGTTTTCAGATAGCAGAACTGCACGTGGGCAAGTAGCAGTACCTTTAGCACATAGAGACCGATATACTAGAACAGCACAGGATAGTGCATGTGCAGGGCACATAGGCATAAGGCGTATGCAGCAGAAAGCAAGGTGCCAGATATATGGGCCAAGATTGAATAAAAAGTTCAGACTAAACAGAGACTCAAGTGTAACAGTGCAATATGCAGATAGGAAAGTTGAGTCAGGTCAAAAGAGTTTTCGCGACATTACTGACCCAGGGCTAGGGATAGCAAACAGATGTTGTAATTGTAGAGGTACCATGAGTCATGGGTACATGAAAGATAGACACAGTATCGACAGGAATCAGAGGAGGGTTAATGCAAGAACAGAACCGCCTGATATAGGGTCGGTACACAAATAGTATTGTGGGGTCGTGAAGTAGTAAGAGACCTGTGGGTACATAAGTATAATGCTTTTCTATGATGTATTATTATTATTATGTGATGTATTAGTTCATGCATTGGTACACAAGATAGAAAGTTGTTTGTATTTATGTGTGGGGAATATGGGAATGTACTATGAGCATTTGATGTATTATGTAGTGTGGTAGCGAGAGTAAGGTGCAGCCATACATAGGGCTACCCAGGCAATGTGTCTGGGTCACATATTTAATAAGTTTTAGTCTCCCAACATTTGAAAACGATGTTTTCTTTTGAGGGTGGGGTAGTGTCACATGCCTGTGGTCATAGACAGTAAGGTGAGTGACCTGGCTACGAGGAAAACAATCAACCCTCAGAAATAATGGGGCGGATATGAGTGGAAGGCCCCAGGGGGGATGGGTCGAAAGACAGTTGTGTGTTGTGTGAAGTGAGGAGACTGAAAAGTCAGTGAGAGAAGAGACCGACTGCGGGTCAGGTCGTTTAAGAGAGATCTCGGTGTTGTGTTGTTCTCGGAGTTGTGAAGACAGGCTAAACCCAGAGTGGGTTGCATAGTTGAGCAGTGGCTCCAACCCAATGTGTGGGTTGTATTGTGGGAGATCCAGCCGTGGATAGTAGCTGGATTACCTGTCTTGAAAGTTTGAGATATGAAGCAGGCCGTGAGAAGGCATTGATGTGTGCTGGTTAAATTGTGAGGAGGATATTTAGAATCTATGGATTACATTGTTTCTGGATATATACATATGTTCCGTGAGTCTGTATTATTTCTGTAATAAAGGATTATGTGCGCCAACTGAATCTAGTTTCATGACTGGTGAATATGCACTGCGGGGGTGAGTTACATTGCAAGACAGATATCTCCATTGACACACCATGAGTATCGTTACCTAGACAACGACCATCACACAATAAGGTCATGAGCATATCATCTTAAGAACTTCGTGATATTATCATCAAGAACGACGTGTGACACTTACCTATCTATAGAATCGATATGGTAGACAGGTAGACAGGGGATATCAACATTGATGGGAAAGATTTAAGAATAATAAAGAATATTTACTGGAACCAAGTAGCAGCAATTAAAATTGGAAATAAAGAGGGTAGATACGAACACATAAAGCTAGGAGTTCGACAGGAATGTGTCTTGTCACCAGATCTCTTCTCCCTATATAGCGAAGTAATAATGAGAGAGATCAAAGAGATGCCAGGAATACTAGTTAGAGGTTATAATATAAATAATATACGTTATGCAGATGACACAGTATTGGTGGCGGATAATTCAACAGACCTACAGCAATTATTAGACGTTGTAGTAACAGAGAGTGCAAGGAAAGGACTCTCCTTGAATATCATGAAAACAGTAACAATGGTGATATCAAAGAAAATGGTGACACCAAAATGTGACATAGAAATAGAAGGAAAAATTCTTAACCAAGTGGATAATTTTAGATACCTAGGGACATTTATAACATCAGATGGAAGATGTACAACAGAGATTAAGAGCAGAATAGGGCAGGAAGAGGCCGCATTTCAGAAAATGAAGAGTATCTGGTGCAATAGGTCACTATCACTGAATGTAAGAAAGAGAGTGCTGAAATGCTATATAGAACCAGTTTTGCTGTATAGCAGTGAATCTTGGAATGTAAATGAACAAATTAAGAAGAAATTAGAAGCAACAGAGATGTGGTTCCTGAGACGAATGTTGAGAATTCCTGGGACTGCCAGAGTAACAAACGATGACTGCATGAAACAGGCTAATGAAACTAGAACACTATATACAACAATAAGAAAGAGACAAGCAGCTTTCTTTGGTCATGTAATGAGAAGAGAGGCATTGAAGAACATCGTGACAGCTGGAAAGATCGAGGGGAAGAGAGGCAGAGGCAGAACAGAGAAATGATGCTGGATGGATTGAGACGGTGGCACGGAGGAATATCAGCAGCAGAGTTGATCCAGAAAACCAAAGACCAAGATCTGTGGAGAGCCATGAACGCCTACACCAGCTGGCAGGGCACTTGATGATGATGATAATGATGATGCGACAGGATACTTAGTTAAAGTAGTGTGAACTCTTATTATAAATATGATAAATATGTATTTTAACGTCGATAGCAAAATCTCACCAGACGCAGTGGCGATAATAGAACGAAACTACAGAATAACACGGAACTTTGTCAAGATGGACTGAAAGTAGTTATGAGAATGAGCCCGATAGCGTTGCGAGCTTCCCGAAGACCACCCACCCACCCACCCACCCACCCACACACGCACGCACGCACGCACGCACGCACGCACGCACACACGCACGCACACACGCACGCACACAGACAGACAGACAGACACACACACAGACAGACAGACAGACACACACACAGAGACAGACAGACAGACACAGACAGACAGACAGACAGACAGACAGACACACACACACACACACACACTTACACACACACACACTTACACACACACACACTTACACACACGCACGCACACACGCACGCACGCACACAGACAGACAGACAGACATACAGACAGACAGACAGACACACACACACAGAGACAGACAGACAGACACAGACAGACAGACAGACAGACAAACAGACAGACAGACAGACACACACACACACTTACACACACACACACTTACACACACACACACACACTTACACACACACACACTTACACACACACACACACACACTTACACACACACACACACACACACACACGCGCGCATATAAATAAGAAGTTGAAGTCTCATATTATCTTTTATCAACACCTACTGTTGGACAAAAACACTAAATAACATTGAGTGCCAATAGCGGGATATTTGAAATAGCTAAAATCTATGAATTTTGCCGAAAATGCGGGATATTTAAAATAGCTCAAAACCAATAATTTTTCAAAACATGCAAGATATTTCACATTTCTCTTAGCTATAATTAAAAAATATATGATATTAACGACTCAAGATGTAATGTTCTTTTGGTGATATGTACAATAAAGTTAACATTTATGTTCATTTGACCTAGCTCCGCGGGCCTCAACATGACTCCCGGCGGGGCGCATGCGACCCGCGGGCCTCGTGTTGGCCACCCCTGACTTAGACTGAACTCAACGTAGCTGGTATAACACAATACTGGTAGAGTTTCCACATTCTACTTTACTAAGGCGGCTATACACTGGACACTGTCGATAATACAATCATTTGCTCTACACAAGATGCACACATATAAAAAAAACAGAGCCTAAACAATAAACTGTTCTAAAAGAACGGCATAATATTAGCCATACTCTATAACTCAGAACTAGGTCCACGCTGACCGTAGATCGAATCCAACTGATTTTAAGGTGACTTCTTTCTCTTGCGAAAAACGTCCTGCACACTTTTCATGCCTTTGTGACAACTGCCGTGGTAGGTCACTTCGCACTGATCTCTTCATGCAGACCGCGCTTGTTACCAACTCATGCCATGGTTCAGCCTGTACGAACCAGACCATGGCAGTGGTCGTGCGCTTGTGGGACCAGATGGAGAAGGTGAAAGAACAAATTGAGAACCCATAAGTGGAAAGAATGAGATTGCGGGGGATCGGCAGTGGGTCTGGGAGAATCTCAAAACTGAGAGGGAAGATCAGGAGAACTTTAAATCAGATAGCGGTGGGAATGATTAGTAGTATGACTCTTCGGTGGCTGTTGAACGAGGGGATGGAGCACGTATGGCAATGTCCTGAGTGCAGTGATGTCGGTTCTTAACTCAACTCAACTCAACTCAACTCCACTCAACTCAACTCAACTTGTACAATAAGTCACTGTCCTTTGAAAGTCAGAAAAAGAGTTCTTGTATGTTACATAGAACGAGTTTTAACTTACGACTGCGAGTCGTGAACAATTAGCAGACAGGCGGGGGAAAAATCACTGGAAGCCTTGGAGATTTTATTGAAGTTTTATAGAAGAATGCTAAATATTAATTGGACAGCCAAAAAGAGCAATCCGGATGTCTTAAGGGAAGCTGAGTCACAAAGACAACTTATGACAAACATCGGACAGAGGCAGTCACCGTTTTTTGGACATGTTATGAGAAGACAAACACTGGAACATGTGACTACCGAAAAGATGTGCGGAAAGAGAGATAGAGGAAGGCAGTGTGAGAAAATTCTTGACAGTCTTATGTCATGACACGGATGTGAGACAACACATGAATTTATCCATGACGTCGGAAATCGTAATTTGTGGCGAAGCATGATTGCCCACACCAGCGGGCAAGGCACTGGATGATGATGATATTATGAAAAACAGAGTTTCTAACACTATGTAAAAGAAGGTTCTCAACATCGAGCATTAATGTGCAGCATATACAGAAACAATAATTGCTTCATACTGAAGTCTTTTCCGTTCTTCACACCCCCCCCCCCCCTCCCCCTTTGGGGCATAGGTCTTTGACCAGCTTACTTCAAGCCGATCCATCTGTAGCTGTCCCATGCAGCTCCGTCGATGTCCTTCTCATAGAATGCATTCCTGTCTCTACTTCTCTTCTCCGTTTGTTTTAAGTATTCCTCTACTTTGCTTGCCATGTGTGTTCCAGACAAATGACTTTCTAGTTAAAGAATTCTCAGAGTGTCTCAATCTTTGTCATGTGGGTTCTAGACAAATGACTATCTTGTTACAGCATTCTCGGGTTGTCTCAATGTTTGTCGTAATGGTTCCAGACAAATAACTGTATAGTTACAGTATTCTCAGGTTGTCTCAATGTTTGCCGTGAAGTTTCCAGACAAATGACTGTATAGTTGAAACATTCTCTGAGTGTCTCAGGGTGTCTCAGGGTGTCGCAATGTTTGCCCTATCAAGCGCTAGTATCCTCACCTCACCTCTTGATTCACTGAAATGCGTTGAGATCAGCATGACCCAGTGAATAAGAGCGCACGATATTAAGCTTCCTGTGTGCTGATGCCGAGGTAACGGGTTCAACTCCTACACCGTTTAGCTGGACTAAAATGTTGACGTCTCGTCCTTGACTTGGGGACGTAAATTACAAGTAACTCGGAACTCGGAGTGGGTTCGATTGATGGCGAGGGACATTGTTAATAAGAAAAACTAACCCACACGCAAGCATCGGTCCACAGCACAGGAAGCAGTAGTACGCAGTATGAACTACGCTTGAGTTCAAAACAAACACACAGTGAAATGTGTCTTCTTCTCCCCATAAACTCTACAATGGTGACTCTGTCATACCATATTAGTTCTGTTCTGGCACAGACACCAATTAATGCATGGTTGTAGTGTATTACTCATACTTTTAGCCGGTATCCATGTTTCTGAGCTAAAGTTCTGATTTAACGCCGGAAGGTAACTATTCACCGTTTGGGACTCGGTTCAATTTACTTTAACTTCTACAGGTTTGTTATGAAAGGTCCTCTCGTCTTTCATATTGTGACGTTTCGCTGACGGCTAAGACGCATTTGAAGAAAGGAAAAACAGCCGAACCAGACAGAACAACAACAGAAGAAGTAGAAATACGTGGAGAATTTGTAGTAGAAATATTAACCAAAATGTAGAAATTGTACTGCCATCTACTGCCTATAGAACCTTTCAGTGTAGGGCAGGGGAGTGGGGTGCTCTAGAGCCTGAAGAATTAAGGCTGCCTGGTTAGTGCAGTCGCCGCGAACTGTGCAGGTTAGGATTTTCTGTTTGCCCCGCACATAAAAAAATCCACACCTTACCGAGGATTCGAACCTCTTCTTAGTACACTCGGCCAGCCGCTCCTGGAAAATGTTACAACAGTTGATATTTACGTAGTAATGTGCTGACATCTGTATTTACAGCTCTACCAAACAGACCAGGAGCAATTGAAAGCGTAACTTTTCGCACAACCGACCTCGTAAATCATGTCACTAAGCCATCCGGAATTAAAATGAGAAAAACAAGAACAAAATATGGCAATTGATGCAGAACAGCATGAATTTGTGTAAGGAACAGGTACAAATATTGCAATACACACATTGCGAACACTAATAAAAAGATAAATAGAGACACGGACATATATTTGTGCTTTACAGAGTATACCAAGCCATTTGATAAAGTACAACATAATAAACTGATTAAAATGTTGGAAGATACCAACATTGATGGAAAAGATCTAAGAATAATAAAGAATATTTTCTGGAAGAAAAAGTAGCAGTTATTAAAATAGGAAATAAAGAGAGCAATTTTGAACACACACACATACACACATACAAATCTAGGAGTAAAAGAGAGATGTATTATGTCACCGGATCTCTTCTCTCTCAATAGCGAAGTAGTAATGAAAGAGATCAAATTGAGGCCAAAAATCTACAATATGCAGAGGCCACAGTATTGATGGCGGAAAATACAAAGGATCTGCAACAATTGTTGGACATTGAAGTAACGGAGAGTGCACAAAAAGGACTCTCCTTGAATATCTAGGAGACAAAAACAAAGGTTATTTCAAAGAAAAAGGTGACACCAAAATGTGAGCTAACATTATAATGAAAAATGCTTAACCAAGTGGATAAATTTAAATGCCTACGGACAATTACATAAAAAAAAAAGAAACATCAGATGAAGGATGCACAGCAGAGATTAAGAGCAGAATCGGACAATCAAAAGCTACATTTCAGAAAATGAAAAGTATCCTTTGCAATAAGTCACTTTCATTGAATGTAAGAAAGAGAGCGATGGAATGAGATATAGCACTTCTTTTGCTGCAAGGCAGTGAATCGTCGAACATAAATGAACAAATTAGGAAGAACTTAGAAACACCATAAATGTGGTTCCTGGGTCGAATGTTGGGAAATTCTTTGACTGTCAGAGAACTAACATCGATTGCCTGAAAGGGGCAATTAAAACTATAACATTATATAGAGAAATAAGAAAGATACAAACAGCTTTCTTTGGCCACGTGATGAGAAGAACGTGATGAGAAGAACAAACGAACGAAGGGCACGCAGGCCCATCTGACATTCTGCCCTTCTTTTCACTTCTTCTCATAGGTTATTTCATTCAACACCACTCATGAAACTAATCTTAGACCACAAATGAACAATATGCATTAAAACGCATTGAAATTAATCAATAATACATGACATACTACGGCAATTTTTAACATCATCATCAAGTGCCCTGCCGACTGACGTAGGCGTTCATGACTCTCCACAAATCTCAGTCTTTGGTTTTCTGGATCAACTTAGCAGTTGATATTTCTCCATGCCACGTCGCAATCCATCCAGCATCATTTATCGTGGTCTGCCTCTGCCTTTCTTCCCCTCGATCTTTCCAGTTGTCACGATGTTCTCCAGCGCCTCTCTTCTCATCACATGACCAAAAAAAAAAGCTGTTTGTCTCTTTCTTATTGTTGAATATAATGTTATAGTTTCGCCATCCTCTTTAAGGCATTCGTTGTTAATTACTTTGGCAGTCCAAGGAACTCGCAACATTTGTCTAAGGAATTTTTAACATCTTCTTCTCTTCTTCTTCTTCTTCAGCGTTCCGATCCATTGAGGTTCTTTGCTGCAGATACAATCCGTCTCCATTCGTCTCTCTGGTTGACCTTCTCTTGCCAGTCATTGATTCCAAGTGCTTGTAGGTCTGTATATATATTATCTCTCCACCGTCTTCTTGGTCTACCTCGGGGTCTACGGTCATTTATTTCCTGAGTGTAAGCGGGTTTTGTTTCCCTATTGCCTTCCATGGCCATTATAAATACCCTAAGGAAGGATGTAACGTGCCATACGTATGGGAATGTTTACTAACTAGTTGTAATTTTCATTATTACTTGTTTTTGTTTTTAGGGGGCATATATAGTCTGTACTGAGGTAGTGTTCAAACAGGTTGCGACTGTGTGCATAGTGATTGGTGGTGTCTTTGATCTCTTGTGGAAGATTGTCCCACAACTGA
Organism: Cepaea nemoralis; assembly: GCA_014155875.1. Classification (NCBI taxonomy): domain Eukaryota; kingdom Metazoa; phylum Mollusca; class Gastropoda; order Stylommatophora; family Helicidae; genus Cepaea; species Cepaea nemoralis. Next base: position 36,268 of record JACEFZ010005898.1, on the reverse strand, counting down.
GCAACAGAGCATGCTAAGCTTATTTTTAGGGCTGCGAACGATTAATTTAAATTTAATAGTTAAATTTTGAAAAATTAACGATTAATTAATCGTTTATTTCGATTAAAGCAAAACGATTGTAGTCATATAACTCACATTATAGTCTTATTTGTCAAAAATCGAAATAACACTGAATTGTCTTGTTCATATGTCATCTAATAACCAACTATGCAAACAGACGAGTATGTTGACAGTATTTGCTTCAAGTGACGAGCGCGTCTTATTAACAATATAACCAGCAGAGCTGAACAATCGTTCACATGGAACTGAGGTAGCCAGTATGCACAGAATGGTCTTGGCAAGGAATGCCAATTTTGGATATCGATGTTCATTAAGTTTCCACCATTGTAAAGGGTCAACCGATTCAGCGACTTTCTTATCAATTTCAGACTCAATTAGCTTAATACTCTCTTCATTTGGTTCATATATAGTTTAATTGTCAATGTAAGTATAATTCGTTGCAGCAATCTCCATCTGCTCATCATGAACATTAACTGCTATTTGTTGTTCAATACGTGACCAAGTTCGTTCTTTTGCATCTTTTGACAAACACTTCATGTATTTGTAGCGTGGATCAAGTGCTGTTGCAATCTGTAGTATTTCAATACTTGTCATATTAGCTACATGTTCACTGAAGTCATTAATACATGCTGCCTTAAATTTAGCTATGTAGCCCGGATCATCATGGTGTACAGTCATATGCTTTGTCAATGATGATAGCAGTGGCAATACAAAGCTACATGAAACAAAATCTTGACCGCCAAGCAGGACTATGGTCTGACAGAATAAGTCCAAAACTTTGACATATTTTGAAATCGTCTCCCAATCTGAACCTAACAGTTTTGGACCTTTGTATTTCTTCTTTTCATCTGACATGTAGACAGTTAATGCTTTTCTGACCTGTAGAAGACTCTGTAGCATAATAAACATACAGTTTCATCTTGTTGGTACATCTTGCTGCAGCTTACACAATGGTGATTCAGTACAATTTTGCAACTCGGTTGTGTTTGCAGCACTATATTTAAAATGTCCGACAATTTTTCGACATCCGGTTCATTTGTATAAGTGATGGGAGAAAAGTTTTCGATTAACGGTAAAAAAAAATTAATCGTTAAAAAAATTAACTTCCGCAGCCTTACTTATTTTATATAAGTATATCCTAGGTTTAGGGACATGAAGTATGTTTAGTAATTCGTTATATCTTGCGTTATATTTGAACAATGGCCACAGGTAGCTTGGATCAGTTTGAAATACGATTTTGTGAATTTCTTTGGTCTTATTAAAAAGTAAGCTTTTGTGGAGTGGCAGTAACTGAAAACGTTCATGAGAGTCACTGGGTAGCTTCGTGACAATTGGAACGATCAATGGGAAAAGAGGCAAATCAAGAGAAATGATGTTAGATGGACTGAGATGGTGGCATGGGGGAATATCATCACCTGCAGTTGATCCAGTACACGAAAGACCGATATCTGTGGAGAGACATGAACGCTTGGGCCAGCTTGAATGACACGTGATAATAATGAATATTGAATTATGATAATGTAAGAAATCTGAGATATTCAGTTAAACAGTATAACAAGTTATTATCTTGCCTGTGATTCCTTTGTTAGTATAATAACATAATTATAAAACTAAGCTGTTTTCAAAGGTGACAGTCATTTATTTAAAAAAAAATAAAGATGTAATTTGGTATCATAGGGAAAGCGTCCTAAAAAGACCTAATGTTTCAACACAAATGTCCTCATTTACTGGGATAAAGAGATGGCAGCCCTACACAGGATTCAACTCTTTAGACAAGACCTAGTGTAGTTAAACCGTGGACACACAAACGGAATCCAAGTGTAAACCATGGTTGTAATCCCAAGTACATTCTGACTCGCAAAGGAAACATTTTACTCAATCCGTAGCATCAGTTGTTTTCTACAAAATAAGACACTAAATCATTCGCTTAAAGTATGACACCAATCCACTATCCGGTAAATTGCTCACACTAAATTGCCCACTTACTGTATACATTTGATACAATGTACTATAACACCCTAAAAAAGTGATGTACTCTTTCGCTACCAAGGGTCCATCTGGTGCCACATTTGATCCGCTGTGGTGGCAATTGGTGCTTTTATGGCCACAAAATGATCAGTGGTTTATTTGATACATTTCTGCTCCGTTTCGGAATTTTAAGTTACAGTAAACTGAAAATTTACATGGCCGGTACATATCTTTATCATCATTGTGCGGTAAAACATTTGTATTTCATAACATTATTGAGACACACCCCTACATCCAGTTTTCTGCCATTGTTTTTTTTCATTATTTGTGAAAGAGACATGGTTCAGAATATGCAGCAAAACTTCCTTTTGGGTGATTTTAATGAGTAATACTGTTTATATTCTTGAAGACAAGTGGTGTTTGTTTGATTATTCAGTAAATTAAACATGATTAGCAGTATAGGAGTGTAGAAAACACCTAATAAGAGCAGTTTTTTAAATAATTTTTACCTCTTTAATTTCAGTTGTTATTATTAAACCTCTCATTATTGTCATAATATTTGTAATCTATCAATTAATTATTAACACTGTCATGTTCCTTGTGCAATCCTCTTTAATTTGATATGTAATACAATAGATCTGCTACCATTTTAACCATTTTAAATTCATTATTGTAACACACCCCTACTTCCAATTTTCTGCCATAAATTTCTGTTTGGTCACAGCCCAATTTTTGTTTGGTAGTGAAAGAGTTAACTCAAATTCATTGTAATAAGTTTTACGAATAAAATTAGCACAGAAAGTACACGTAAAAGGGAATAGTCCGCAGTGGCTATTATCCAATTAGTCTTAGAGCTTTTACGGTTCAAATTTTCTCGTCTCTACAGAAGCACAGCGGGTCGGTGCTGTCAATCTTATTTACAGCTGTAGCCACCCTGGCTAGACTAGAAAAGTTAGATAAGCTGTTAAAGTGGCACCCGTCTGTTTATTGTCAGAAAGTAATGAATTCTGGCTTGTAATATAGAACCAGGTCTAACGTATAACAGCGACTCCTGGACAATTAATAAAGAAGAACAAACAATTTCTGAAAGCTTTGAAGATGTGGTTTTATAGTAGAATGCTAAAAGTTTCTTGGACAGCAAAAATAAACAATCTGAACATTTTGAGTGATGCTAAATCACAAAAACAGCTTATCACAAACATCAAAATGAGTCAGTTTTAATTTTCTTTGGGCCACACAATGAGAAGGAAAATAAACTGGAACATGTAACAACTGGTAAGATTTGTGGAAAAAGAGACAGGGCTAAATAAACAGCGAGAGCAAATTCTTGACAGTCTTGTGTCATGACACGGAAGAGAGTCAGCACACGAATTGAAATATGCCGTTGGTGATAGCAAGTTGTGGAGACGCATGATCTCCAACGCCAGTCGACGAGGCACTTTGATGAATGAATGGATGCATATCTCAGAACCACAAGTTAAATTTAGTTGCTTGTTCTTTTGCAGTTCGCTGCAATCAACACCAGCATGTTTTGATTGTTTATTAGCTAGAACTGCAACTAAAAGAAAAGTTAGTTGCATATCCTTTACGGACGTAGCAGTCAACTCCAGCATCGGTGAGGATCCTGAAATACTTTGGGTAGATTTTTAACTAGAAATTTTACCCGGGCAGCGCCGTTAGGCTACTCTTTTTGGATTTCCAACTGCCAAGGGATATTTTACTTGCGCAACAATACACACT